>JASXTE010000011.1:26685316-27085316 GCA_030280995.1 Hemileia vastatrix
GAAAATTAAAACTAATAATTACTCAATAATAAGGGGGATTAACAGTAGAAATGTTGGGGCTAATCCTGACATTATACTACATGAAATCCCCATTCAAAAATACCCAATATTGACTGAGAAACCACTTAGAAACCCAAAAAAGGGTGTGAGATGTGAGGTAACTACATGCAGTCTTTGGCAGGCGCTTTCACGGGTAAATCCTTGACTAATTTAGGCAAATTTAAGCGTGGTAGTGAATTAAAGCACCAAGATTGAGGTTATTAATGAAATTAGTGCATATAAAGAGGGTCAATGTATTTGTAATTAAGCTAGGACACTAAATAAGCACCTGTCACCTATTTTAGCGTGTTTCCCCACAGTGGGGGTAGAATGTGGGGGTAATTATAGTGTGAAAAAGCTAACTTTGCTAAAAATGAAGCTATTCACATGGGAAAAATGCAGGCGGTATGTGGCCAGTACACAGAAGCCATTTTTGGCATAAAAAACACCAAATTTGAAAAGTGTTATTTTTATGCATTTGAATAGCCAAATAAATAGTCCTAATTAAGACAAATTTATCTGTCAAAGAGCATTTTTAATATTATAAAACTTATAGCGCATATAATCAACTTTCAAGTGATTTAAAGCGCATTTCTTGTTTTTTACATAAAAAAATGAAAATAACAGCTTTAAGTCTACTTAAAAATTATGTAGCCTTTTATTTAAGGTTCTTAAGATTACCCTAACATATTCCAACTTAATATTAAGTATATAAGACTTATAAAAGTTGGATATATGCGTGTATATAAGGTGTTATAATGGCATATTTCTTATATTATCATAAATTTACTTATGTATACTATTTGTGTACTCTAATTTATTACTCCCATGTGTAGTCCATGTGTTTAACATAACTTATAAGTACTTTTTACTCAGTCCTGAAGATATCCATGCTGACAGCACTTGCCTCATATAACCCACTTATTCAATATCCACTCTTCCGCCTCTTTACAATGCATAGTGCCTATAGCGCTCCTCCTCCCCACCTCTCAACCAAATCCTAACATCAAGAGGATGTGATGGATAATGTTTTTCCTGCATTAATGAAGGGTGAAGAGGCATTTAAAGAGGGGGTGAATAATTTCAAAAAAGGTGTGTTATTTTAATGTCATTTGGTAGGACAAATTCTGGTGATTTGTTTTTGTTGGTTTTGGAATAGGTGGAAATGCCCTTTGGGAAAATTTATGGATTTCTACCAAGGGATATTGTCAGATTTTAAGCTATTTCCTTAGTTGTCTCCTGCAGAAAACTTGTCTATTTTATCATTATTATTCTGTTGATTTAATATAGCATCTATAATGTCATTATCTGTCACTCATTCAGCTACATAAAAATACATATTTCTGTGAACATAATTACATTACTTTTATTGAAACCTATACTGATGATAGTTGAGAGTATACATATATTAGGGGGTGTCAGTTCTGGAAAATCCGCACTTAACTTAAGTGCGGATTTCAAACCAAATCAGCACTTAAATTTTGCAAAAAAGTCACTTATTTCAAAAATGGGTGTCAGTTCTGACCTCAAATTAGCACTTTGTTTGTGATTTTTTTTTCAAAACCACATGTTGGACACATCATCCCTTTCTTTCCCATACCATTTTTTACTCTCCAAATGTCCTCTTTGTGTACTTCATTCACTTGGGTTGGTATTTTGGTTTGTTGCATATTCATTTTTTTTGGAATTTATGGTGAAAATCTTTTTTTTGCATGGCTCATTGGTTTTCTTTCACCAGCTCAACATGAAATCGCATATTTTGTCAGTGATTTTTTTTTCTTTCATCACTCATATCCTTTTCATCTTCTCCTCAAACATCACTCAAATATTTTTGTTACTTTTTTTTCACAACTCATCTCACCAGGTAAGTCTTTTTTTTTCTTTTTTCTTGTTTTTTATTTGCTAATCATGATTTTTTTTGTTTTGATTTTTTTTGTTTTTTGTTTTTTGTTTTTTATTTTTTGTTTTTTGTTTTGTTTTTTGTTTTGTTTTTTGTTTTGTTTTTTTGTTTTTTTTTTTTGTTTTTTTTTTTGTTTTTTTTTTGTTTTTTTTTTGTTTTTTTTTTGTTTTTTTTTTTGTAAGTCCTTTTTTTTATTTTCAAGGTTAGACTAACTTTTTTTTTTCTCTTTTTTCTCTTTTTTTTCTCTCCTTCACCCTCTTTAGCTGCCTCATTTAACCCCTTTTCCTCTCTCTTTACCTGCCTTTCACCCTCCTTGGCTGTCCCAAATCCCCCCTTTCCCCCCTCTTTAGGTGCCTCAAGACCCCCCCTTCCCCTCTCTTTAGGAGCCTCAAAACTCCCCCCTTCCCCTCTCTTTAACCGCCTCAAATTCCCCCTTCCCCCCTTCCACTTCCCTTTAGCCACCTCTACCCCCCCTCCTTCTTAACGAATCACTAATGATTGTTTGTTAAGGAGGAGGAGGAGCTAGTGATGGTTTAAGGGGAGTGTAAGGGGAGGTTGAAGCGGCTAAAGAGGGGGGGAAAGGAAGGGGGTTTTGGACATGTAAAGAGGGGTAAAAGGGGGGGTTTTAAGGTAACTAAGGGGGGGGAGTTTGGGGGGGTTTTGTAGCAACTAAGGAGGGGGATTTTGAGACAGGCAAGGAGAGGATTTGAGGATGGTTTTGAGGCAAGGAGGGAGGGAATTTAGAGGTGATTTCAGAGAAAGAAAGGGGGGGAAAGGGTACTGTAATGAAAGTTAAAAAGGGGGCTACCTATTTTTCAAAAACACATACTAAAATGTAACTTTTTTTTTTTTTGGCAGATTTTTAGAAAAAAAAAACTTTTACATTCTGTTAAGGTCTTTCCCTGTAAATTACAAAACAAAAAAGGTTTAGATATTAATTTTTAATATTTCTTACAAATAATTTTACATTTTACTGAATTAATTTTTTTTAAAATTTTATTTGTTCTGATTTTTCTTTTACAGAGGATTCCACAATAGGATTCATATTGATAGGAATGATGCCAATTTTCTTACTTTTGGTATATTCTCATATATCAATCTGATAACTGGCCAACCAATACCATCTCCAGCTAAAATCAAAGGACATGGTTTATATTTTCCAGACCACCAGTGCATCATTGATTTTGGTTTGGGAAATGGTATCATCGAAACTATTTGGAATTCTTCTAAGGATAATCATCAAACGACCAAAGCTCCTCCTGATTTGGAATCCTGTCAAGATTTAACACATTTTGGTTTCTCATTTCAAATCAGTCATAAGTTTATTCAAAGAATCAATAAGGTAATGAAAGAAGGTAAAGTTAATCGATTTAAAAAAACTTTATCTAGATCCAAAAAGTATGGGGATTAGAGTTGTCATCGAAAATTATATATTTTTTCATAAATTTTTTATAAATATTTTATATATATCAATTTTCTCAAGTTAAGTGATGAGCCAATGACCTTTGGTTGTATAACAGGTAATCATGATAACATTTATTTGTTTCATGGGGTTCCTCTTGCCTATACCTGTGGAAAGTCCCAAACTTTTGTTTCTAGATTTTATCTGCATTTTGGCTTGAGGAATTGTCATTACTTTAAACTAGGGAAATTGATATATATTAGATATTTATTTAATAATTTATGTAATTATACTAAATTTAGATGACTTCCACCCCTTCAATAAAATGCAGGGGGGGGGTATTTCCAAATTTTCAAATCTGACATGTGAAATTGATGACTTAGAAAATTTTTGGTGATATCCACCCCTTGCTTCAATAAAATGCCGGGGAGAGTATTGCCAATTTTTTAAAACAGATATAGAATTTTTTTGACTTGTAAATATTTTGGTGATACCCATCCCTTACTTCATTATGGACAGGATGGGACAAGAATGTGAGTGTGCAGAAAGGTAGAAGCCATATCCAGAGAGTAGTCCAAGATGTGGTTATGGCAGAAATTTGTGCAACATGTGGTTATGACAGAAAGTTGTCCAAGATGTGGTTATGAAAAATTAAGTAAATAAATGTCGGATAAGAGGTGAAAATTGACACACAAAGTGTCTAATAACCCAATTATTAGCAAAAATAATTGCGGAAGATGATTGGGGTATGCAGATTATTTTCCACAATTAATTTAATTGCGGATCGGTCAACATTGATACCCCCTATTATTATAATTTTTTTTGGGGGGGAGGAGGAGGATATGAAGTTAAAGAAGATGTAGGCAATTATATAGAAAAAGAATAGCATGAAAATTTAATAAATTAAGAACTTTTTTTCGTATGTATGAGCGATTGAGTTTGTAAAAAATATTAAAAATCAAAGATGACAGGAAAATTACAGGCAAAGAAGAGGGTGCTAATGAGGATGAAGAAGAGATAGACAAGTTTGACAAAATCATGTTAAAGATAAGAGAGAGAGAGAGGGAGAGGGAGGGGGGGGTAAATTACAAAATGAGAAAAGGATAAGAAAGGATTGATGAGATTAAGATGAAGAAGAGGATTGGGAAGATGGAAGAGAGGAGAGGGATGAAGATAGAGATGATAATGAGAGTGACGAGTATCAGTGAAATAGGACTTTATGGTGAAATCAGAACTTTAGGTTAAGAAAGTGCATATTTGAGTGAAATAAGTGACTTATTTCATTTTGAAATCCACCAGTATTGGGGCTAGTGTGTTTCATAAATCCGCACTTATTTAAGTGCCGATTTGCCAGAACTGACACCCCCTATTGTGACACTCATTATTTTTGCTATCTCTGTTTGCTCCCAATTATCATCAGTTAATGTTATATTTTGATTCTTATTATTTCATGTTACATTCTTTATTACTTACTAACATGAAATATATTCAATCTCTGTTTGCTCCCAATTATCATCAGCCTGAGATCCATTGCACTGTTGCATTGTTAACTTTTTAAAAGCCAAGTAGATTTTTCCTCACATTTCATTGTCAGGTGGAGTGTTGTCCCTGGATTAAAAGTCAAGTAGATTGTTCCTGACATTTTCTTACTGGGTGGAGAGTCTTCCCTGGATCCCAAGCCAAGTAGACTGTTCCTCATATTAATTGTAAAGTTGGGTAGACTATTCCCTGCATCATCTTCACCTCACAGGTTGAGTATAATCTCTGTCTTGTCAATTTATCTGGTTTGAATGGTCTCCCCACCATCTGTAACCGGATGACCTACGCACAAGGTCAAGGGTGTTTCTGAAATTGAGATGAGGGACAAAGTTAAGAGACTTCTTCGAAGGACAGAGGAAATGTTTGAGGAAGTAATTTGAAAATGACTTGAAGGAAGAGATACTGCTTTGAGTTATATTCGAGAAGAATCTTAATATATTTTAAGGTAATACTAATATTCTTAGAATCCCATAAAGGGTTGTAACACTCAACAATCAAAGGTTTAAATTTAGAAATGATTATTGAGGGAAAAGGGAAATGTACAATAACAGTGATTTAACTTGCAGTTTTACCACTATTAACTATAAATACGTTTTATAATTTAATTCTAAAGAAACATCAAACCAAAAATCCAACCCCTTTTATATCTGTTACTCCTCCTTGCATTGACCTCATACCCATTCATCCTTCTGCACACCACAGACCACCAAAATTACACCCGTTACACCTGGAGCCTCCTCACTAACATCCATTAACCCCTTAATCCTCCGCTACCCATTCTGTCCATGCTCACTACCCCTTTTTAATAACCCACAGATATTTAATAAACCTTTTAGTGGAATATTGCATTGACTATTGCCCTGTGAATTGCTTATCAAAGAAAAGCCTAAACACACTTTTGAGAATTGACTAATTTAGATTTAAAGTTTAGATTAGCACATTCAAATAGTGAGTACACAAAGGGAAGTTGCCGTTGATAGGTAGAATCTCTTTCTGCGCTTCGAGTATGGATTTAGACATCTGTTTTATTGATTTGATGAGCTGCTTTTGCCTTGAGTTTCACGTGGCGCGTGACAGATGCCCAGGTATAAAAAGTGAGCTCCGTTGAGTGTGAGACATATACTTCCCACACTACTTTCCCTATATTTACCTCTTGATTATTATTATTATTTTTTTAGTTATTATGTCAACTTGTCCCACTCCAACTCCCACGCCTCCTCACCCCAAAGTGGACGGGGGGCTTGTTACCCAACAATACTCCCAAGCCTGCACGGCCTGTGAGTCGATGGAGTATTTCTGTGTTAAGAGCATGGCTACACGGGGTCCTTGCCAGAAATGCGAGTTTTTCCGAAGGAGATGGGTGACGTGCAATACCCTTTCAAAAAAAACGCCGACATCGAAAAATGGTTTACCAAAACTAAATACTGGGTAATACCGAAGACCAAAGAAGTGGTCGAAGATATATGGGATGTGTTGGTCGGGGACAATCAGTCAGAAGGAGTTGAAGAGGAGGTCGGGGATACCGTGGGGACCTGGGTAACCCAGGCCACAGGTAAAAAACAAGGGGTGGAAGAGGAGGTGGATGAATTGGTGGAGGAAGATGAGGAGGAAGTCCCCATCTCGAGGCGGACACCGAAGAAGCGGCGGATGGTCATCAAAGATGACAAGGAAGAAAATGAAGTGACAGTGGAAGTCACATCAAAATTATTTCTAGAGGCTGATCTGGTGTTTGAAGTTAGTTTGCATTTTATTTTTTTTCAAAAGAAAATTTTTTACTGATGAATGTATGTTTAGAATTCAGATGTCATCACGGAAACCCCTATGGTGGAAACCTTGATTGTGGGAGCTCCTCTTGTGGAAGCCCCTACTGTGGAAGCAGTGCCTTCAATCCCAGTTGAGGAGAACCAACTAATGATTGATTCGAGGGAGGACCACGAGGAAAACCTTGACCAGGTATGGTCAAATAAACCTCGACAGGGTCGACAAACTTGGTTTATTGACAAGTTAAGTGGTGATTTCAACAAGATTATTGATGCTGCCTCCTTCAATGTGGCTGAAGAATTGTTGGAGATTGGAGAAGTAGTACCGGTAGGAGAGGAGGAGGTTTTTGAGAAATGCAGGAGGGAAATAAGGGTGATTTTGGAAAAAATGAAGAAATTGGTTTGAGAGAAAATACAGGAGAAAAAAAAAAGAAAAAAGGAAAAGAAAAGTAGAAAAACAATTTGTATATTTATTATTATTTTTTATTTTTTCTAATTTGTTTTTTTATTTGAAATATTTTTTTATTTTTATTTTGGTTGTTTTAATTGAGATTTTACTATTTATTTTATAAGATTTTGAGAGAAAAGACAAAGAAAGAAAGAATATTTAAATGCAGTTTTTTTTTAAAAAATTTTGAAAGAAGAGAAGAAAGAAAAAAAATATTTAATTGAGAAAAAATTTTAGTTTTAAGTTTTTGAAAAGAAAGAAAAAAAAGAAGAGAAAAAAAAATAGTTTTGAAAAAATAATTTGAAAGAAAGAAGTAATTTGTTCAAAGAATTTTTAAAAGAGAGATTTAAAGGTTGAAGTAAAGTTCGAGAAAGATTGTCATGTTGCGTTTGTGAAAAATTTTGATAGTTCGAAGAAATGAATTTTAAGGAAAAAATGTATATAGAAAATTGAAAAAGAGAAGAAATGAAAAATTTAAAGGAATTATTTATTTTTAAAAGGTTTTATGAATTTTAAATTTCATTTTGTTTTATTTTATTTTATTTTTATTTTATTTTAATTTTAATTTAAATTTAAATTTAAATTATTTATTTTAAAGAAGGTTGAAAAACTTTTGAAAAGAAAAAAGAAAACAAAAATAAGGAAATTTTTAGAAGTAAAGAGGTTTTAGATTTTAAAGAGAAAAAAGGAAAAGAGAAAGAAAAGAAAAAAGAGAAGAGAAAAAAATAAAAGAGAGTTTTAAGGTTTTAATTTTAAAGGATATTTAAGATGAAAAGATTTTAGGAGTTCAGGGGCATTAGAAACATTGATGGCTGGTTCCCAGGATGTTTTGTCTGAGTCATCTAGGAAGCCTTCCCATTCTACGAGGTATTGAAGTTTCCCCTTGCACATTCTTGAATCAAGGATATGGCTTACTTCCCACTCTAGATGGTCTTCTACTTCTACCAGTTCCGGAGGAGGTTGGTTCCTGCCCAGGTATGTTTCTTGAGCCAGTTCCAGGAGAGATACATGAAAAACAGGGTGAATATCCTGCCATTTAGGAGGTAGCTTGAGTTGAAATGCAGTTTTAGAGACTTTGGAGTCGATTTTAAAATGGTCCCAAGTGCCTTTCAGCTAGTTTCTTTGATGGTCGAGTTGTTTGAATTTTTTGTGCATCAAGCCATATTTTGTCGCCTGGTTTAAAGGGAGGAGCAGATTGTTGATGCTTGTCGGCCTGTTCCTTGTACCTTTGAATAGCTATTTCCAAATTTTATTTAAGTTCTTCTTGGAGTCGTGATATGGTTCAAAGATAATGTTCCACAGGATGATTAGTTCCTACATGGATTGAGTTGAATCGAGGATGTCTTCCATAAACAGTTTCAAAAGGAGATTGTCGTGTCAAAGAATGAGTTGAGTTATTATAAGCAAATTTGGCCAATGGTAACCATGTGGTCAAATTTTCTTGTTGGTGACTGACATACATTCGAAGGTATTGTTTGAGGATTTGGTTGACCATTTCTGTTTGCCCATTGGTTTCAGGATGATAGGCCGTGGAGAGATTCCTTGTGATATTGAGTTGTCAACACAGTTGAGTCTAGAATGTAGATAAAAACAATGAGCCTCTATCTGAAATAATATCATTAGGTAAGCCATGTTTGGAAAATACATATTCTAGAAAAAATTTTGACAAATCTTCTGCTGTAGCAGTAGTAGTGGTTTTAATGAAAATAGACATTTTTGAAAATCTATCTACTATTACTAATATAGCATCAAAATTATTAGAAAAAGGAAGTTGAGAAATGAAATCCATCAATAAAGATTCCCAAGGTTTAGAGGGAATAGGAAGTGGTTGAAGCAACCCATACTTCCGGTGACGGGGAGCCTTATTCCTATTACATTGGTAACAAGCTCTTATATAGGCCTTGATTTCTCTGGTCATTCCTGGCCAGAAGAAATCCCTCGCTATTAACTGGTAGGTTTTATCAACCCCAAAATGGCCAGCTAATGGAGAATCATGTAGACTATTGAAAATCCATAATTTTATTTCATTGTTGTTGGGTATGACTACTCTACCTTCAAAAACTAATAGACCTGATTCAATACTAAATCTTTTAGCTCCTTGCTTCGAGAGTATTTTGTCTTTTAACCCTAAACAATAATTGTCCTTTGACTGAGCTTTGAGGATGTTGGATAGTGGATTTTGAAAAGATTGAATTTTCATCAAATTAAGTTGATGAGTTGTTAACATTGATTTGTTGAAAATTGATTTCACATTTTCTGGGTTCTTGTCAGCAAATGTGTCCCCCAGCTGTGGGTAAACGTCCTCCCAACGTGACAAGATATCTGGGACAATGCAGTTCTTACCTGGGCAATAGGAAATAGAAAAAGGAAATTCAGACAGAAATTCAGCCCACCTGGCTTGACACCTGGTTAGCACTTTGGAAGAAATAAAGTATTTCAAAGCATTATGGTCTGTTAGAATTTGAAAAGGACTATCTAGGCTGAGAAGAAAAGAGCACCATTTTTTAAGACAGTGAATAATAGCTAAAAGCTCTTTGTCATGAATTTCATAATTTAATTCTGCCGCAATGAGTTTGCATGACTCAAAAGCAACAGGATGAAACAATTTTGTTTCAGGATTTAATTGAGAAATGACCCCTTCAATAGCATAATTGCTAGCATCTGTCTCAACTATTGTTGAAGCAGAAAGATCAAAGTGACAAAGAATTGGAGCTGTGGTGAACGCAGTCTTCAATGCTTCAAATTCCTTTTGTTCTGTAGAAGTAAAAACAAAAGGAATATCTTTTCTAAGAAGAGAAGTAAGATTGGAAATAGTTTTAGAGTAATCTTTACTAAATCTTCTATAGAAATTGGTAAAACCCAAAAATCCTTGTAGGGATTTAACAGTTTTGGGCTCAGGCCATTCCAAGACTTTTTGGACCTTTTTGTCGTCCATGACTAAACCATCAGTGGACAACGTAAACCCCAAAAAATCAAAAGATTTGAGATGGAATTCACATTTATTGTGCTTGGCATAGAGACCGTGATCTTGAAGGCAATATAGAACCTGTCAAACATGATGAATATGTTCATATAGTGTCTTTGAGAAAATTAAAATATCATCTAAATAGACGACAACATCTTGAAAGATATCATTAACAAAGGTTTTAAAAGTAGATGGTGCGTTACACAATCCAAAAGGCATGACTAAATATTCAAAACTTCCAAATCTAGTGCGCATTGCAGTTAGTGGTTCATGACCTTTTGCAATGCGAATAAGATTATAAGCGCCTTTAAGTTCAATTTGAGAAAAGAAATTAGCACCATTGAAAAGAGTAAGAAGCAATGACATAGGAGGAACAGGATATGCATTCTTCTTAGTGACTGTGTTGAGCTTTATATAGTCAACACACAACCTAAGGCTACCATCCTTTTTCTTTACAAAAAGAAAAGGGGAGCCGGTTGGAGATTTACTGGCTCTGATGAAACCTTTGGCTACATTCTCTGCAATGTACTCTCGAAGAACATGAGATTTGTCCTTCGACAAAGAATAGACAGGACCTGCCGGAGGTACTGGACCTATTAACTCAATTTGATGGTCATAGGGTTGATGAGGTGGTAACTTATTGGCCTTGTGGATTGAGAAAACATTGAGGAAAATGTGATAGATTTCTGGTAGAGTTGATTTAATGGCTTCAACATTGATTTGGTTGTCCTCATCATCTTCAAGAGAATCTGTTGAGAGAAGACCAGAATTGAGAGAGCATAATTTGATTACTTTGAGGCAATTTAAATCCTCTTCGAGTGAAGTCATCGAGCTAGAAGGGTTAGCCAATTTCTCATTTAGAGAAAGATCAGATGCTTGCAAGTCATCTGGCAGAGATTTGTCCTCTAGCAGGACATTGTCAGGCGGGTTATTTAACTCCCTATTGACCTGCATTGAAGAATCAGAAATATACTTAGTGCGTGGGGTGATCAATCCCCATGTCCAATCAATTTCAGGATTCCAATGCATTACAAAGTCATGTCCAAGAATTGTATCGTCCATCCTTGGGGCTTCCAAGACTGATAATTCCCACTTGAAGGGGGGAAAGTTTGGAAAGTTGAAAACCCATAAAACTTTCTTACTTACCCAATATTTGGGTTCCTCTGATTCAACCAAATAAATTGGAGTTCAATTGATATCTGTACATTTTCAGTTGTAACTTCTTGAAAAAAGATAAACTGACAAAATAAATTGAAGCTCCAGAGTCTATAAGACAACTGAAGGGGGTATCCTCCTTAAAAAGAATTAATCTCAAGCGATTTAAGGCAACTCCAGTCCTTAAGACATGGAGGTTCTGTGCACTGGGAGAGATAAGATAGTTTTCTTTGCACACAAGTAAAATATCTACTAGTTTTTTGACTTCAAACTAGTACCTTCTCTTTCCTTCAACTTTACACAATATTCTAGCTTGTGCTTACCCCCACAATACATACATAACCCATTATCTGCTCGTCTCTTCCTCTCAGCTTCTTTAAGTTCCCCTTTTGGATCCAGTACTTTACTGATATCGCCTGGGGTCAAGATTTTTGGTTGAGGTTTGTCCTTTCCCTTATGTGGTTTGGATTGAGTCGAGGACAATTGAGTTGGCCATGGGTGTGAAGAAGATCCCGATTTAAAGTTTAGGCCTTGAGATTTGTTGGCGTATCGACAATGTTGTAGTCATCCTTGGTAAACGCAGTCAAGTTTGAGGGTTCAATCCATCAAATCGGTTAAAGTAGTCATTTTCTGACCATGAAGATTTAATTGATCCAGATTCCTCAAAGGAAGTCCCTTTTTGAAATGATACTTGATGGCAGCATCATTCCAACCTACTCAAGTTTGAGGTGCTCTGAAGTTTGAGATGTATTCAGAAGCTTTACCATTATCACTCATGCGGAGGAAGTCCAGTTCAACTTCCGCTGTGGTGATCCAAACCTGGGTAGGCCTTTGAAGTGCATATTTGGGGGTATTTGGTATGTAGGTTGTTATTGGGGTTATGGTGTTATTAGTGGATTTTCTCATTTTTAGGTGATAGTTATTAGTGTTTATGGAGGCTTAAGCTAGGGTCACTTATTATGTCTCAACTTAATTTCCTTTCCTTTCTCTTCATTTTGGTATCCTTTATGCATGGTTACCTTGTTTTATAGGGTAGTTATGGTGTTGTTATTGGCATTTATCGGATGCTTATTGCTTTGTGGTGCATATGTAGGCTTAATCTAGGGTCACTTATTATGTCTCAGCTTATTTTCCTTTATTTTCTTTTCATTTTGGTAAATCTTATGTGTCTTTATCTTTTTTATTAGTGAAGTTATGGGTTTTTAGGGTTTTTAGGGTTTTTATTGGTTGTATGGGTGTTTTAGGGCCTGGAAGTGGCCCCTCCACTCCTAAGCAGAGCCGCCTCCAAGCGGCCTGCCAGCCTGGGCACTGGGAAGGCGCTAAAATGCACTTTTATGCATGAAAAAGGCTGGGAAAGCTGGATTTTGGGTGGGTAATTGGCCAGGGTGGTCTGTGCACTGGCTGTATGATGCGTGTGTGGGAAGATTTTTAGGGGAATCACCTTATCTCTTTAACTCATTGCCTCTCTGTTCCTCACTGTCTCATTGGCATGTGTTTTGTTGGAATATATTACTGTTCATTTCAACTCTTTCTAGTAGTCTGTCTGGGACTATTATCTTCACTTTTAAAGGGGTCAAGTGTGTTTAATTAGAGGGTCTAGCAAACAGATATCCAATTTTCTGCAACAGGTCAATCTCACTTATTTTTCTAAAGGGACAGGGGATTTTCTCTCTGGTTTTTCTCCATCTCCCTTGGTCAAGGCCTATAGCTAGTACTATAGGATTGTCTACACCACGTTGTCAGTTTCATTAGGGTCAACGAACAACGTAAAAAGTTGGTCTTCAAACTTTTCCCAGTTATTGATAAGTTAGTGGGTCTCTGTCAAAGAGAGCATGAGAAGATAAGGTTTGAAACACCTTGCTGCCTTTCCGGTTAGGAATGAAGAAGCGTAAACAACCTTCAATCGGTTGTTATTGAAGTTTTGAGGGTCATTATGGAACAGGAGCTTGCATGTTTGAAAGAAGGGTCACAATCTGTCTGGATGCTCTCCATCAAATTTATCAGGAGATTTCATGGAAGGAGTTTTAAATTTTTATCCCTCCGAAGACGTTATTTGAAAGGGTCTTCATGAAAAGCCTCATGAAGTCTTCCAGTGAATTAGATGGTCCAGGTTCCGAAGGTTGACCAGAAGGGTGTGTAGCAGGGGCAGATGGTGCCTTGTGCATTGTATCCTCTCCTTCTTCATCATCACTAGAATCATCAAAATCTTGTGGGATGTCTTCCACAGATTGGACTGAATGTTTCCATTCCCTAAGGTCGAGAGTTTCCAGGGAGTGAGTGCAGGAAACAGAGAATGAGAACTACTGAGAATTAAATCATAATGTCACCGGAAGACCTACGCACAAGGTCAAGGGTGTTCCTGAAAGTGAGATGAGGGAAAAAGTTTAGAGACTTCTTCGAAGCACAGAGGAAATGTTTGAGGAAGTGATTTGAAGATGACTGGAAGGAAGAGCTACTTCTTTGAGTTTTATTTGAGAAGAATCTTAATATATGTTAAGGTAATACTAATATTCTTAGAATCTCACAAAGGGTTGTAACACTCAACAATCAAAGATTTAAATTTAGAAATGATTATTGAGGGAAAATGGAAATGTACAATAACAGTGATTTAACTTGCAGTTTTACCACTATTAACTATAAATACGTTTTATAATTTAATTCTAAAGAAACATCGAACCAAAAATACAACCCCTTTTATATCTGTTACTCCTCCTTGCATTGACCTCATACCCATCCATCCTTCCGCACACCACAGACCACCAAAATTACACCCGTTACACCTGCATTCTCCTCACTAACATCCATTAACCCCTTAATCCTCCACTACCCATTCCGTCCATGCTCACTACCCCTTTTTAATAACCCACAGATATTTAATAAACCTTTTAGCGGAATATTGCATTGACTATTGCACTGTGAATTGCTTATCAAAGAAAAGCCTAAAAACACTTTTGAGAATTGACTAATTTAGATTTAAAGTTTAGATTAGTGAAGTCAAATAGTGAGTACACAAAGGGAAGTTGCCGCTGCTAGGTAGAATTGCTTTCTGTGCTTCAAGCATGGATTTAGACCTCTGTTTTATTAATATGATGAGCTGCTTTTTCCTCGAGTGTCACGTGGCGCATGACACCATCATATTTATCTTGGGTCAAATATTCCCCATTCTATTTCATCACTTTATCCAACCATTTAACATCAAATTCTAACAATTAAGAATGAATATGTTGAGACTGCCAAGAGTGAGAGAAGATGGAACTGACTATGATGATGCAGCAGTGAGACTAGGGAGTAACTGGATTACTAGATAAGCTGTCTGATGAGGAGTACTCCACAGCACTTGCCTCATATAACCCCCTTATTCAATATCCACTCTTCCACCTCTTTACAATGCATAGTGCCTATAGCGCTCCTCCTCCCCACCTCTCAACCAAATCCTAACATCAAGAGGATGTGATGGATAATGTTTTTCCTGAATTAATGAAGGGTGCAGAGGCATTTAAAGAGGGGGTGAATAATTTCGAAAAAGGTGTGTTATTTTTTATGTCCTTTGGTAGGACAAATTCTGGTGATTTCTTTTTGTTGGTTTTGGAATAGGTGGAAATGCCCTTTGGGAAAATTTATGGATTTCTACAAAGGGATATCAAGAATTAAATAACTCTGAAATGAGGATAAACTAACTTTAAATTGGCTGAATTTTCTTTCTCTTTTATTTGAATTACTTTGGATTCTTTTATTTCCTTCAAGAATTTTATGAAGACCCTCATTTTTTGAGGTAGAAAGGGCTGATTGCTCTAATGTTGCAATCACTCCTCAAGAAGAGATCCCCAATTTCAATAGGTCAGCTCACTTGGAGATAATTCAAGTTGATTCTCAATTATTTTCTGTTGAAATTGTGTTGGAATTTCATGAAGTTTTGGATTTTTCTATATGTTTCTTATCCTTATCAAATTATTCTATAAAATTTAAAAATGGATCAAAGGGAAAGATGGGATTTATTATGTTGGATAATAGCTGGAAAGGGATTTTGTCTAGCTGTGGTGATATTAGCGTTGGTTTATTTTATGGCCTCCAGCAAGAGGATAAACAGAAATTATCACATCAAAATTAGAAAAAAAATCTTAGTATAACTAATTCATGGCTAAAATGCCAACTTTATTTACTGGGGATTTTATAGTGGAAAATGGTGGTAAAAAAGGTGTTGGAAAATTAGATGTTAAATTAGACAAAGGAGAAGGGGATGGTAATGAAAGTATTGAAAATGAAAATTATATTTCAACTTATTCTGTTTCTGATTCTGATTTGGAAGATGAATAAAATTCTTATAACAAATTATATAAAATGATACTATGATGGATCAACTATCTCAAGTAAAAGTGGAAATTGATGCGAAAAAATATAAAAAGGTAGCAAATAAAATTAGACCAATAAATGAACCACTGCTGGCTGAATTGAATCCTCACTTGAGAAGACCTGCTTTATCAAGAGATCCATATGACTATCCTTTAGTCAAGAACCCACCGGAATTTTCTGAAACTTCAAGGATCACTTTTAAGAGATTGGAGGTTGTTAATTTTGGACCTGAAGATTGGCTGTCAGGTGATAAAAAAGGTTTTTTGTTGGATGTAATGGTTAAGAGGGAGAAGGAAATTGCATTTTTAGAAGAGGAGAGAGGTGTGTTAAAGCATTCTTATGGTGAGCCATACAAGATTCCAGTTGTTTGCCATGAACCACAGCAACAGAAACCAAATCCTATACCCACTGCTTTAAAGGAAGATTATATCAAAGTCATTAGAGAAATAATTCAAACTGGATTATATGAAAAATCATCATCAAGTTATTCAAGTCCAGTATTTTGTATTAAAAAACCTAATTGAAAGCTTAGGGTAATTCACAATCTCAGAGAGTTAAATAGGGTTACAATAAAAGATGAAGGAATACCATCTAGTGTGGAGGAGTTTGTGAAGATGTTTTCAGGAAGAGTGTGATATGGTTTGGGAGATATAATGGGGGATATTATGAAATAGAGTTGCATCTAGATTCTAGGCCTCTCACAACTTTTGATACACCACTTGGACAATTACAGCTGACAAGATTACCTCAAGGAGCAAAAAATTCAGTTACAGTTTATCAAGCTCGGATGGCTTGGATTCTACAAGAAAAAATTCACAATATTCTGGTATATTTATTGATGATGGTGGAATAAAAGGACCTTTAACAGATTATGGTAATGAAGTATTGAAGGAGAGCCCAGGGATATGTAAATTTATCTGGAAATATGCTGTTATTTTAGAGAGGATTTTGTTTAGTGTTGAAGAGGCTGGATTAACTATTTCAGGTTCAAAATTTTCTTGTTGTGCGCCAGATTTGGAAATCTTAGGTCATGTGGTATCTAGAGAGGGTAGGTTTATGTCAAAGAAGAAAGTAAATAAAATTCAGTCCTGGCCAAGACCCAAGAATATGACCAAAGTCAGAGGGTTTTTAGGTGTATGCATTTATGTTAAAATGTTTATCAAGGACTTTTCTTCATTGGATGCTCCTTTGAGATGATTAGCTAGGAAGGATGCCAACTGAGAGTCAGATGAAGAGTTTGAAGAGGCGTTTGACAGAGTGAAGAAGGTTTTTGAGGAAGATAGTTTCCTGCATAAGTTAGATTATGGGAAATATGCAGGCCAAATTTATTTAGCAGTGGATTCTAGTCAGATTGATTCTGGGGCTGTTCTGTCCTAAATGGATAAAGCTGGTTATATAAGACAATTCAGGTATGAATGTGTCTTTTTTACTGAGGTGGAATCAAGATATTCACAGCCAAAATTGGAACTTTGTGGTGTGGAAAAATTTTTAAAGAAGCTTCAAAATGTTTTAGGGGGACAACACTTCAAGTTGCAAATTAATGCAAAATCTTTAATTCAAATGATCAATTCACCTAGCCTACCAAATGCACCCATGACAAGATGGGTAGCTTTTATTCAGCATTTTTCTTTTGATTTAGTTCACAAGCCTGGAAAGACGTTTACTATGCCAGATGGCTTGTCAAGAAGACCACCTACAAAAGAGGATTCTGACTCAGAAGAATTTGATGAACATATACCTGTAATCAAGGACAGCAATAAAGGTGCTGAAGAATTTCCTTACCTCCTCCATGAGGTTAAACTGGCAGGTTTAATATGTGTTAATAGTGATGAAAACCTCCCCCATGAGGCTAAACTGGCAGTTTTAATATGTTTTAATAGTGATGAAGACCTCCTCCATGAGGATAAACTGGAAAATAATAAAAATATGGTAAATTATGTGCTTGGGAAGTTTGATGAAGGTGTAGATAAATTCAGTAAAAAAGAGGTTGAAGATGTGGTGTATATGGATATGGATGGTGATATTTTGTGGGATAGTAGTAAGTTGGTGAATGGTGTATATGTTGGTTTATTAGATAATTCAGTTAAAGAGAGGTTGGGTGTGTGTAAAAATTTGGTAAAAAGGAGGTTGGATGAATAAGAGATTGGTGATGCTAAAAAGGGTGAAAAATAAGAAAAATTAGTTTCTAAAAGGTTGGAAGGTTCTAAAATGGAAATTTCAAAATTTTTTATGATAAATAGGAAAAGTCAAGGATTAAAATTATTGGCTCATTCATGCGCAGGTGATTTAGGAGATAGGGAAGTACCTGTTGAAATTATATTAATGGATTTTCAAGACAATGTCTGGGGACAGACATTTTTTTATTATAAAATGAAAAAATACTTCTTAACATTAGAAATGTATGACAAATGTGATAATGATGAATGGGTGGCTATCAAAAGAAAGTAACCAGAATTTTATCTCTCTGGAAGAAGATTAATGAGGAGGAGGTATCCAAATCCTCAAGTTGTTTTAACTCAAAAGAAAGGGCAAGAATTAGTTATGAAATCACTGCATAAAGATCTTGGAAATAGAGGAATTGTTGAAACTTATAGAAAAGTTGCTGATGGGTTTTGGTGGCCTGGAATGTAGCTCGATGTTAAAAAATGGGTTCAGTCATGTGATGAATGTCAAAGGAGGAGTTATTTAAGGCCAATGGAACCTGGACATGCAACCAGTGAAAAAATTATTTTTGGTAGGGTTATTTTGGATGCTGTTCATATAAAAGAGGGTAGAGATAAATATTTAATTGTAGCCAGATATGATTTATCTGGTTGGATAGAGGCAGCTCCTCTTATTAATTTGAATTCCAGGAATGTGGCAGATTTTTTAATATAAAATTGGGTATATAGGTATGGAGTGATAAAATTGGTAATGGTTGATGGAGGTCCTGAATTTGGGACTGAGTTTAGAGAGGCTATATAAAAAGTTGGATCAAAGGTTAGTGTAGCAACCCCATATTATCCTGAAGCTGAAGGAATGGTAGAGAGAGGGCATCAAGTTATAAAGGATGCTTTATTCAAAATGTGTGGAGAAAGTTCTGAAAAGTGGAGGCACTATTTACCATTAGTTTTATTTGTTGACAGAATCAATGCCAAAAGGACAACTGGATATTCACAATACAAACTAATTTTTGTCAGAAAGCAGTTTTGCCAGTTGATCTAGAGGCTGAATCATATCTTGGAGTAGACTGGGACATGGTCAAAACTACAGAAGAATTATTATGTGCAAGAATGGTTCACACCACACAATATTTGGGGGGGACCTGCTAGCAAGTCCTCAACTTGAATTCAGATGGAATTCAGACTGAACTCAGACTGAACTTTACTTTGAACTCATCTTGAGCTCTTAACCAAAAATGGATGAGTCTGTGCTGGAATAATAGTGAAAGTTTAATAAATAATTTATAGAAATAATTACAAGGGAAGATTAATAATCTGATCCATTCAAAGAATTTTTTTCATGAAACTCATTTTCATTTTCATTTTGAATTTCACCTGATCATTAAAATGACTGAAAATTATACTATTTATTTCAAAAAACATCACTTTTAACCTCTCTAATTATTTATTCTATTTTTTTTTGAAAAATAATAAAATAAGATCAGTGGTTTTTTGAAAAACAATAAAATAAGATCAGTGGTTCTTTTTAATGATAACTCCTTTTAACCAAGAATTTGAAGCTTTTATTTTTTAATTTAAACCGTATTACCTGATTTTTTTTTTTGTATTTTTATTATTTCTGATTATGCAATATAATAATTTTCAATTCAATGGAATTATTTAATAAACATATTGAACCATCAAAATTCTCAAGTTTCTATTCTAGAATACTGTGAAAAGACTCATAATTAAAAAAAATAAAAGATAGAAATATGTTTTCCTAATTTCTGTATCAATGAAGTCCTCTAATAGCTTCTTTACACTAAGCACTAATAATTGATAAATTGTTTAATTATATGTCTAGAAAGAAGTATAATTCTTATACAAGTGAATTATAATCAAGTTTTTTCCATTTTTGTATGCAAGAAGATGATTAAAATTAAAAGGAAATATCCTTTTGCTCTTTTTTTTTTCTATTGAATATTCAACTACTAAGAATTCTTGAAATATAAATTTATTCAATGTAATACATATATGATATTCTGGAACTCTTCATGATGTATTTCATCAAAATTCCATGTAAATTTGGTTATTTGGTAGAGTAATTTCATGAGTTGAAATAATTAATCACTACTTAGTGAATTTTTCATATGAAAGACTAAAATTCAAGCTAGATGTAAAAATTTAAAGATAATAAAAACAAAGTAGTATAAATTTATTTAAACTTTAATTTTAGTGCTTGACTTTGCTTCAATGCTGTATTGTGGGATAATTTCAGTGTCAACCTGGGAATAAGCACCATATAATTTTCAAAGTGTTCTCATGCTAAACAATGTGCTTCAGGTAAATATTTTGATAGTATTATTGTTCAAGAACTGAATTAAATAGGTAAAATTGTTACTTTTTCATAATCCTATCAGTTTCAAATTGAAAAACTATTATATGATATTCATTTTGTAAAAAAGACACAATAGGTAATTTTGATTTTACCCATGTAGAAAAGCAGCTGTAAAGGCAATCATCTTTTGATTAAAAATAATATTATTCCATGTTTTAAATGAAAAGAAAAAATATTTCAATTCTATGGTGTTGAAAAATAAATTAAATGAAACATTGCAGGTACACTTTTATAGTCATAAGAATTAAATTTTTGATAGGAGTAATTCACAACTGAACACTTACACACAATTGTAAAATTAAATTTATGGGTTCAAGATTTATCAAATGATTTATTGGAATTATGATATTTATGCTGATTGGTAGATCTTATATGATGTTT
Organism: Hemileia vastatrix; assembly: GCA_030280995.1. NCBI lineage: Eukaryota > Fungi > Basidiomycota > Pucciniomycetes > Pucciniales > Zaghouaniaceae > Hemileia > Hemileia vastatrix. Next base: position 26,705,795 of record JASXTE010000011.1, read on the forward strand.
CTATTCAATTTCTAAGTGTATGAAAAACACTCCCTTTGATATTTTATTTAAACAGAAGAATTTAAAAATTTTCTTGAAATTGGCCTTATCACAAAGCAATACTGGAATGAGTATATTGTTATAAAAATTAATTTAAATAGAAAAATTTCAAATCTTCATAACAGATTTAAAACAAAACATAAATATTAAAATTTGACTTTTTATAAAAATATATATTGATTTAAAAGATATTTACTTATTTTTTTTTTTTACAAAATGACCAATTTTATCCTGTGAGGCTTCCCTTCAACTTACATGTATAAGTCTAAAAAATTAATATGATGCTATTAATACTCTATATAATGTGTACCTAAGGCAAAAATAATGTTTTTTTGAAGTACTTCAAATCTAAGCAGAAGAGCTTATATCTTTTTTATATAATATAGTTGTATAAAATTGATTTTTAGGCAGTTTCTTAATCTTTTATATGGAAAGAAATCATATCATAATAATATATAATTGACTTAAAACTACTTTTAATATAATATTTTCTAATAATGATTCTTAATTTGTACTTATTTTCAGAACTTCAAAGTATTTAATAAAATTTTTTTGATATAAAAATATAATTATTTTTATATTTAAAAGTAATTAATAAAACTTCTAAAAAATTATAAATTTTTTCATGGCTTAAATTATCTTGAACCACACTTGGAAACAAGATTGCATTGAGAGTTCAATCTAAGTTCCACCAAAAACATGATAAATAATTTTTTTGAAATGTATATAGTCATTGAAATGAAAAAAAATTAGTAAAAGAAAGGACTCAGAAAGTTTATTCTGTTACTGAATAGATTATCATAAGAATATTGAGGTAGATAACTTATTGAAATTTTTTAAATTTTCAGTTATTACAGTCAATTATCCAGTTATATATAGCAATCACAAAACAAGAAATCAGCCTAAATGGTTATATATGTGGATAAATCTTTTCTTCAACCTTTACTTGAATTATTTAATTTAATTCAAAGCTATTTTGTAATCTAACCAACATATTTTACTATTACATTTAAAAATAAATACAATAAAATCATAAAATACATAATTTCAATAGTTTAAAATTTCTTTAAATGTTTTGTTCTAGTTTTCAACTTTTTGCTACAATTTTCATATTATATTATTTATTTATATCGTGTATAGTTATCAGAAGAATTCTGTGAATTCTTGTGTAAAAAAGCAAAATAGTATTTCATTACCAATTATTTTACTATATTGCTTTCTTAGTCTTAAGGTGCATTGTAAATCAAAAATATAAAATAAAGACATATAAACTATAGGTTTAAGTTCAAAAATATCAATAAAAAATAATTATCAATCATTTTCCATATTGGCAGAATAGAGCTGTAGATTGAGGGGTTGGACTCTGATGCTTGCCCAAAGAAAAAAGTTCACTCTCCATTTTTCACTACCTCAATGGACAACCTCTCAATCTCTCCACACAACTTTTTCTGCCTTTTCATTTCTGTTAATTCTATTACCACTCCCCACCCTTTTATTGCCCTCCTGATACATTTGCTACACCCTTTAAGCTTCAAAATCTAGGTTAAGCCCTCCTCACTACTCCCCTGCACTCTATTTTCACTTTTAACACAACTACACCCCTTTTTCAACCTCTTTCTCACCTCCCTTTCCCCTCACTCACCCCAATCACCTCCATTAGCCCTCAACAGCCTTTCTCTCACATTCTCAAACTATTACTCACCTCCCCAGTCTATTGTCTACATCCCCCAGCTCTTGCTTACCTCCCCTAGCCCTTTCCAGCCCTTCACTCACCTCCCCCAGCCTCCCTCAGTCCCTTACTTTGGCTGGAGATGTGAGCAAGGTGCTGTAAAGACTAAGGAGGGCTGGTAGAAGTGAGTGAGAGGCTTTTATCACCTACCACAGATGTTTAAAGCCCCTCACTCACCTCCCCCAGCCTCCCCAGTCCCTTAATTTGGCTGGAAATTTGAATGAGGTGCTGTAAAGACTAAGTAGGGTGGGGAGTAGTAAGTGAGAGGCTTTTATAACCTCTCCTAGCCCTTTAAGGACCCTCGCTCACCTTTTCCAGCCTTCCAAAAGTGGGCTAGGGGCTTTTATAACCTCTTCCAGCCCTTTAAAGCCCCTCTCCCACCTTCCCCAGCCTTCCCCAGTCCCTTGATTTTTCTGGGGGAGGTGAGCGATGAGATTGGAGAGGTGAAAAAAGTTTTGGGGAGGCATGCAAGGGCTTGGGAAGTAGCCAACTTTTGATAAACTTAAGAATAATTTATATGTATAAATTAGAAATAACAAGGAATAAAATTTTGAGGAATTATAACCCATTCCAAGTGGTAATTAATGTAACTAAATACTTATTTCAGAATTTGAGTTGAAAGGGTTAATTAAAAAAATGTGGCCAATTGTTGAGAAAGGAAGATATTTGTAGGGAAGAAACATGAAAAATGGAAAAAAATACAAAGTAAAATAAAACTAAATAATGAAAGTGGTCTGGGAAAGGTGAGTGAGGTTCTGTGGGAGGTATGAGAAATAAAGAGAAGAGAAGGGAGAGGGGAGGAAGGAGAGGAGAGTTGTTTTCTCACTGTGAAGGGAAGGGATAAGGTAGAAAGGGTAAGTAGATGGCAAGGTTAGCAACAAGATAAGGGGGTAGGATAGGAAGGCAGATTGAAGATAAGGGAGAATTAGGGGAGGGAGTGTAGACAATCCTATAGTACTAGCTATAGGCCTTGACCAAGGGAGTTGGAGAAAAACCAGAGAGAAAATCCCCTGTCCCTTTAGAAAAATAGAGTGAGATTTACTTGCTAAAGTAAGTTGGTTCCTGTTTTGCTAAAGACCCCTTTTAAACACACTTGACTGCTGGATGAGCCAAGAAAGTAGTCACCAGATAGACTACCAGACCAAAGAACTGAAATGTAGAACAAAGTCCACACCAGAGACAGCAAAGATACTTGATGTAGGCTGCAAATCCACACCAGAGACAGCAATAATACTTGCTATAGCTTGCAAGACTATAACAGAGAAAACAGTTGCTAAAGTTAAGTTAAATGAAGAACTCACTTGCAACAAACACAGCCAATTGTGGCCAGAAAACAGTGAAAACTGAGTGAGGAACAATGAGATCACCTCCGGATGGTTGTATGATGATTAAGGTTGCCCCAAACTGTCTTATTCACTATGTACACACAGACCACTAACTAAGAGCCCATGCGCACCCACCAATCTGGCGCCTGTACCTGCCAAATTGCATAAAAAACCCTCCTGGAGTGCTCCCCAACCTCCTAAAACAGAGGCGGGCGGGCCGCCCGACGTCGGAGATGCCGCCTGAAGCGGCCCGGCCTCCCTGAAGCCAGAAAACCAATAAAAACCACTAATCTACTTAGAAAAATTAGCTACAACTACTAAAACCTTTAAAACACTGAATTTCACTATAACAACATTGAGACATGAAATATAGAGAAAAATTAGCTCTATCAAATGGTACTAAGCACTTAACCCTAAGACTTAAGGTTAGCCCGTAAAACACGAAAAACAAAATTAAACAGCAATCTTTTATAAATGAAAAATGAGGAAATGACCCCTTAAAACTCAGAATATGAAAAATGTCTTCAAGACATAAAATATAGAGAAAAACCAGGGCTATCCAATGATAGTACCCACATACCCGCAGACCCAATATCCACGGAATAAAACCAGAAAAATACCAAATTCCTTAACAGATGTCAATTAAGACATGCACAAACAGCGCCAAATCACACAACAAAGGCCCCTGCCAATGTTGGAAGACCACATCCTCCCTCCAATTGAGAATGTCCACATTCTTTCTTCATCCAACCACCATGTTTAACCTCCTTTCCAAATCTGCCTCTGAAATGGGCCCCTGCCAATACTGCATCAACAATAATTTAATCTGCGCCATAACACCACCTGTTCATCCATACAGAACGTCCTGTGATGTCTGCCACTCCAGAAAGAAGACCTGCCACAGACCTGGTCCACTTTCTTCTACAACAGATTCACCTCCACCTCAGCCTGGTCCTTCTTCTGCCAGAACCAAAAGATCTAGGCCATCCATCCTGATACCCAGATTAATCAAAAAGCTCCACCCTTCCCAGAAGAGTGCCACAACCCATAAAACAACTAGTTCCCCCATCCCTGGTCCATCTGATGGTAAAGAGCATTCATTTCTTCCTTCAACTTTAAAACTGATAACTTCTCAGTTCCTTCCTCTTCTGATAGTGATGATAACAATGTAGGATCCATTGCACCACCAACACCAACGCACTTGCCCACTATCAAGGCCAAGTTCCAACAACACACATCTCAACAGAAACAACTTCTGCTTCACTATTTCCAATCCACTCCTGCTAGAGATCCACAGGACATTGAGAACAGAAGACACCTCATTCACCAGTTCAAGGCTAATTCTGAACACTTCATTTCATCTCTTGATTCCCTCTGTAATTCCACTAGTACTTGAGTTTGATTCAGAAAAGAAAAATTGACCACACCCTCTATAGGATGTAACCACAAAACAACCCTCAGTGTTAAGTCTTGGGGGACCATCCTCATTTTATAGTCTTGGGGGACTCAAAAACCCTCAGTTTAAAGTCTTGGGGGACTCAAAAACCTAAATCATAAACCCAGAACCAGAGATCAACCACATTAAGACACAGAGAAAAAACTAACATTCTGGGGTAATTGTGAATAGAGCTGCCAGCCCATCAATTACCCCCAAACTTGCCTTTGCTAAATTTGGAGGCTCCCCCTGTGGATACCCTCCACCAATCTTTCAAAACCAACTCCAACAACAAAAACTTTTCCATCAGTTTATAGTCTTGGGGGACTTACAACCCTCAGTTTAAAGTCTTGGGGGACTAACACAGTGTTCAGTTTAAAGTCTTGACGGACTACTTCTTGACAAAATCTTGAAACCAGCCAGTTTAAAGTCTTGGAGGACTAAGAATTTTCAGTTTAAAGTCTTGATGGACATCAAAAAATCTTGAGCCCGTAATTAAAAGATCAGTTTAAAGTCTTGAAGGACTTTCCAGAAAAAAAATCTTGAAGATATATCCCATAATTAAAAAAAATTCAGCTTGAAGTCTTGAAGGACCTTCCAGAAAAAAAATTTGAAGATATATCCCATAAATCCCCAAACCAAAAACCATCAAAGCCAAAACATTTAACCTCCTTTAACAAATAAAAAAAATAAAATGGTATCCCCCAGCGAATTGATGAGCTGATCCCCTGATACCTTACCCACATCCAAGTGCACCTTGATGTGGTCACACCTAAAAAAAATTTTAATTAATTTTTTTATTTTTATTTTGACTCCTTCTCTTCTACCAAAAACATTGCCAGAGCCCTATGTTGAGCCTTTGAACAAACATAGCCTCCTTAAAAAAATTAAAAGAAAAAAAAGAGAAAAAAAGAAAAAAATCTTGAATCCACCACTTTCACAGCCAACACCCTAGAACCACATAGTAAAGCCAGCTCCAGGTCAACAGAAGAGATCACTGGGTTAGCTCCCTCCAATAAGTAAAAATGATGGGAGACCACCAGTGATCCACCACCAATCCAAAAGCACCAAAAGACATCCAAGGCAATCCAGTTTAAAGTCATAGAGGACTAAAAACCTGAATCACAAAAAAAACAACACTAGAATTCAACTAGAAAAAAAACCAGAGGCTTGAAACAGACATTCTGGGGTAACTGTTCTACAGAGCAGCCAGCTCATCAGTTACCCCCACACTTGCCAAAATAAAATCTAGAAGCCCCCCCTGGGTACCTTCTAACAAAAACACAAAATCCAACAAAATTAAATAAAACCAATAAACATGAGGGGTCCAGCACTTGAAGACCAAAAGAATTTCCAGTTTAAAGTCATGGTGGACTAAAAACCTGTTAAAGAAAAAAAACAAATACTAGAATTCAACAAAATTAAGAGAAGGGGCTTGAAACAGACAATCTGGGGTAACTGTTAATAGAGCAGCCAGCCCATCAGTCACCCCCACACTTGCCAAAATAAAATCTAGAAGCTCCACCCCAGAATACCTTCTAACAAAAAGGATTTTCCAACACAAATTTTCTCCCATAAAAAACAAAAAACCATTAAAAAAAACCATTAAAATTCTTGAAAGCCAAAAAAAATCCAATTTATAAATGAAATTTTGCAGTTTAACCTCATGCTGGAGGTGAAATAAAACCAATAATCTTCATTTTTATCTTCATTTTCTTTTAAATAAAATACCCATCTTCAATTGAATTTTTCTTTTCTTCCAGCTTCATTATACTAAGATTTTTTTTTTTTCATTACAGGCGGGCTGCCCAACGTCGGAGGTGCCGCCTGAAGCGGCCCGGCCTCCCTTTTTTCATATAGAGACTTGAACCAGAGAGACTGAAAAGAATTGGACAAAACAACAAAAAAAATCCTGACCAAATACATAGAGGCCAAATTAAGCAAAACCAAAACAAATTAAGTAGTTTATCCTCATTTTGGAGGAATCAGATTCTTTAAATCCCAAGGTTTAAACCAATAAGTTTGCCCCTAGGGCTTGAACACCCTAAGCTCCTCTTCCAATTCTGATATCCCAAAATCAGACCTCTTAACAAATCTTCCATCCTCCTCCGTACACTGAGTCTTCCATATTTCACATTACCAGAATCAATAAATTCTCCACCCTGTGAAACATCTGGAACCTCCACCACATCTTTAAAATCAACCTCCATACCAGTGACATCCAAAACATCACATTTTTCCCCTTTCCTACAGGAATCTTGCTTAGAATCTGCAAAATCCTCCAGTATAACATCCATAACATCAAAATAAAAATCCTCCTCCAAGCAGAGACCTTCTGATCTTGAGGGAACCACCTGAAAATAATCTTCCTCTATTAGAAAAAGATCCAAGACAGAATCTTTCTGTCCATCCAAAAATTCAACTGATACATCCTCTTCCAATAAGCCATTATCTGAACTTGAGAAAGAAAAATAATCATCCCTCAACAACCATTCATCCACCACAGATTCCTTCTCAATATCCCAAAATCCTTCTTCATGACCAGACAAGTCCTCCTTCCCACATAATTCACCCAACCTTGAGGAAATACACTGATCCTCCAGTGTGTACATTTCCAAAACATCCAGTGAAGCACATTCCTGAGATCCCATGGCATCCTTTGGAAAAGAAAAATCAGTTTCACAAACATCATCAGAGTCCCCATCTTTCAAAATTGATGGCTCCAACACCTCCCTAGAAACTGAAGTTTCCTCCACAGTCTCCTGAACCTCTCCATCCAACAGGATTTCCTCTCCAGATTTCACATCCCTATCCTTATTATCATCCAAATATCCCAAAATAACCTCCTTCAGAATAGCCATACCAGGAATCCTATTTTCCCCATTTGGAAGAGTCTTCATCAAGTCAGCCTTGAAAAGAATCTCCAAAACCTCCACCTTTACATCACTACCTATGGCACTCCAAAATACATACTTGGCCCCATCTTCATGTGGTAATATATCATTATATACCAGATAATCCAGAGCCTCCCCAAACTCCTCCATAAATTCCCCATACTGAGAAAGAGAAGTTACACCACCTTTCAATTCCCACTTCCTAGAAATCCCATGAAGATCCACCATTGAGAAATTAGTAGGCCACCTTTTAAGCATTTCAATCTTCAACTTCCCCCAGTCCTGACTCCTATATCCTGCCATGCCAGAAACTTCCTTCTCAACCTCCCTATTACCAATGAAAAAGATTATTTTCCTGACCATGTCCAACAGTGAGGCCCCATCAATCTCAGCAGCAACCTCAAACCTAGCCAAAAACCCCTTTGCATACTCTCCCAAAAACCTTGAACCATCCCAAGACTGAATACTAACCATCCTAGGAATTCCAAGTTACAGCCTCCAATCTCCACCAAAGTCCCCCCCAAGCGCCTTAGAGACCTAGGAGGGACCAAATCCAACAGAAAAGAAGAACCCTAGACCAACCACAAAGAGATATAGAGCCAAATCCAAAATCCACCAAAGGAGATCCACCAAAGAGAGAAGCCTAGATCAACAAAGATTCCAAAAAGCCAACAGATTTGTTCCCCACGTTGGGCGCCAGAAATGTAGACAATCCTATAGTACTAGCTATAGGCCTTGACCAAGGGAGTTGGAGAAAAGCCAGAGAGAAAATCCCCTGTCCCTTTAGAAAAATAGAGTGAGATTTACTTGCTAAAGTAAGTTGGTTCCTGTTTTGCTAAAGACCCCTTTTAAACACACTTGACTGCTTGATGAGCCAAGAAAGTAGTCACCAGATAGACTACCAGACCAACGAACTGAAATGTAGAACAAAGTCCACACCAGAGACAGCAAAGATACTTGATGTAGGCTGCAAATCCACACCAGAGACAGCAATAATACTTGCTATAGCTTGCAAGACTATAACAGAGAAAACAGTTGCTAAAGTTAAGTTAAATGAAGAACTCACTTGCAACAAACACAGCCAATTGTGGCCAGAAAACAGTGAAAACTGAGTGAGGAACAATGAGATCACCTCCGGATGGTTGTATGATGATTAAGGTTGCCCCAAACTGTCTTATTCACTATGTACACACAGACCACTAACTAAGAGCCCATGCGCACCCACCAATCTGGCGCCTGTACCTGCCAAATTGCATAAAAAACCCTCCTGGAGTGCTCCCCAACCTCCTAAAACAGAGGCGGGTGGGCCGCCCGACGTCGGAGATGCCGCCTGAAGCGGCCCGGCCTCCCTGAAGCCAGAAAACCAATAAAAACCACTAATCTACTTAGAAAAATTAGCTACAACTACTAAAACCTTTAAAACACGGAATTTCACTATAACAACATTGTGACATGAAATATAGAGAAAAATTAGCTCTATCAAATGGTACTAAGCACTTAACCCTAAGACTTAAGGTTAGCCCGTAAAACACGAAAAACAAAATTAAACAGCAATCTTTTATAAATGAAAAATGAGGAAATGACCCCTTAAAACTCAGAATACGAAAAATGTCTTCAAGACATAAAATATATAGAAAAACCAGGGCTATCCAAAGATAGTACCCACATACCCGCAGACCCAATATCCACGGAATAAAACCAGAAAAATACCAAATTCCTTAACAGATGTCAATTAAGACATGCACAAACAGCACCAAATCACACAACAAAGGCCCCTGCCAATCTTGGAAGACCACAGGAGGTATCAGATGGAAGTGCCACTTGAAGTTCTACCAGGAATCAATTCCGGAAGCAAAAAAAAGCACTAGACTTCTAGTGCACACTTTTTTCCTGCTGTGAATATTTTTTGAACTATTAATTAACTGTGGTTCAATGAAGGTTCAAATCAGTTTCAAGATGTTTTCAAAGTAAATTCAATATTTCTTCATGATTGTTTCATCACCACCTCAATGTGTGCTGAATAAGATATGAATTAGTGTTCAAGGTTGCGGACTTGCTAGCAAGTCCACCCCCCATATTGCGTGGTGTCAGTTGGAGAAAAAAGAAGAAACTCTAGAAAAGGCATATATGAAAATGATAAATATTCAAAATCAGTCAGTCAGATATTGGGATAAGAGGTTGGCTCACAGGTAAAGGAAACCATTTAAAACTGGAGATATGGTCTTGGTGTATAAAAGGAGTTTGGAGAGTCAGTGGGGAAGAATGTTTGCTGATAGGTGGAATGGGCCATATTGAGTCAGAGATCAATTATCTGGTGCTTCATATGTATTGGAAGAGTTGGATGGAATGATATTAAAAAAGTGGGTAGCTTCTGACCAGGTCAAGCAGTTTCATCTAAGAGGCACTGGGTGTGCTGAAGTCTAACTCCAAAATGAGGATAAACTACCAACCATTGTTTAAAGAAGTTTAACTCTGAAATGAGGGTAAACTATTAATTAAAAAAACAAAGACAACTCCAAAATGAGGATAGACTATTAAATAACAAGACAAAGACAAATCCAAAGTGAGGATAAATTACCTATCATTTTTTATGAAGATAAACTATTTTACTATCACTTATGGAAGATTTACTCTGAAAAAGAGTATAAACTAAAAACTCTCATTATAAATAAAAATCATTAAAAAATTGGGATGTTAAAAATTTTTAGGGTGAAGAATTGTGTTGGAAGTTAATTATATTTTTTAGAGGCGTTCACAGGGGAACCTTCTAAATTTAATATTGGTAAGTTTGGGGGTAATTGATGGGCTGGCTGCTTTATACACAGTTACCCCACAATGTTTGTTACCAAAGTTTCCCTTTTTCTAGTTGAATCCTGGCTTTTATTTTGTTATATAGGTAGTTCTCTAAGACCATAAACTGGATTAATACAATTTCAACCAAATATGCTCATTTGAAGCCAGATTTAAAGTTTTTTTTTTATGTTTTATATTTGATTTTTAAAATTTTATGTTTGAATTTTTTATGTTAGGATTTATTTCTTTTTCTTTTTCATTTTTTTAAAAAAAAACTTTATTATAAATAAATTTGTTCAGGGGTAATGATCACTGGTGGTCTAAAATCATTTTTACAAATTGGAAGGACACCACACAGTGATCATTTCTATTTTTGTATATTATGATTTTTAAAATTTATCAAAACTCATTTATAATCATTTTCAATTTCTTTCTTATGTAACCCACATCAAGGTGCACTTGGATGTGGATATGATGTCAGGGGTATGGCTTATCAAATGGCTGGGGGACATCTTTTAAAATAATTTTATTTAATTTTAATTTTCAACTCTATAATTATACATTTTCCATTCCAAATTTCTTTCACTATACAATTTATTTCATGTTTAATAAAATAAATAATTAACAAATAATAATAATAATAACAATAAAAATAAAAATAAAAATTAATTTTAAAATTTCTTTAAAATTTTAGTATATTTCTTTCATAATATTTTTTACTATTTTTCACAGGGAACAGGGTCTAATGGAGTACAATATCCGTTAGATTCTATCTCAAGACATGCTTATAGTCCTCCAAGACTTTAAACTGGCTAGTTTTCAAGAATTTTTCAAGACTTTGGATTTTCTTAATTGGATCTGTTAGTCCTTCAAGACTTTAAACTGAATACTTATGAAGAATTTAGAATCCTATAGGATCTGTTAGTTCATCAAGACTTAAAACTGAATTTTTACAAATTTTTTAAAAATAATATGAATATTTTATTTGACAAGGAAGTTTTTATGGAATTGGTTAAATGATGGTCCACCATGAACCAAAACTGGAATAAACTAAAGGCTTGGTTCCACCATGACCTCAAACTGGAAATAAAAAGAAAAATGTCAATCACTGGTTCTCCATGAGCTTAAACTAGAAAATTACTTTCTCTTTGGTCCACCAAGACTTAAAAATGGCAAATCAATCATTATTATGTAAAATTTATGTGGGTTTTGTAGAAAGGTAGTCCACCAAGACTATAAAATGGAAATTGATTAAAAGTTTGGTTTTAAGGATTTTAGGAGGGAATGACAATCTAGTTGGATATTTAATTCAGTCATTTTTAATTTATCACTGGTTCAAAAGTACTCAAACTGGTACTCACTCATTTGGGCAACTCAGTCATTAATGGAAACAGTGCAACTTACTTTAGGGAATGAAGATGTCATTAAATGGATTTATTTTATGATTAAAGAAAGATGGAAAGTTTAAAAGATTATTGATGGAGACTGTTAAAAGTTAAAAATAAGGTGCCAAGAAAGTCTGGTAAAATATATGAATATTAATAAAAATTTAGGAGTAATTTAAAGGGTTGGTAAATTTATTTAAATGTGATGATTCTGAATCATAGAAGATGGATAGGATTTGGTATTAGTGGGTCTCTTTGGTAGAATATGTAGGTGAATCTTGGAGGACCTTATTGCGAGAATTGAATAATAGTATTTGGCTCAGGGGAAATCCAATGGGAATGGAATTAAAGGTATTTGGCTTGCTAAGGAGGCGCTCTCTCTCATGCTGTGAAAAAGGATAGAGACTGGTAGAGGAGAGTCTGAAGGGATTAAAATCTTGCTCTCAGTAGTGGAATCATCACAAGGCAAATACAGTTTATTAAAATTTTATTTTGAATATTACAATTACAAGATTATTTAAAGAATTAAAACAACCAGACAACAACATTTATCAGCACCAAAAAGATTAAAGTATTAAATTTTAAAAGAAGAGAAGACAATCAAAATAAATAATATCTTTGGAATCTTTCAGAAACAATATCAAAAAAAAAACTTTGCAATAGTAACCTTCACTTCATAATGTCTTTAGGTTGAAGAGGATGAAGAGAGGATGAATATGTGTTCAATTGATTATGAAAATTTAAAAGAATGGGGACATTCTTCATTGGAGGGAGGATGTGGAAGTGTAAAGATTAGTACTGCACTGAAGTTTATTAAAAGAGGATTTATAGAGTTGATTATTGAGATTGGAAAATCCTGTCTAATTTTATAATGGTTTATTTTTGAAAGAATGAGTTTTAAAATGGTTAAAAAGGGTTAATTTTACAAGTCAAGATTCAACAATTAATTAATGGTCAGAAAATGCAAGTATAGGTCTAAAAGTGTATGGAAGTTAAATTCAGGAGTCTCAAGAACATTTAAGAGCTTTCAGGGAATTTTCATTATTTTTCTTCTATTTTTGATAATTTTATTAAGTAGTTTTGATTATTTTTGATTTTTCATGATTTACTTAACTTTGATGATTTATACTAAATGAATAGAGCTGCGCAGACTACAAAAATTGGATGGGATTATAAAAGAGAAGTAGCTCTATCATATGTAATTTTCTAGATTTTTTATTAGTATTTTAAGGTTATAATTGAGACTGGAAGTCCTTAAGAGCTCTGGAATGCTCCAGAAAATCTCTGTACAAGCTCTGGAACTCTCTGGAGAAGCTCCAGGATGCTCTGGCTGGGAAACAGAAGCATGTGACATACTATGCATATAAGGCCTTTAGACTCAAATTTATAGGATAAAGAGATATATAGAACATCTTAACCTTTAACCACAATAACAAATAATAACATTTATAAATTGTATTACCCTTATAAAATAACACTTTTACATAACTTATTTTAAATTTCACTCAACATCTCATTAATATATACATATAGGGTACCATTATAAAGGTCTCGTCATCAGGGACTTGATTTTAACAACTAAATATAATAAAATTTGAAGCTTCATAGCAATATAATATTCAATCATTTAAATAACTTTTCTGAATACAGCTTCACTGTTGTATTTCTTTCCTTCATTATGAGAACACTGATTCTACAACTCAACACCATTAATATTAAATAGATTATTAGTCATTTCATATCAAATGGAGGTTTTATATTAGTTGATTGTGAACTCTTTATTTACTTAAAGGGACAGGTTTTTCTTTGGTTTATCCAACTCCCTTGGATTCTGCTTACAGCAAGGCGACTGTAAGAGTCTTTCTACAACATGTAAAGGACTGTTTGAAGCTCTTGATGGAGGCCCAGGTATGGTTAAAGCTGGAGTAATGTGTCTTATCAGTGAGTGAAATCTCCTACTTGTGTATAATCATTTCAAACAATAAGTTGCAAATGGATCAGGAGAAAGTAAAGACAGTAACAGAATTACTGACACCAGCATCAATAAAGGAGCACAAGTAATTCCTAGGCTTTGCAAGTTTTTACTGCTGTTTTATTGAAAATTACTCCCACATTTGGAAACCATTGAAAGACCTCACAAAGAAGGAAGCCAAATTTGTCTGGATGAGTAAGCAACAGGATGCATTCAACAAACTGAAAAGCCAATTTGTGACAGCCCCTATTCTTACAACTCCTGACTTATTGAAGCCATTTGTTCTGGAATGTGACTGCTAAGATTTTGCACTAGTTTCAGTATTATCTCAATTCAACACTGAAAATCCCTTGCATCTAATAGCTTATTTGTCATGAACACTGCTAGGTGCTGACTTACACTATGAAATATATGATAAGGAGTTATTAGAACTAGTAGAAGCAGTACACAACTGGCACCATTATTTGGAAGGAGGGCCTCACAGTTTACAGGTTATCATTTTCAAGGATCATAAAAACCTGGAAATCTTTCTGACCACAAAAAAGCTGACTTGCAGACAGACGTGCTGGGAAGAACTTCTAAGTAGCATAAACTTTGTTGTTACATTCCAGCCAGGGAAGAAAAGTGGAAAACCTGATGTGTTATCACAAAATCCTGACTTGCGCTCTGCAACAGGCCAACTACACACTGTTGGGGCAATGTTGTTGAAGGGGAACCTTGATGAGGGGGTAATCCTAGAGAAAGTGGGATTGGCAGATGAGAATTTGATGGATTTGATAAGAAAAGAGCAGGAAAAGGATGAGGGAGTGAAGGAGTTGATGAAGGCACTGTTATAAAAGGAGGTATTGGTAAGGAAAGGATTGGAAGAGTATCACCTGGAAGGTAGAGCACTGTATTGGAATGGAAGGATAGTGGTGCCAAATGATGATGAGCTCAAGAGGCAGGTGGTCAAATCAAGGCATGATTCCCCAATGGTAGGACACCCAGGTCTGCTGAAGACTGTGGAGCTGGTGAATTTCAATTTTTTCTGGAAGTCCATGAAAGCATATGTCCAGCGCTATGTAGCAGTGTGGGACTCTTACCAGAGGAACAAGGCTAGTCAAACAACAACACCACTAACACCACTAAATATTTCCAAACAGCCATGGAGGGAGCTCTCCTACAATCTTATAGTAGAATGACCCAAATCTCAAGGAAAGAATGCTATCCTCACAGTAGTTGACCACTGCACCAAGATGGCACACTTCATCCCTACCACTACTAAGGTTACATCAGAGGGTATCACAGACTTAATGGTGGCACATTTACGGAAATTACATGGATTAATTGAAAGTATAATATCAGATAGGGGAAGTACTTTTAACTCTAAGCTTCTGAAAGGAATGTGTGAGCAACTGAACATTAAGCCCATCTTGTCAACATCATGGCATACACAGACTGACAGGTAATTTGAGATAGTGAATAAGGCAATTGAGCAATATTTGTGCCATTTCATTAACTATCAGCAAGATGACTGGGTACGGATGTTACCACTGGCTGAATTCTCATAAAATAACTGGACACATGCTGAAACAGGCATGTCACCCTTTTATGCCAACTATGGATATCACCCAACATTCTCAATTGGTACCCCATCCATGTTACAAGTCCCAGAAGCAGAAGAGCGGATCCAAAGAATATTGAGTATATGTCAAGAACTAGAAGCAGCTCTCAAGTTATCTCAACAATCAATGAAGCATCATCATAATCAAGGAAGGACCTGGAATTGTACGCTACAGGTAGGTTTCAAGGTTTGGTTAAGCTCATGTTTCCTTTTGACATTGTGCCCCAGCACTAAATTAGATCACAAGAAAGTGGGGCCTTTCAAAGTCAAATTCAGGGTATCTGACTCAGGTTATAAACTGGAACTACCAATCTTTATGAGGCAAGTACATCCAGTTTTCAAAATATCATTGCTCACAAAGCATAAAGAAGATACAATTACAGGACATCCAGAGGAGCCATCAGCACCAATCCAAGTGGAAAATGAAGAGGAGTTTGAGGTGGAAAAGTTTATTTCTAAGAGTGTGTACAGGGGAAGGGTTCAGTATTTAGTGCATTGGAAAGGATATGGGGTTTGGGATAGGTCTTGGGAGCCAATGGAAAATTTGGCAAATGCTAAGGAAAAGTTGAGGGAGTTTGAGAAGGAGCACAGAGGGCAGGAGGGATAAAAGAGGGGGTAATGTTAGGATTTGGTTGAGAGGTGATGAGGAGGAGTGCTATGGGCACTATGCATTGTGAGAGGTGGAAGAGGGGATATTACATAAGGGGATTATATGGAGCAAGCGCTGTGGAGCACTCCTCATCAAACAACTTATATAGTAATCCAGTTACTTCTTAGCTTCACTGCTGTATCAGCAGATTCAGTCCTGTTTCACTGTTGGTAATCCCAACATAGTCAGTCTAGTTAGTCTCACTGCTTAGTAGCATAGTCAGTAGCATTTCATGGATGAGGGCCATTTGAGAGGAGTGTGATATGGAGTTGAATTTTGAAAGGAGTAGGGTGTAGGCTGGGTAGCATCACCTTTCTTCTGGTAGTTTGTGCTGCAAGGAGACATCAATCAAATGGTAAATTACAATGTAGGAGATCCAATATTTAATGGAATTTGTAGATGTATTGGTAGAGATGAGGGCATAGTTGGTGGTGCTGACATAGTTTAGAAATATGTTCATGACACTGTGATTCCATTTGTACAAGTTAGATCCATCTGCTAGAAGTTTAGGTGGATGTTGATGGTGTAGGAGTTTCAGGATCCATGTTTTGTGTTTGTTGTGAGGAGGATGTTTGGGGTGGTGTTGTAGTAGTAGGTTTCGGATGATTATGTAATGCACGCAGTTCAAGTATTAGGCAATGTGGTGGTTGGTTGTCTTGTTCTTCAGACATACGGCAGTGGTGAGCTGCAATTTTCCTCCTCAGGGTTGATGATGATGCTAGTCAGCAGGGTTTGTAAGACATCAGGATGATGCACTTATATACTTTAAAGCAGGGAGCCCATACAGCATCAGTCTCAGTCCTGGAATGAACCGGAGAAAAAGGCTGGTACCACAACTACAGGTTTCGGTGGCTCTCTTGGTCTAGAAGATAGAACTGGAGGTCCTATGAGGGTTTGAAGGGGTTTAATGGGCTCTCAAAAATATGATACGTATTTCTTTTAACTTTTAATGTTTTTACTCAAATAATAAGAGGTGGATCAAGTTATTATTATTATTTATAGATTAGAATTACGTGGTTGTAACTACTAATATGATAAAGAATAGTAATAAAGGATGTAAATAATAATTTGTAAGATATGTAAGTAAGTAAGGAATGAATCTGAAAAGTACAAAAAGAGAGGGCCTTTTATAGGTAAAAATATGGGAAATAAAGACACGGAGTTAACACCACCTAATACAAGGGTGTGAGAAGAAAACTAAATAAAAAAGAGAGTATATGAAATAATAAAAAATATATTAAATGGTACGTCAATAAGAGTAACATTTTCATTTGAAATAAAACATGAGTTCCCTTGGACTGTCACAATTAATACAGCACATTTGATTTAAAAATATTGATTCCACAGAAATTTAAATCTCTCAATAAAGGAATTTGATATTTTTAAGAATTTTATTATATTTTTAATATTATTTTTATTCCCACTCAGCTGTATTATTGAGCACAGTGTTAGGGAGTAAAAATATCTGGGACAATTACTTAATTTTTATTAATTATTTACATTACTTAGTGTACTTAGCTATTTAGTTGTAAGTAATACATAAGTAAATAAATAAATAAATAATTATTAATAAGGATTAAAAGGCGTGGCTTCATCTCAGTAAAATAATTAATTATTTTACTGGGTAAGTCCAGTAGCCTGGCTGACAACAGGTTTATATACATGATAACTAAGCACGTGACTATTAACCACCTAACATGGATGAGGCAAAGTTAAAAGATCAATGGACTGTCGGTGAGTGGAAGTGGAATAAGCAGATGGCGTGCGCAAAGACGTTCACGGGATTGGTGGCGTTCGCAATTGCATGGTGCGTTCGCTGTAGTGTTGGCAGTTTTGAGTAGAACAAAGTGCGAACGTAGGCAATTTGTCCGTGGTGTTATCAGCAGCTACAGGCTCTCTACCTGATATTTTCTGGAGAATTACTTACGCTTCTTAAAAGTCCTTCTTTTGTAAGTAACCAAAGAAAACTTAGATTTGACGCCGTACAAACTGGTATGATCAATGTTTAATGTGCGGCCTCCTCTGAAATTTCACATTCAGGTGAGTCAGGGCTGGGTTAAATCAAAGATAGGGATAGGCACCTTCTATAAGGTGCTCAAATTTTTTTTCTGGTGTATGTAACATCTTCCACGTATGCTTCCACTGCTTAGAATAACCAAGCTAATAACCAAGTAAGTCTTTCTCTTCACAATTGCTAATTCTCGTGATCCTCAACATTCATGAGTTTCGTATTTTAGTCTAGGAGATTACGCTTTTTTCGTGCCGTGTTTCTGCTTGTAACACAAAGATATCTAGATGAAACTAAGAGGTGAAAGTCAAAATATTCACTGTGGGAATGATATATAGTTATGACCAAAAAATCGCCCAGATTTTTTAGCGCCTTTGTTCACTTTAAAAAAACATGTCTTTAGTGCAATTACTGTTACATTAAAATAGTGTTATGATTAAATGGCGTTCCGTCCTACGAAATATGAAAATAAATAAATAGAAAACCACACCAGTCCGAGTTCTCTTTCCGTTTCTATTTCAACTCCTTTTCAGTTTCTTTCTTCACCTAGAAAAAGTACATTACACCAATATTATTATTCATTAAAGTAATGGCGTTGAAATCCAGCTATCTATTTCTCAAGTGGCTCTTCTCATCCTGGTTAACTTTATTCTTTGTGTATCAACCAATGGTAATCGCAATACGGTACAGTGAATTCAAGCCACTTGTACCCGAAGGATCCAGCGGTACTCACGGCGTAACCATCACCTACAACATGGTTCGGATGAGTGAATCCAATTCACGCTTGGAACTAAAATTCCGCAATACGTCTAATTCATTCAGAGTCATCAGGATTATATTTGATAATACGAGCGAAGAGAAGTTTTTTATTGAAGGGAAAGCACATGGAAAGAGTGATTCTCTATGGTGTAAAAATAATGATATACCTCAATATAGCATAGGGGAACAAATCGGCAAAAATAATAGGGTGGTTATTTCAAGTAGTTTTAAAATATTTTCTTATGAGATACTCACTTTTTCTAATACCAATACAGGCTAAATTATTTGAAATCGGCAATTGACAGATGGGAGAGTGATAGGATCTTTCTGGCGAATAAGGATCAGTATAATGCTCTTCTGAATGCAGTGAAGGACATGGTGACAGAGGATCGATTGTCAGCTTTCAAGAAGATGGGAGAGATCTGGGGCGTGTCTGAATAAAAGACTAAGAAGCTGAAATTTTTTTATGAGTATGTACTGTCGCATAGATATCTCTTCCAAACTTGAATAAAACAATCGCCATTTTTGTATCATAATTCACTCATCTCCACTATTTCTCGATTTCCTTCCAAAACAAAAGGTTCAAATTTAATTTAAAAACGCTATTCCTATATTCCTTCTTATCTCGTCGCAGCTCTGCCCTATCTTTTTCAACCTTTTTGAATGACCTTTAACTCTATGTATGCTGATGGCAAAAAGCTGTTTATGACAGCTCGAAAAGTTGAATTAGGAAATAAACATTCTTAAAATCTCCCATAGAGCCCTTGAAAATTTCCCAACAATCATAATAAAATCAATATGAACCGTAGAAACGGAAGTATGATGGAAATTCATTCATCCTGTATGGACTACCTCTTTGTTATCATACAATAGTTGATACTCATATCTAAAAAGATTAACCAAAATTGTCAGCATCAAGTATTTAAAGCGCTAACTGTTAAGCGAGAAAAGCAATTTGTATGCTTTAACCACTTAGTAGAATATATACACAGATCAATAATTCCGTGGATATATTAGGGGGTATCAAAGTTAGAAATCCTCCATTTCATAATAGCTCTTTTTTCCACCAAATCAATGATTATTTTTTTTTTAAATATGCCATATTGTGCCCCAAAAACAACTTTTTTATGAGAATTAATGTAAAGTTTGTGGCTTTCTTTTCGGTGCTATGAAATACCTTTTAAATAATTACAAACTTTTAACTTTGATACCCCCTATTAGGGGGTGTCAGCTCTAGCAAATCTGCACTTATCTAAGTGTGGATTTCTGAAACACACTAGCCCCAACACTGGTGGATTTCAAAAGTGAAATAAGTCACTTATTTCACTCAAACGCGCACTTTCTCAACCAAAAGTGCTGGTTCCACCATGCAGCCCATTTCACTGATTTGTCAGCATCATCTCATTCATATGCAGCACTCTACAGCATAACACTTCATAAATCAAAACACCATACATCATTTACATTTTTATACCATATAAGAGTCATGTCTTCCTTGTTCTCAAATCATGATAAGCTAAATCAAGCAATGACTTTCATAGCTCTTGATATCCTCTTGGACTCTGATTACAATTCTGATTCTGATCTTAAAGAAGATTTTCTTTTTTTATCAAAAAAGGCCAGGAAATTTTACCTGCCTTCTAGAAAGCCTCAAGTACCTCATACCCTCAAGTGCACCATCCAAACACTTCTTAACCTATCTGTACCCAGTTTTAGACAGTTTTTCAGGATTTCTCAGGAATTTTTCCTTAAATTGGTTGAACTTATTCAGGAACACCCTGTGTTTCACAATAAATCTCAAAAACCATCACATGATTCTTCAATTCAATTAGCCATCACACTATGTTGTTTGGGTTCCAATGGTAACACACCACACAATATTTGGGGGGGGGGGGACTTGCAAGCAAGTCCTCAAATTGAAGTCAGATGGAACTGAGATGGAACTCAGACTGAAATTTGATGAAACTCTTACTGAACTGTGCTTGAAAACCAACTCAAACTATTGCAAAAACCTAGCTGAATCTTTAGTGGTATCATAATGAAATTGAAATGAACTCATCTAAATTTTCAATGAAAAGAGTTTCAGTAATCATTCCAAACACTGTACATCTTAGGCCCATAATTTCTACTCAGTATTTTATATTATAGTTTAAGATGGAGCTGAAAACTCATTTAAAACTTTTAATTTTTCAAGTGATATTTTTACATTTATTTATTACTTATTTGAAATAGATTGAAACATATTAAAAATCATATTTAAATATTGAATATTGTTTGAAAAAAATACCAGAATTTTAAAAACTACTCATTTCAGAGAACTATTATAAATTGAATTTTTTTTGACTCACTTTGTGATATTTTTCAGTCACATAGCATTATTTTAAGTCAGGAAAAGTGAAATTGGATATTCACTTGCTGAGTGATATTCAGTATGTAAATGTAAATTGATAAATCATATGTATAATGAAAATAATTTTGATTATTCATCCAAAAAAAATATTCATAAAAAATTTATATTGAATATGCATAGTCAAAATCATATTCCATATCATATTGAATATTCATATGCAATGAAATAATGAATATGCATACAAAAAATTAAATTGCATATAAACATTAAAATTTATATTGAATAAAATATTTAAAAAAAATTCAGTATGAATTGATTTTATGTTATATTATGTAATTTTTTAAATTGATTTGATTTTATTATATTTTAAAACACTCATTTTATTTAATTAATTACCTCAATTTAAT
Source organism: Hemileia vastatrix (assembly GCA_030280995.1). Classification (NCBI taxonomy): domain Eukaryota; kingdom Fungi; phylum Basidiomycota; class Pucciniomycetes; order Pucciniales; family Zaghouaniaceae; genus Hemileia; species Hemileia vastatrix. Next base: position 26,727,143 of record JASXTE010000011.1, read on the forward strand.
TTAATTAAATTGTGTTGTATTGTATTGTATTTTATTATATTGAGTTGTATTTGGTTATGTATTATATGATTTTATTTTATTTTATTGCACTTTATTACATTCTTTTTCAAAATATATATAATAATGATTTATTTTGCTTTATCTCATTTTATGCCATTTGTATTTATCCTTTTTAAATTCTAGCTATTATACTCATATATCTGTCTTTTTTATATTCAATTACATTATAATAAGTCTTAATATCATTTAATTCATTTTATTAGATTTGATAGATGCTGTTGAGTAGCCATGTGGAAGCATTAAGTTGGTTAAACTGGCTGGTGAACTCTGATGTACAGATGTAGATCAGAGTTCACAGGCAAAAAATTGGATGTGATATCCTGATGTACTGACATTTTGTTAGTCTAAAGCTTAGTAAGACACCTAAGTTTATTATACAGGATTTTTTAGGGAATGATTACTGGGATTGGAAAGGCCAATCTAATTTTAAAAATGATTATATTAAAGAAATTGAGTATTAAAAGTGGTTAAAAAGGGTTAATTTTATGGTGTGGTAATCCAAACCTGGGTAGGCCTTTCGAGTGCATATTTGGGGGTATTTGGTGTGTAGGGTGTTATTGGGATTATAGTGTTATTAGTGGTATTTTTTTATTGTTAGTTGATAGTTAGTAGTGCTTATGGAGGCTTAAGCTAGGGTAACTTATTATGACTCAGCTTAATGTCCTTTCTTTTCTCTTCATTTTGGTATCCCTTATGGGTGGTTACCTTGTTTTATAGGGTAGTTATGGTGTTGTTATTGGTATTTATCAGAATTTTATTGCTTAGTGGTACTTATGTAGGCTTAAGCTAGGGTCACTTATTATTCCTCAGCTTATTGTCCTTTATTTTCTCTTCATTTTGGTATGTCTTATGTGTGTTTATCTTGTTTATTAGTGAAGTTATGGGTTTTTAGGGTTTTTAGGGTTTTTATGGGTTGTATGGGTGTTTTAGGGCCTAGAAGCGGGGGGCCCGCCTGGGTGCTGGGGAAGCGCTAAAATGCACTATTATGCATGGAAAAGGCCAGGAAAGCTGGATTTTGGGCCGGGAATTGGTCAGGGTGGTGTGCACTGGGGTATGATGTGTGTGTGGGAAGATTTTTAGGGAAGAATCTTATCTCTTTACTTGTCACCTTTCTGTTCCTCACTGTCTCATTGGCTTGTGTTTTGTTGGAATATACTACTGTTCATTTCAACTCTTTCTAGTAGTCTGTCTGGGACTATTATCTTCACTTTTAAAGAGGTCAAGAGTGTTAAATTAGAGGGTCTAGCTAACAGATCTCCAATTTGCTGCAACAGGTAAATCTCACTTGTTTTTCTAAAGGGATGTCACTGGACGACCTACGCACAAGGTCGAGGATGTTCCTGTAAGTGAGATGAGGGATTTTTAGAAACTTCTTCGAAGCACAGAGGAATGATTCGAGGAAATGATTCGAAGGTCACTCGAAGTAATAGCTATAGGTTTGAGGTTCGATCGAGAAGAATTATAAACTAGTTCCAAGGTAATAATAATTCTTAAAATCTCACAAAGGGTTGGAAACTCAATAATCAAAGATTTAGGATTTAGAAATGAATATTGAGAAAGTAAAAGAAAAATACAATAACAATGATTTAACTTTTAAGGATTTACCACTATTAATGTAAATACAATATTATAATTTAATTCTAAGGAATATCGAACCAAATACCCAACTCCTTTTATATCCTTTGTTCCTCCTCGCATTGACCTCCCTTCTATCGCAGCATTTCCATTCCATTGACCATTACTAACATACACTTAGACCCTCTCCACTAAATATCCGTCCATGCTCAATTTACCCCTTTTTAACTAATTAACAAAACTTTAATGAAAAAAACTACTGCTATACTACTTCGTTGATCCTAGCGCTGCGCGTCGCTTATTGAAAAGGACTAAGGTACCCTATTGGGAGATTGACTAATTTAGATTTAGAGTTTAGGCTAGCGCAGTTAAATAGTAAGTACACAAAGGAAAATTGCAGTTGCTTTCTGCGCTTCGAGTATAGATTTAGGACTCGATATTATTGATTTATTGAGTTAATTTCGCCTCGAGTGTCACGTGGCGCGTGACAGATGCCCGGGTATAAGAAAACGCGAACTCCGTTGAGCTTGAGCCATCTTCCCACACTAATTTCCCTTGTCTAATACTTTTTTCCCTCACCTCTTAATTATTTATTTTATAATGAACTGCCCTACTCCCACACCCACGCCTCCACACCCTAAAGCGGATGGGGGAATAATCACACGACAGTTTTCACAGACTTGCACGGCTTGTGAAAGCATGGAATATTTCTGTGTTGAAAGTACGGCGACTCGAGGCCCTCGCCAGAAATGCGAGTTTTGCCGTTGGCGGCGAGTGGCGTGCGATGCGTTGACGAAGAACGTGGAAATCAAAAAACGATTTACAAAAACTAAGTTTTGGGTAGTTCCAAAGACCAAAGAGGTGGTTGAAGACATTTGGGATGTCTCGATCGAAGATGAACAATCGGTGGGGGAAAATGATAAGGAGTTGAACAACGAGATCTCAACCTGTGTAACCCAGGCCACGAGTTCGAAGCGAGGTGTCGAGGAAGAGGTCGACGAATTGGTGGAGGAGGATGAAGATGAAGTCCCTGTTCCAGGGCGGGCACCCAAGAAACGATGGGTGGTCATCGAGGACGATGAGAAAGAGAGAGAGGTAGAGGTCAAAGTGGCGCCCAGGTTATTTCTAGAGCCTTACCCCATCTTTGAGGTAAGTTTTATTTGTTTGTTTTAAGGATGAAGTTACTGATGAGATTTTTTTTTTTTTTTTTTTTTTAGACATCGAATAACCTTGAAGAGCCGATTGCGGAGCCTGCACCGGTTATACCAACTGAGGCAAACCCTCCAGCCACGGAAGTAGTTGAAGAGCCCAAAGACACCCTGGACCAGGTGTGGTCGAAGAAACCTGGTCAAGGTCGACGAGTAAGGTTCGCGGAAGAACTATGTGGGGAGGTCGACGCTATTATTGACGCTGCTTCCTTGGACGTGGCAGAGGAGCTATTGGAGATGGGAGAGGTGGTTACGGTAGGAGAGGAGGAGGTATTTGAGAAATTCAGGAAGGAAAAAAGGGTAGTTTTGGAGAAAATGAAAAGATTGGTTTGAGAGAAGTTAAAAGAAAAGATTTGAAAAGAAAAGGAGATGTAAAGAAGTAGAGAAAAAAAATTGTATTTTAATTTAATTTTAATTTTATTTTATTTTATTATTAGTATTATTTTTTTTTTATTGTAGGTGAATGTTGTTAATTTTATAATATTTGAGAGAGAGAGAAAAAGAAAAGAAAAAAGAAAAAGAAGTTTTTAAATAAAAAATTTTAGAATTTGAAAGAGGAATTTTAAAGAAAGGAAAAAAGGTTGTTTTAATTGAAGGAAGTTTTAGTGTTTTTAAAAAAGAAAAATTTTTATATAAGAAAAGAGAGAGAAAAAGAAACGGTTTTGTGATTGAGATGAGTTTGTTAAATTGAGGATTTTGAAATTTTTTTTTTTATTTTATTTTATTTTTTTTTTTAAGAAATTTTAGTTGAAAAGAGAGGAATGAAAGAAAAGAAAAAAAACAGAATTTAGAATTTAAGAGAGTTTGAAAAGAAGAAATATTTGTTTCGAAGAATTATTATAGGGAGATTTAGAGGTTGAATTTAAGTTCGAGGAAATGGTCGTGTCGTACAAGATTTGTTGATTCGAAGGAAAGAAAGTTTTTTAAAGAGAGAATAAATTTTTTGGAAGAGAAATTTTTAAAGAGAATTTTAAATTTAAGAAAAGAATGTATTTAAAGAATTGAAAAGAAAAGAAAGAAAATATTTAGAGAGATTTATTTTTATTTTATTATTTATGTTTTATTCTATTTATTTTATTTTATTTAATTTTAATTTTGATTTTATTTTATTTTATTTTATTGTATTTAATTTTAATTTTGATTTTAATTTTAGTTGGTTTTGGAGGAAATTTTATAGAAAGAAAAGAAGAGAGAAAGAAGAAAACAAGGCTAAAAAAATTTAAGAGGTGTTTTAGATTTTAAAGAAAGAAAGAAAAAGAAAAGAAAATTTTAAATAAAGAAATTTTAAGGTTTTGGTTTTAAAGGATATTTCGAATGAAAAGATTTTAGGAGTTCAGGAGCGTTAGAAACATTGATGGCTGGTTCCCAGGATGTTTTGTCTGAGTCATTGAGGAAGACTTCCCATTCCACGAGGTATTGAAGTTTCCCCTTGCGTATTCTTGAATCAAGGATACGACTTACTTCCCACTCTAGATGATCTTCTACTTTGACCAGTTCCGGAGGGGGTTGGTTCTTGCCCGGGTATATTTCTCAAGCCAGTTCCAGGAGAGATACATGGAAAATAGGGTGAATCGCCTGCCATTTAGGAGGTAACTTGAGTCGAAATGCAGTTTTAGAGACTTCAGAGTCGATTTCGAATGGTCCCAAGCGCTTTTCAGCCAGTTTCTTTGATGGTCTTGTTGTTCGGATGTTTCGTGCATCGAGCCATACTTTGTCGCCTGGTTTAAAGGAAGGAGCAGATTGTCAATGTTTGTTGGCCTGTTCCTTGTATCTTCGAATCGCTGATTCCAAATTTGTTTTAAGTTCTTCTTGGAGTCGTGATATAGTTCGAAGATAATGTTCCGCAGGATGATTAGTTCCTACATGAATTGAGTTGCATTGAGGATGTCGTCCATAAATGGTTTCGAAGGGAGATTGTCGTGTCAAAGAATGAGTCGAGTTATTATAAGCAAATTCGGCCAATGGTAGCCATGTGGTCCAATCGTCTTGTTGGTAACTGAAATACATTCGAAGATATTGTTCGAGGATTTGGTTAACTCTTTCTGTTTGACCATCGGTTTCAGGGTGATAGGCCGTGGAGAGATTCCTCGTGATATTGAGTTGTCGACACAGTTGGGTCCAGAATGTGGATACAAACAATGAGCCTCTATCTGAAATAATATCATTTGGTAAGCCGTTTTTAGAAAATACATATTCTAGAAACAATTTTGACAAATCTTCTGCTGTAGCAGTAGTAGTGGTTTTAATAAAAATAGACATTTTTGAAAATCTATCTACTATTACTAATATAGCATCAAAATCATTAGAAATAGGAAGTTGAGAAATGAAATCCATCGATAAAGATTCCCAAGGTTTAGAGGGAATAGGAAGTGGTTGAAGCAACCCATGCTTCCGGTGACGGGGAGCCTTATTCCTATTACATTCGTAACAAGCTTTTATATAGGCCTTGATTTCCTTGGTCATACCTGGACAGAAGAAATCCCTCGCTATTAACTGGTAGGTTTTATCAACCCCAAAATGACCAGCTAACGGAGAATCATGTCGACTGTTGAAAATCCATAATTTTATCTCATTGTTGTCAGGTATGACTACTCTACCTACGAAGACTAATAGACCTGATTCAATACTAAATCTTTTGGCCCCTTGCTTCGAGAGTATTTTGTCTTTTAACCCTAAACAATAATCGTCCTTCGACTGAGCTTCGAGGATGTTGGATAGTGGATTTCGAAAAGATTGAATTGTCATCAAATTAAGTTGATGAGTCGTTAACATTGATTTGTTGAAGATTGATTGCACATTTGCTGGGTTCTTGTCAGCAAATGCATCCCCCCGCTGTGGGTAAACGTTGTCCCGACGTGACAAGATATCTGGGACAATGCAGTTTTTTCCTGGGCGATAGGAAATAGAGAAAGAAAATTCAGACAAAAATTCAGCCCACCTGGCTTGACGCCTGGTTAACACTTTAGAAGACATGAAGTATTTCAAAGCATTATAATCTGTTAAAATTTGAAAAGGACTATCTAGGCTGAGAAGAAAAGAACACCATTTTTTAAGACAATGGATAATAGCTAAAAGCTCTTTGTCATGAATTTCATAATTTAATTCTGCGGCTATGAGTTTGCGTGACTCAAAAGCAACAGGATGAAACAAATTTGTTTCAGGATTTAATTGGGAGATGACCCCTGCAATAGCATAATTGCTCGCATCTGTCTCAACTATTGTCGAGGCAGAAGGATCAAAATGCCAAAGAATTGGGGCTGTGGTGAATGCCGTTTTTAGTGCTTTGAATTCCTTTCGTGCTGTAGAAGTAAAAACAAAAGGAATATCTTTTCTAAGAAGAGAAGTAAGATTGGAAATAGTTTTAGAGTAATCTTTAATAAATCTTCTATAGAAGTTTGCAAAACCCAAAAATCCTTGGAGTGATTTAATGTTTTTGTGCTCAGGCCATTCCAGGATTTTCTGGATTTTTTTATCATCCATGACTAAACCGTCAGTGGAAAACGTAAAACTAAAAAAATCAATTGATTTGAGGTGGAATTCGCATTTATTATGCTTGGCGTAGAGACCATGATCCCGAAGACAATTTAGGACCTGACGAACATGATGAATATGTTCATCCAGTGTTTTCAAGAATATTAAAATATCATCTAAATAGACAACTACAAATTGTTCAACAACATCCTGAAAGATATCATTAACAAAAGTTTGAAAAGTTGAAGGTGCGTTACATAATCCAAAAGGCATAACTAAATATTCAAAACTACCAAATCTAGTGCGCATTGCAGTCAGTGGTTCAAGACCTTCCGCAATTCGAATAAGATTGTAAGCGCCTCTAAGATCAATTTTAGAAAAGAAATTAGCACCATTGAAAAGGGTAAGAAGTAATGACATAGGAGGAACAGGATATGCATTCTTCTTTGTGACTGTGTTGAGCTTTCTATAGTCAACACACAACCTAAGACTACCGTCCTTCTTTTTTACAAAGAGGACAGGAGAGCCGGTTGGAGATTTACTGGCTCTGATGAAACCTTTGGCTACATTCTCTGCAATGTAGTCTCAAAGAACTTGAGATTCGTCCCTCAATAAAGAATAGACAGGACCTGCCGGAGGTACTGGGCCTATTAACTCTATTTGATGGTCGTAGGGTTGATGAGGTGGTAACTTATTGGCCTTGCGGATTGAAAAAACATCGAGGAAATCGTGGTAGATTTCCGGTAGAGTTGATTTGATGGCTTCAACGTTTATTTGGTCGTCCTCTTCATCTTCGAGAGAATCTGTCGAGGGGATACCTGTATTGAGAGAGCAGAATTCGATTACTTCGAGGCAATTTAAATCCTCTTTGAGTGAAGTCATCGAGCTAGAAGGGTTAGCCAATTGCTCATTTAAAGAAGGTACAGATGCTTGCAAGTCATCTGGCAGAGACTTGTCCTCTAGCAGGACGTTGTCAGGCGGGTTGTTTAACTCCCTATTGACCTGCATTGAAGAATCAGAAATATACTTAGAGCGTGGGGTGATCAATCCCCTAGTCCAATCAATTTCAGGATTCCAATGCTTTAAAAAGTCATGGCCAAGAATGGTATCGTCCATCCTTGGGGCGTCCAAGACTGATAATTCCCACTCGAAGGGGGGAAAATTCGGAAAGTTGAAAACCCATAAAACTTTCTTACTTACCCAATATTTGGGCTCCTCTGATTCGACCAAATAGATGGGAGTTCAATCGATATCTGTAAATGTTAGTTGAAGCTTCTCGGCAAAAGATAAACTAACAAAAGAAATTGAAGCTCCAGAGTCTATAAGACAACTGAAGGGGATATCCTCCTTAAAAAGAATGAATCTCAAGCGGTTTAAGGCAACTCCAGTCCTTAAGACATGGAGGTTCTGTGCACTGGGAGAGATAAGATAGTTTGCTTTGCACACAAGTAAACTATCTACTAGTTTTTTGACTTCGAACTAGTACCTTCTCTTTCCTTCAACTTTACACAGTCTTCCAACTTGTGCTTACCCCCACAATACATATATAACCCATTATCTGCTCGTCTCTTTCTCTCAGCTTCTTTAAGTTCCCCTTTAGGATCCAGAACTTTGCTGATATCGCCTGGGGTTGAGCCTTTTGGTCGAGATTTATCCTTTCCCTTATTGGGTTTGGATTGAGTCGAGGAGGATTGATTTGGTCGTGGGTGTGAAGAAGGTCCCGATTTAAAATTTAGGCCTTGAGATTTGTTGGCATATCAACAATGTTGAAGTCGTCCTTGATAAACGCCATCAAGTTCGAGGGTTTGATCCATTAAGTCCGTTAAAGTAGTCATCTTCTGACCTTGAAGATTTAATTGATCTAGAATCCTCGAAGGAAGTCCTTTCTTGAAATGATACTTAAGGGCAGCATCATTCCAACCTACTCAAGTTTGAAGTGCTCTGAAGTTCGAGATATATTCAGAAGCTTTACCATTATCACTCATGCGAAGAAAATCAAGTTCAATTTCCGCGTTGTCCGTTTCATTAGGGTCTCCAAACAACGTAAAAAGTTGTTCCTCAAATTTTTCCCAATTATTGATAAGTAAGTGGGTTTCTGTCGAAGAAAGCATGAGTAGATAAGGTTCGAACCATTTTGCTGCTTTTCCGGCTAGGAATGAAGAAGCGTAAACAACCTTTGATCGGTCGCTGTTAAAGGTTCGAGGGTCATTATGGAACAGTAGCTTGCAGGTTTGCAAGAAGGGTTGCAATCTGTCGGGGTGATCTCCGTCGAATTTGTCAGGAGATTTCATAGAAGGAGTTTTGAACTTAGATCCCTCTGAAGATGTTGGATTTGAAAGGGTTTTCATAAAAAGTCTCATGAAATCTTCCAGAGAGTTAGATGGTCCCGGTTCTGAGGATTGGCCAGAAGGGTGATTGGCAGGGGCGGATGGTGCCTCATGCATTGTATCCTCTCCTTCTTCTTCATCACTAGAATCCTCAAAATCTTGTGGAATGTCTTCTACAGATTGAACTGAATGTTGCCGTTCCCTAAAGTCGAGTGGTTCCAAAGAGTGAGTGCGAGAAACAGACCTTGTGGCTGTTGGCCTGCCTCTAGCGCGAGCTCTAGTAGTAGCTCCCATAGGAGGAGTGCGTTGAACAGGTGCCATTTAAAATTTTAGAAACACCTAAAAGGACGTAGTAGTGCAAAGAATGAGAACTACGGAGAATTAAATCATACTGTCACCGGACGACCTACGCACAAGGTGGAGGATGTTCCTGTAAGTGAGATGAGGGATTTTTAGAAACTTCTTCGAAGCACAGAGGAATGATTCAAGGAAATGATTTGAAGGTCACTCGAAGTAATAGCTATAGGTTCGAGGTTCGATCGAGAAGAATTATAAACTAGTTCCAAGGTAATAATAATTCTTAAAATCTCACGAAGGGTTGGAAACTCAATAATCAAAGATTTAGGATTTAGAAATGAATATTGAGAAAGTAAAAGAAAAATACAATAACAATGATTTAACTTTTAAGGATTTACCACTATTAATGTAAATACAATATTATAGTTTAATTCTAAGGAATATCGAACCAAATACCCAACTCCTTTTATATCCTTTGTTCCTCCTCGCATTGACCTCCCTTCCATTGCAGCATTCCCATTCCATTGACCATTACTAACATACACTTAGACCCTCTCCACTAAATATCCGTCCATGCTCAATTTACCCCTTTTTAATTAATTAACAAAACTTTAATGAAAAAAACTACTGCTATACTATTTCGTTGATCCTAGCGCTGCGCGTCGCTTATTGAAAAGGACTAAGGTACCCTATTGGGAGATTGACTAATTTAGATTTAGAGTTTAGGCTAGCGCAGTTAAATAGTAAGTACACAAAGGAAAATTGCAGTTGCTTTCTGCGCTTCGAGTATAGATTTAGGACTCAATATTATTGATTTATTGAGTTAATTTCGCCTCGAGTGTCACGTGGCGCGTGACAAGGGACAGGGGATATTCTTTCTGGTTTTTCTCCAACTCCCTTGGTCAAGGCCTATAGCTAGCACTATAGGATTGTCTAAAACACGTCAAGATTTAACAAATAAATACCAGAAAAGAAATGCAAGTATAGGTTTAAAAGTGCATGGAAATTAAATTCAGAAGTCTCAAGAAACTTTTGAAATTTTTGTGGAATTTTTACTATTTTTCTACTATTTTTAATAATTTTATAAATTATTTTTTGGTTATTTTTGATTTTTCACGATTTGCTTAACTTTGATAATTTTTTACTAGGTAAGAGCATCCACACTTGTGGGTCAAATTAGCTTTGGTATGCATATTTTAATGAAAATTGTCAGCCAGGCTACTAGACTCACCCACTAAAATAATTTGTTATCTTACTGAAGTAAAGCCACGCCTTTTTAATACTTATTAATAAATTAATTATTGAAACTACTGATGTAGTACTTACAAATAACTAGTTAAGTACACTAAGAAAGTTGAATAATTAATAAAAATAAGTACCTGTCCCATACATATTTTATTCCCTAACACCGGTGATCAATCATACAGAGGAGTAGGAATAAAATTAGTAAAATTCTAAAAAATTCAAATTCTTTTATTAAGAAATGTAAATACCGTTGAATCTACATTTTAAAATCAAATGTTTTGTACTAAATGTGACAATCAAGGGAACTTAAGTTTTATTTTAAATAATACTGATATCTTCCTTGAGGCTCCATTTAGTACAGGTTCTATTATTTCACATACTTTCTTTTATTTAAGTTTTCCCTCTCATACTCTTGTATTAGGAGATATTAATCCCGTGTTTTGTTTTCTCACATTTTGCCTATAAAAGGCCCTTCCTTTTTGTGCTTTTTGGAGCATTCCTTCAATTACTTACTTATTTACTTATTTACAATAAACAAATTATTCTTATACTTTTATAACATTATTAGTTACATTCACATAGTTCTTATCTATAAAATATGTTAATATATAGATTCTACCTCTTATCATTGAGTAAAATAATCATCTTTGATCAAGAAATATGTACCAAATTGTTGAGAATCCATTTTAACCCTTAAAATCCTTGTAAAGACTTTGTACAAAATCTTCTAGACCAAAAGGACCCCTTGACAAAAATAGTGGCTAATATTCTGCACTCATCATGTTATAGTCATTTGGTAAAGGGTCAAATCACTAATTTTTTCAGTAATTTGTGGATCTTTCCACAAATTATTGAACCATTTGTGTAACTCATTTTCTGCATTTGAGGCGTAATCGAAGGGACCATTAGTGTGCGAGTACCTGTAAGGACGAGAAAACGACAAAAACGACAAACGTCATACGTCACGTGACAAAAATATTTGCTGCAAACGAGAATCGAACTGCGCTACAAAAATTAGGTTCATATACTGACTAAACGTTGTATATATCATGGTAATTATTGATATTAATATTTGTGGCTTACTCTGCACTCTTCATTTGCTACGTATTTCCTTTTACTCAGCACTCTGTAAGTGGAATTAATTTGCTCATTTTACAGGGGGAGGTGTCTGGTAATTTGGAATTAATTTTTATTATTATGTTTTTTTTTATTTTTCCTGGTTGACAATAATAGAGCAATAAGTGTTCTTAGTCCCAGAAGTAATAAACAATGATATTTTTATATTAATTATTAAATTTTCATTTGACATTTTGTCCTGATTATTTTAAATTTTAATTGTTCCAGTTGACAAATTGTCATGACAATAATATTTTTTAATTAATAAAAAATTCATATTTTACTTCAGTTGACATCAAGTCCTGGTAATTAAGTTCAATAATTTTTTTTTTAATTAATAAAAATTCATATTTGATTACTTCAGTTGACATTAAGTCCTGGTAATTATTTAGTTGATTTAAATCCCGAAAATAATTATTTAAAATTATTAATAAAATTTTAATTTATTTCTTCAGTTGATTATATTATAATCCTGGTTTTAAATTATTTTTGAATTAATAAATTAATTTTTTTTAGTTGATTTTTATCCTAAAAAATTTTATTATTATTATTTTTATTTTATTTCTGTTAAATAATAATTAAAAATAAAAAACTAATTCATCTTATTGTCTCTTTTCTTCATTTTAGTTAAATCTTAAAATGAATGACCAAAGTAGTTCTGCTGCACGTGAAGAGGAACTTGACTTGATTGATTATGATGAGCCTACTTCTGTAAGTTCTCCTTTAACAAGAAGAATTTCTCAGACTAATAAATCCTTGCCCCAAACAGGATGTGGAGATGGAAGAAGTGGAAGTCCTAGTAGAAACAACTCAGGATCAGAAGCCTGTGATAAACCCACAAGAAGAACTTCCAAAAGACTTCAAAATAAAAAAGATGCCATTGCCTCAACAGGTAAAGAACCTTTCATCTCACATAAAGGAGTTAAAAACAGAAACCTTGAGAATAAAGGCAAAGGTAAATGCTCTGGAAGAGAAGGTGAGAAAAATAGATACCTTTCTTCAAGAGAAGAAGAAACCTCTTCCCCCCAGGGATCAACAACAATTGGCTCCCCAGTCCCAAGAGAAGATGGAAGTGTCAAAGTGGCAGTGGGACTGGTTAAACACCCAGTGGGACAACCTATCTCAAAACCAGCATCAGTTACCCCAGACAGGTCTGTCAAGACCCACCCAGGTCAACCCCACACCTCCTCACCCCTATCAAGGAGGCAAAAGAAGAAGGAAGCCCAATATGGTCATACCCAGCAAAACTTGGTAAGCCCCTCTATTGATTCTCAAGTGCCTTTTCTTGTAGCTGATTCTGTTACTTCAGGTAAATCTGGAAGGGAAGATGAAACCTTGAGACCAGTAGAGGCTGGGAGTAGTAAACAAATCACTCATGTATCTAATCCTTTACTTTTAATTGATACTTCAATGATTAACCCTGATATGGCTGTAATTGATGAAACTCTTGACCCTGAGTTTTATGAGAGTCTGGAAAGTTACTCAGTTTCCTTATTGAGAAACACTACAGATGTAGCAAAGATTAATGATGAGTACTTGAGAGATATTATTGCAAAGCAGAATCATATTATGAACAACATGCAATTAACTCAGAAGTTTAATGGTTTATTAACTGAGAAAGGGTATCAATCCTTAAGGAGTGAATTGCAGAAAGTTTCTGATGATTTGTTTAACTATAAGGCAACTCATGAAAAGAAGGTTTCTTTGTGGCAAAATATCAAAAATGATTTATCTAAATTGAAAGATACTGTATCTATCAATTGTGAAGAGCTGGAGATAGATAAGATGAATCTGAAGAGATTGAATGACCATTATTCATCTTTTCAAAATAAAAATCAGTTATCTTTTGCAACTATCAATGAGAGTTTATCTAGTCTTCCAAGAATGAAAGCAAGACTAACAACCATTGAAAAACAAAATTGAATTCATTGTTGAATGAAATTTCTGTGAAGGAACATATAGTGCAGGATGCTCAAATATTACCTGTGGCTAGTTCATCTAAAATAAAAATAGATCCGGAAATATCTGTTGATACCACTGAGTTTCCATCAAAAACTGATGATGCACCAAGATCTTCAACAGAGGGATTGAACAATGAGATTACAGCACAATTGGAGAAGTTACAGCTGCTTCTTACTCAGAAACAAGCTAGTACTAAGGAGACTCCTTCAAATCAAAAGAATTGGCCAAAACTTGACCAATATCCAACATTTGATGGTGATTCTTCTTCTGATTGGCAACAATTTATTTGCAGAATTGATAACTTGAAAAACTCTTACAAACTCCCAGATGAGGAAGTTGTGTCTAAGTTAATTTCTTTATTTACCAATGTAGCCCTTATGTGGTATGAATCTATCCTGTTAGATGGGAATGATTACTCATGGGAAGATTGGAAGAAATTAATTAAAGCACAATTTGGGGGCTCCAAGTTTAGAATGACTCAAAAAAGGCAGTATGAGGAAACTAAATATAGTTCTTCTACTGATAAAACTATTGATTTCTTAATGAAACTTGTTAAAATCTAAAGAGCTATGGACCCAAAGATGGAGTTTGAGTTATTGAAGGACAGGATCCTCTATAAATTACCAATGTCTTTGAGAGACTTGATAGTGGCTAGGACTGAGTTCACCAGAGAACCTTCTTCTTTCATCAATACTTGTAATGAGATTATTCTAAACAACAAGTATGATGCCAGAAGATTCATTCCTAGAACCACTTGGGAAAAACCCTCAACTTTTCAACAGAAACCTCTGAAAAAGGTTGGGAAGCCTTCTGCCCCTGTTGCACCTAAAAAGTATGCAACAAACACTTGTTTCATGTGCAGCAAAACTTGGCAGAAGGGCCATGTTTGTGACAAGAAGATAAATCTTGTAGAAAAAACAGGGGAGCATGCTGATGACACAGTAGCACTGGACGATACTTCAAGTGAGTGTGCCAGCAATATATCATATGAATCTCAAGAAGAAATCTTGATGCTGGAAGAGGATATCCATTATTTAAATACTATTGATATTGATAATAATGATTTATCTACAGTTGAAGATGCTGAGATCATAAAGAACATTGAGGATAGCTCAATTGTTATTGCCCCTCTCAAGGCACCAGTCTTGATCAATGGAACCAGCATTGAAGTTGTTCTGGATTCTGGAGCTGGAGGAAGTGTAGTATCTGAAAGAGCACTTGCTTCAGTAGATCAAGACTATAAATCAAAACTTATGCCTATCATTTCTGAAAATTGGAGAGGGTATGGCTCTGTTTTGTCCCCCATTGGTAAATACAAAGCCACAGTGTTTTTTAAATACAACCATGGTTTTGTAACAGCTATTTGTGATTTTGTTGTCATGAATAATGATAACTTAAGCAATTGGTTTATTATAGGGAATGATATTTTAACCAAGTATGGCATAAAATTGGATCCTTCAAACCAATGTTTCACAATGGGGATGAATGGGAAGAGAAAATTTAAGATTTCCTCCCCTAAAAAATTATTAAAACAAGAATTGAACACATGTAATTCTGTGGTTCAATATCAAGGAAGATCTACAAAGGAAATGCATGCCCTTATGTCTGAAATTGACAATGCCTCTTTTGGAGAACAACTTTCTGGTGAGGATAAAGATTCCATCATTAACTTGATAAAGTCTTTTCCTATGGCCTTTGCTCATGGGCCACATGAAGTGGGATTAGTTAAAGAGGAAATGAAACTTTCATTGTCTTGTCCATTAACTGATATACCACCTAGTTTAAAGAAGAAGCCTTATCCTGCTTCTCCCACAAAGAGAAAATATATTGAAGACAATATCTCTACCCTTTTGAAAATGAATATTATTGAAAAGGTAGTTGAAACACCTAAATATTGTGTTATCTCACCTTTCCTAATTTCTTATGAGAAAGATAAAGCCAGGCTATGTGGTGATTATAGAGAACTAAATACTTATACTGTTGATGATATTTACCCTTTGCCTAGAATTAGCTCTATACATGCTACTTTACAGGGAGCTAAATATATCAGCTGTTTAGATGGTAACAAGGGATATCGCCAGGTACCTGTTGAGAAAAATTCTCAGAATTTTCTGATGATTGCTACTCATATGGGTATTGATAAGTATATTAGGATGCCTTTTGGCGCTAAAAATGCCCCTTCAGTTTTCCAAAAAGTCATGGATAACACAATCCATCAAGAGATTATTGAAGGATGGCTGATGGTTTATGTTGATGATATCATTATATTCTCAAAAACATTTAAGGACCATCTTAGCCACCCGTGTAAGGTATTCCAGAAAATGGATGAAATAAATATGACACTTGCTTTGAAGAAATGTAAATTTGGTTTCCATTCTTTCAAAGTTCTTGGTCATGTTGTTTCAGGCTTACAGATATGTGTTGACCAAAACAAAGTGGCAGCCATACAACAGGTGAAAGCTCCTACTACGGTTAGAGAACTCCAAAGTTTTTTGGGAATGTGTGGATACTATAGACAGTATATTAAAAATTACCAAGTCATACCTTTACCCCTTACCCAATTAACTAGAAAGGATGTTACATTTGACTGGAATAGTGAAAAACAAAGAGACTTTGACACTATGAGACACTGTTTGATGTCAGCACCAATTCTTGCTTTACCTGACTTTAATCAACCATTTGTTTTGTACACTGATGCCAGTATCATTGGTCTGGGTGCTGCCCTCCATAAAAAACAAGTGATAAATGATAAAGTTTCAGAAGTAGTAATTTGTTATATTTCAACAACCTTGATAAATAGTGAATTGAAATATGGTGCTACTCAATTGGAATGTTTAGCTGTAGTGTGGGCTATAGAAAAGCTTCATTATTACCTAGATGACCAGAAATTTGAACTTGTCACTGACTGAAGTACAGTTAAATCCCTTTTAAACTTGAAAACACCAAACAGACATATGTTCAGATGGCAGTTGGCTGTTCAAGAATACAGAGGGAGAATGACAATTATTCATAGGGCTGGTATTGTTCACTCAAATGTGGATATTTTATCTAGGTTACCTTTACCAAATGATGACTCTAATCCTGTGTATGATCCTGAGAATGAAATTATTCATATACATGGGATATATGTGGTTATATGGAGGAAGAGCTATTACAGCTTATTCTGGATTCATATGATTAGGACACTGACTTGAAAAAGTTATGCACCATATTAAATGATCCAAAGAATGCTTCAATACAAGCATTAATTAGAACCCTTCCACCAAAGTACCAGAAGGCTTTGGAAAAAGGTAAATTTTCAATTGATGAAGGATATCTATATTATAGGAGAAAGTTGAGTAATGTCATTGTTATTCCTCCTTCTATGAAAGAAATCATCTTGAAAATTTGTCATGATGACATATTAGCTGGAAATTTTGATCTTGAAAAAACAATGATCAGAATTAAGAACACTGCTTGGTGGTTTAATATGTCTGAAGACACCAAATTATATGTTTAATCTTGTGATTCTTGCCAAAAATCAAAAAGATTAACTGGTAAAAGAGCAGGATTAATGAAGCATATTAAACCTCCTAATGCACCATGGCAGATAATAAACATGGATTTTGTAACAGGATTACCAATTGCTGGAAAAGACAGTTATAACTCTTGTTGGGTTATTGTGGATAGATTCACTAAAATGTGTAAATTTATCCCTACTCACAAGGATGTTTCCACTAAAGAATTAGCTTTCTTATGGTGGTCACATATGTTTAATACTTCTGGTTTTCCTAAAGCCATAATCTCTGACAGGGACCCTAAATTTACTTCTGAATTTTGGATGTCTCTGATGGATGTTTGTGGTTGTGATCTGAAACTTTCTACTGCCCATCACCCTCAGACTGATGGTTAAGCTGAAAGAATGATTCAGACTTTAGAGGACATGATAAGAAGATATTGTGCCTTTGGCCTTGATTATAAAGATAATGACAGATTCACTCATGATTGGGTTACCTTACTTCCTGGGTTGGAACTTGCTTATAATAGCACTGTTCATTCTGTTACTAAAAGAAAGCCTTTTGAGCTCTGGCTTGGATATGTTCCAAAAACTCCTGCCCAAATTCTCAATAACAAAATACCTAAATTGGATATACATCCTGAAGTAAAGTCTTTTCTTCAAATGCAATAACTGTGCAGAAATCATGCTCAACAATGTACTGAAAAATCATTTGAATATGAGAAGAAGAGATGGGACAAATCCCATTAAGAATACACTTTTAAAAAGGGTGATGAAGTGTTGATTTCTACAGTCCACTTCAACTTACAAGGTAATAAAAAATTTTAAGATCCATTTGTTGGTCCATTTGTTGTCAGAAGAATGATTGGAGATAAGGCAGTTGAGGTTATTTTGTATTCTCCATATGACAGAAAACATCCTGTTTTTCCAATATCTCTTCTAAAACCTTACACATCCAATAGTGATTTATTTCCAAAGAGGAGGGGAAGACCAAAGAAAACCCCAAATGAAATCACTGAAACAGCAGAATTTGAAAAAATTCTAAATGACAGAATAGTAACTGCTGAAAAAGGTACAGAATACTTATTGAGATTCAAGAATAAATCATCTGAATATGATTCTCGGATACCTGGGAAGGAGATATCTAATCTTCCTACTCTACTAAAAAAGTATAAAAATAAAAAATTATAGCATTTTTTTATTGTTTTTTTTAGAGTGAGGGAGTGTCAGCCATGCTACTAGACTCACCCAGTAAAATAATTGATTATCTTACTGAAGTAAAGCCACACCTTTTTAATACTTATTAATAAATTAATTATTGAAACTACTGATGTAGTACTTACAAATAACTAGTTAAGTACACTAAGAAAGGTAGATAATTAATAAAAATAAGTACCTTTCCCATACATATTTTATTCCCTAACACCGGTGATCAATCATACAGAGGAGTAGGAATAAAATTAGTAAAATTCTAAAAAATTCAAATTCTTTTATTAAGAAATGTAAATACCGTTGAATCTACATTTTAAAATCAAATGTTTTGTACTAAATGTGACAATCAAGGGAACTTAAGTTTTATTTTAAATAATACTGATATCTTCCTTGAGGCTCCATTTAGTACAGGTTCTATTATTTCACATACTTTCTTTTATTTAAGTTTTCCCTCTCATACTCTTGTATTAGGAGATATTAATCCCGTGTTTTGTTTTCTCACATTTTGCCTATAAAAGGCCCTTCCTTTTTGTGCTTTTTGGAGCATTCCTTCAATTACTTACTTATTTACTTATTTACAATAAACAAATTATTCTTATACTTTTATAACATTAGTAGTTACATTAACGTAGTTCTAATCTATAAAATATATTAATATATAAATTCTACCTCTTATCATTGAGTCAAATAATCATCTTTGATCAAGAAATACATACCAAATTGTTGAGAATCCATTTTAACCCTTAAAATCCTTGTAAAGACTTTGTACAAAATCTTCTAGACCAAAAGGACCCCTTGACAAAAATAGTGGCTAATATTCTGCACTCATCATGTTATAGTCATTTGGTAAAGGGTCAAATCACTAATTTTTTCAGTAATTTGTGGAATTTCCACAAATTATTGAACCATTTGTGTAACTCATTTTCTGCCCTGCCATTTTTTCAGTAATTAATCTCAACAGACCACACTTATGACACCTCAATACCTCCATTTAATTAAGACTTCAATCTTACCAAACACTAATTTTGTCAGCCAGGCTGCTAGACTTGCCCAGTAAAATAATTAATTATTTACTGGGATGAAGTCACACCTTTTTATTTCTTATTTTATTATTAATTATAGTATATTTACTTTAAAATTACTTATAACAAATTAACTAATTACAATAATTAAATTTAGTAAATATTTATAATTAATATTAATGTCCCTTATAATTTTATTTCATAACACCGTGCTCAATGACAAGTTACAGAAATAAAATTATACTAATACTAAAAAATGATAAAAAATTCAAATGAGTTTATTTAAAAAATATTCAAATTTCTAAAAACTGAAAATACAAATTATTTTGTTCTAAGTGTGAAATTCAAAAATGAACTTCAAAATATATCAAATAAATTGATATATACTAAAACATATTTTATTTGCGCATATTTTTTAGTTCTCTCTGTTATTGGTTCTTTCTTATTTTGGAAAACTCTTTTCTCTCACAGCCTTGTATGAAGGCTTCTTAACTCCATGTTCTCTCTATCCTTTCATGCTATTAATGGCCTTCTACTTTGTGCTGTTTTTAATCATTTTATACTACTTAAAAATTTTATTATTTACAACCCAATAACTATTTTTTTACTACTACTACTGCTTTAGTATTTAAATTTGCATAAAATCTAAACTTTACAAGTAATAATAATCTTATTCTTTTACCTTTTACTTGAGTAATTAAAACATAAAGATAAAAATTATGTACCCATTTGAAATCCCTGAGTTATCCACCTTCTCCACCGTTTAGACTGCTTTAAAATCTTCTAGACCCAAAAGAACCCCTTGACAGTTAGGAGACTTTCCGAATCATTGTCAACACTTTGTTATCTGGACACCGGCAACCAATGGACCTTTGACTACGAGGACCAATAAGGACTTGTGGATGACCAAAAAATGACAAATGTCATAAATCATGTGACTTACCTTTTTTTCTGAGACTGGGAATCAAACCTTGCTCCAAATCTAAGGTTTATATAGGTGTTTTTTCCTATATGTTTGTAGTGACTATACCAGTTACTATCTGTAGGTCTCACTCTGCTTATTTAATCTTTCACATATATCTTTTTACTCAGCACTCTGTAGTGGTATTAATTTGTTCACATTACAGGGAGAGGTTCCTGGTAAATAATAATTTAAAAAAAAAATCATTTCTCCTAGTTGACCAAGATAGAGCAATACTGTTCTTAGATCTAGAAGTAATAAAATTATTTTAATAAAATATATTATATTTTTTTAATTATTTCAGTTGACAATTGTCCTGAAAGTGAAAAAATAAACATATAAATCAACTAATTTAATTATAGTAAATTACTTCAGTTGACTCATAGTCCTGATTATTATATATCAATATATATAACTAATTGAGATTGGTATTAATTATTTCAGATGAATTTTTGTCCTGATAATTAATCAATTATATTATTATTTCAGTTGATTCATTTTGAATCCTGGTAATAAAATATACATATCTTAAGTAGTTTAAATAAAAATTGTCATAATTATTTGGTTGATTTTTGTCCTGATAAATAATATTTTCATTATTCCAGTTGATTAAATAATCCTGATAATTGATTATATACCTGAAATATTTTTATTTTTTACTTTGTTTTTCTTTCAACAAAGTCAAATAATAACTGATTAAATTTTAATATTTCTTTCTCTCAGTTCAGTTACACACAACAATGACTGATCAAAGTGCTTCTTCTGGCCATGATGAGGAACTTGACTTGATTGATTATGATGAGACTTCTGTAAGTTCTCCTTTGACTACAAAACTTGCTCAAATAATCAATTATTTGACCAATCAGGATGTGGAAATGCAAGAAATAGAAATAATAGTGGAAAAAACTGCTCTGGATCAAAAGCCTTCAGTGAACCCCCCAGAAGAGCTTCCAAAAGGATTCAAGATAAAAAAGATGCCCTTTCAACAGCAAGTCAGCATTCTCTCCACTCACATCAAGGAGTTGAGAGCAGAGAATCTAAAATTAAGGTCAAAAGCAGAAATTCTAGAAGAGAAGGTAAGAAACATAGAATCCTTTCTTCAAGAGAAGAGGAAACCTCCTCCAGCACCAAAAGCCCTTCAACAATTGGCTTCTCAATAACAGGAAAAGATGAAAGTTTCAAAATGGCAATGGGACAGGCTAAACACCCA
Source organism: Hemileia vastatrix (assembly GCA_030280995.1). Classification (NCBI taxonomy): domain Eukaryota; kingdom Fungi; phylum Basidiomycota; class Pucciniomycetes; order Pucciniales; family Zaghouaniaceae; genus Hemileia; species Hemileia vastatrix. Next base: position 26,748,305 of record JASXTE010000011.1, read on the forward strand.
GTGGGACTACCTCCAGTCCCAACAACAACAACAACAACAAGCACCTCAGGCAGGTCCTTCCAGAACCCATCTTTTAAACCCAACACCTCCTCACCCCTACCAAGAAGGAAGAAAGAGGAAGAAAAATCAAATTCTATTTTTGCAAAAACCATGGTAAGCCCCTCTATTGAATTTCAAGTACCTTTTCTTGTTACTGATTCAGTTACTTCAGGTAATTCTGGAAGAGAAGATGATACTTTGAGAACAGTAGAGGCTGACTGTAGTAGACAGATTTCTCAATATTCTAATGTAACTAATCCTTTGGTATTGATTGCTACTTCAATGATAAATCCTGATATGGCTGTTATTAATGAAACACTTGATCCTGAATTTTATGAGAATCTGGAAGATTATTCTATTTCCTTATTAAGAAATAATCCAGATGTAGCTACCATTAATGATGAATATTTGAGGGATATTATTTTTCTAAACAAAATCATATATTGAACAACAAGCAATTGACTCAAAAATTTAATAGTTTTTTAACTGAACAGGGTTATCAATCGGTGAGAAGTGAATTACACAGAGTTTCTGATGATTTTTTCAAGTACAAAGTAACTAATGAAAAGAAATTTGCTTTGTGGAAAAATATCAAGAATGATTTGTCTAAATTACAAGATACTGTGTCTATCTGTTGCCAGGAGCTAGAGATACATAAGTTGAACTTAAAGATATTAAGTGACCATTATTCATCTTTGCAAAAGAAGAACCAATTATCTTTTGCAACTATCAATGAAAGTTTATCTAGTATTCCAAGAGTGAAGACTAGGCTAACAACCATTGAAGAGAAATTGAATTCATTGTTACATGACCAAAATTTTTCTGAAATTTCTTTGAAAGAATCTGTTGCACAGGATACTCCAATTGTACCTGTCCCTAGTTCATCTAAAGTAAATTAGTGCCAGAAATGCCTGTAGATATTACTGAGTTTCCATCAAAAATTGATGATGTACCTTGTTCATCTACAGAAGGGTTAAAAAATGAGATTACTACCCAATTAGAGAAGTTACAGATTCTTCTCACTCAGAATCAAGCTTGTAATAAGGAGACTACTTCAAATCAAAAGAATTGGCCAAAACTTGACCAATATCCAACATTTGATGGTGATTCTTCCTCTGATTGGCAGCAATTTATTTTAAGGATTGATAATCTGAAGAATTCTTAAAAACTCCCAGATGAGGAAATTGTCTCAAAATTAATTTCTTTATTTACCAATGTAGCCCTAATGTGGTATAAATATGTCCTCTTAGATAAAAATGACTACTCATAAGAAGAAGAGAAGAAATTAATTAAAGCACAATTTGGTGGTTCCAAGTTTAGGTTAGCTCAAAAACAGCAATATGAAGAAGCTAGATATAGCTCTTCTTCTGCTAAAAAACCTTTTTAGTCCCTGATAAAACTTGTGGAAATCATGAGGGAAATAGACCCAGATATGGAGTTTGAATTATGGAAGGACATGATCTTCCATGAATTTCCTATGTCTCTGAGAAACCTGATAGTTTCTAGGAGTGAGTTATCAAGAAAACGTTCTTCTTTTATTAATACTTGTAATGAGATCCTTTTAAATAAAAAGTATGATTCTAGAAGATTTATTCCTAGAACTTCATTGGAGAAAACCTCCAATTACCAACAGGAACCTCTTGAAAATGTTGGTAAAACTTCTTCCCCTGTTGCACCTAAAAGGTATGCAACAAACACTTGCTTTAAATGCAACAAGCCTTTGCAGAAAGGCCATGTTTGTGAAAAGAAAATAAATCTTGTTGAACAGACAGAGGAACATGCTGATGATACAGTTGCACTGAATGATACTTCAAGTGATTGTTCCAGCAATATTTCATATGAATCTCACCAGGAAATTTTAATGCTGGAAGAAGATATTCATTATTTAAATAATATTGATATTGGGAATAATGATTTACCTACAGTAGAAGATTGTGAGATCATAAGAAATCTTGAGGAAAGCTCAATTATTATTGCCCCCCCAAGGCACCAGTCTTGATTAATGGAAATAACATTGAGGTTGTTTTAGATTCTGGAGCTGGAGGAAGTGTAGTATCTGAAAAAGCACTTGCTTCAGTGGACCAAGATTATAAATCAAAACTTATGTCTATCATTTCTGAGAATTGGAGAGTTTATGGCTCTGTTTTGTCCCCCATTGGTAAATACAAAGCCACAGTGTTTTTTAAATACAACCATGGTTTTGTAAGAGCTATTTGTGATTTTGTTTTCATGAAAAATGATTACTTAAGCAATTGGTTTATTATAGGGAATGATATTTTAACCAAGTATGGCATAAAATTGGATCCTTCAAACCAATGTTTCACAATGGGGATGAATGGGAAGAGAAAATTTAAGATTTCCTCCCCTAAAAAATTATTAAAACAAGAATTGAACACATGTAATTCTGTGGTTCAATATAAAGGAAGATCTACAAAGGAAATGCATGCCCTTATGTCTGAAATTGACAATGCCTCTTTTGGAGAACAACTTTCTGGTGAGGATAAAGATTCCATCATTAACTTGATAAAGTCTTTTCCTATGGCCTTTGCTCATGGGTCACATGAAGTGGGATTAGTTAAAGAGGAAATGAAACTTTCATTGTCTTGTCCATTAACTGATATACCACCTAGTTTAAAGAAGAAGCCTTATCCTGCTTCTCCCACAAAGAGAAAATATATTGAAGACAATATCTCTACCCTTTTGAAAATGAATATTATTGAAAAGGTAGTTGAAACACCTAAATATTGTGTTATCTCACCTGTCCTAATTTCTTATGAGAAAGATAAAGCCAGGTTATGTAGTGATTATAGAGCACTAAATACTTATACTGTTGATGATATCTACCCTTTGCCTAGAATTAGCTCTATACATGCTACTTTACAGGGAGCTAAATATATCAGCTGTTTAGATGGTAACAAGGGATATCACAAGGTACCTGTTGAGAAAAATTCTCAGAATTTTCTGATGATTGCTACTCATATGGGTATTGATAAGTATATTAGGATGCCTTTTGGCCCTAAAATTGCCCCTTCAGTTTTCCAAAAAGTCATGGATAACACAATTCATCAAGAGATTATTGAAGGATGGCTGATGGTTTATGTTGATGATATCATTATATTATCAAAAACATTTGAGGACCATCTTAACCACCTGTGTAAAGTATTCCAGAAAATGGATGAAATAAATATGACACTTGCTTTGAAGAAATTTCAATTTGGTTTCCATTCTTTAAAAGTTCTTGGTCATGTTGTTTCAGGCTTACAGATATGTGTTGACCAAAACAAAGTGGAAGCCATACAACAGGTGAAGGCCAGGTTATGTGGTGATTTTAGAGCTTTAAACACTTATACTGTTGATGATATCTATTGTTTACCCAGAATTAGCTCTATACATGCTACCTTACAAGGTGCTAAATATATCAGCTGTTTAGATGGTAATAAAGGATATCACCAGGTACCTGTTGAGGAGAAGTCTCAGAATTTTCTGATGATTTCCACTCATATGGGTATTTATAAGTATGTTGGGATGCCATTTGGCTTCAAAAATGCCCCTTCAGTTTTTCAAAAAGTTATGGATAACACATTCCATCAGGAAATAATTTAAGGATGGCTGATGTTTTACATTTATGATATCATCATATTCTCTTAAACATTTGAGGACCATCTGAACCACCTGTGTAAAGTGTTCCATAAGATGGATGAGATTAATATGACACTTGCATTGAAAAAATGCAAATTTGGTTTTCATTCCTTAAAAGTGCTTGATCATCTTGTCTCAGGTTTGCAGATATGTGTTGACCAGAACAAAGTGGAAGCCATACAACAGGTGAAAGCTCCTACCACAGTTAGAGATCTCCAGAGCTCTTTGGGAATGTGTGGAAACTACAGACAGTATATTAAAAATTATCAGGTCATAGCACTACCCCTTACCTAATCAACTAGGAAAGAGGTTGCTTTTGTCTGGAACAGTGAAAGACAAAGAGCTTTTGACACTATGAAGCATTGTTTGATTTCAGCACCAATTCTTGCTTTGCCTGACATTAATCAACCATTTTATTTATACACTGATGCCAGTTTTATTGGTCTTGGTTCTGCTCTCCATCAAAAACAAGTTATGGATGATAAAGTATCAGAAGTAGTAATTTGTTATATTTTAAGAACCTTGAGAAATAGTGAATTGAAATATGGTGCCACTCAAATAGAGTGTTTAGCAGTAGTGTGTGCTCTAGAGAAGCTACATGATTATCTGGATGACCAGAAATTTGAACTTGTCACTGACTGAAGTGCAGTTAAATCCCTCTTAAACTTGAAAACACCTAACAGACATATGTTCAGATGGCAGCTAGCTGTTCAAGCATACAGAGGGAGGATGACAATAATTCATAGAGCAGGTATTTTTCACTCAAATGTGGATATTTTATCAAGTTTACCTTTTCCAAATGATGACTCACATCCTGCATATGTTCCTGAAAATGAAATAGGTCACATTCATTAAATATATTTGGTTGATATGGAGGAAGAGCTATTACAGCTTATTCTGGATTCATATGATAAGGACACTGACTTAAAAATGTTATGTACTATATTAAATAATCCAAAGAATGCTTCAATATAAGCATTAATTAAAATCCTCCCACCAAAGTACCAGAAGGCTTTAGAAAAAGGTAAATTTTCAATTGATGAAGGCTACCTCTATTATGGAAGAAAGTTGAGTAATGTTATTGTTATTCCTCCTTCTATGAAAGAGATCATCTTGAAAATTTGTCATGATGACATATTGGCTGGAAATTTTGATCTTGAGAAAACAATGATCAGAATTAAGAACACTGCTTGGTGGATTAATATGTCTGAAGACATCAAACTATATGTTGAATCCTGTGATTCTTGCCAAAAATCAAAAAGATTTACTGGTAAAAGAGCTGGATTAATTCAACATATTGAAGCTTATAATTCACCATAGAAAATAATAAACATGGACTTTGTAACAGTATTACCCATTTCTGTGAAAGACAGTTATAAATCTTGCTGGGCTATTGTGGACAGATTCACAAAAATGTGTAAATTTATCCCTACTCACAAGGATGTTTCCACTAAAGAATTAGCTTTCTTGTGGTGGTCTTCTATTTTTAATACTTTTGGTTATTCAAAGGCTATAATCTCTGAAAGAGACCTTAAATTTACTTCTGAGTTTTGGATGTCTCTGATGGATGCATGTGGTTGTGATCTTAAGGTTTCTACTGCCCATCACCCCCAGACTGATGGATTAGCTAAAATAATGATTCAGACCTTAGAGGACATGATAAGAAGGTATTGTGTCTTTGGCATTGAGTACAAAGAAAATTACAGATTCACTCATGATTGGGTTACCTTACTTCCTGGGTCAGAACTTGCTTAAAATAGCACTGTTCATTCTGTTACTCAGAAAAAGCCTTTTGAGCTCTGGCTGGGATATGTTCTAAATACTCCTGCCCAAATTCTCAAAAATCAAATACATAAATTGCATTTACATCCTGGTGTAAAATATTTTCTTAAAATGCAACAACTTTACAAAAGTCATGCTCAAAAATGTATTGAAAAATCTTTTGAATATGAGAAGAAGGGGTGGGACAAATCCCATAAAGAAAACACTTTAAAAAAGGGTGATGAAGTACTGATTTCCACAGTCCACTTCAATTTAAATGGTAATAACAAATCAAAAGACCCATTTTTAGGTCCATTTGTTTTTAGAAGAATGGTTGGTGATAATTCAGTTTAAGTAATCCTGTACTCTCCATATGACAGAAAACATCCTATTTTTCTTATATCTCTTCTGAAACCTTACACATCCAATAGTTATTTATTTCCCAAAAGGAGGGGAAGACTAAAGAAACCCCTAAGGAAATCACTGAAACAGAAGAAATTGATAAAATTCTAAATGACAGAATAATTACTGCTGAAAAAGGTACTGAATACTTATTGAGATTCAGGAATAAATCTTCTGAATATGATTCTTGGATAACAGGGAAAGAGATATCTAATCTTCCTACTATTCCAAAGAAATATAAAAAGAAAAAATCATAGCATTTTTTTTATTATTTTTTTAGAGTGAGGGAGTGTCAGCCAGGCTGCTAGACTTACCCAGTAAAATAATTAATTATTTACTGGGATGAAGCCACACCTTTTTTATTTATTATTTGATTATTAATTATATTATATTTACTTTAAATTTACTTATAACAAATTAACTAATTACAATAAGTAAATTTAGTAAATATTTAAAATTAATATTAATGTCCCTTATAATTTTATTTACTAACACCATGCTCAATGACAAGTTACAGAAATAAAATTATACTAATACTAAAAAATAATAAAAAATTCAAATGAGTTTATTTAAAAAATATTCAAATTTCTAAAAACTGAAAATACAAATTATTTTGTTCTAAGTGTAAAATTCAAAAATGAACTTTAAAATATATCAAATAAATTGATATATACTATAACATATTTTATTTGAGCATCTTTTTTAGTACTCTCTGTTATTTGTTATTTCATATTTTGAAAAACTCTTTTCTCCCACAGCCTTGTATGTAGGATTATTAACTCTGTGTTTTTTCTATCCTTTTTTCCCTATAAAAGGCCTTCTACTTTGTCCTGTTTTTAATCATTCTATACTACTTACAATTTTTATTATTTAAAACCCAATAACAATTTTTTTACTACTACTACTGCTTTAGTATTTAAATTTGCATAAAATCTAAACTTTACAAGTAATAATAATCTTATTCTTTTACCTTTTACTTGAGTAATTAAAACATAAAGATAAAAATTATGTACCCATTTTAAATCCTTGAGTTATCCACCTTCTCCACCATTTGGACTGCTGTAATATCTTCTAGACCCAAAAGGACCCCTTGACAAATTTTCTCACTTCTTATCATCATATCACACCAAAAAAAAGCTCTATATTATTTTACTACAGGTTCTGTGGAATGTACACACCTATAAATAGTCCTATCACCACATAGAGTAATAAAACGAGGTCTCCTAATCAGCGTCCACTTGGAGGGTAGTTAACAAGTAAGTAAAGGTAAGGTAATCCTCATCTAGGTATAGTAATTCTTTGAGACAGTTGAATGGCATAATTTTGGCAAAAAATAATTTACTGAAAAAACAATGAATATACCAAGTTAGTGCAGAGACATGTGAGAAAATAAATTAGAAATTACTGAATTCATGCAAAACCATGAGTGTTGAATATTTTGGGTAACATGAAAATAGTGAAGATTTTTACTAATGAGTGTTGAATGGCCTCATTGATTAGTGCAACTCAGAGCTAGTATGCAAGTAAGCAGGAGTTTCACACCCGCATGAGTGTGGATGCTCTAAATAGGGCTTCACAGACTACTAAAATTTAAATGGGTTATAAAGGAGAAGTAGCTATATCATCTGTAAGTTTTCTAGATTATTTATTGATATTTTACAGGTTCTAATTGAGTTCAAAAGCCCATAAAAGCTCCAGAGTGCTCGAGATGAGTTCTGAAAAAACTCCAGTGATATCCAGACAAGCTTCTGAATGATCCATTTAGGGAAAGTAAGGCCCATGACATACTATGCATATAAAGCCTTTAGACTCAAAATTAGACATAATCTAATAACTTGTATCTTAAAAATCATCATATAACAACCAACAACAACAAAAAATATTATTACAATCATTTTATTATTTTCATAAAAAATTATAAAAATTGTAATACCCTTATAAAAATAACAATTTTTCAAAACAATATATTAAATTACTCATCATCATAGATATTACCTTATAGGGTACCACTATAAAAGTCTCATCACCAGGGACTAGATTTTAGAAACTAAATATTAAAAATAAAAGCTTCTTAAAAAAATATTTTTCAATCATTTAAATAACTTTTCAAAATACAGCTTCACTGTTGTGTTTCTCAACCTCATTATAAAGAACACTGATTCTACATCTAAAAAACATTAATAACAAATAGTTTATTTGTCATTTCTTATCAAGTGGAGGTTATAGCTTAGATAATTGTGAACTCTTTATTTACTTAAAGGGACAGGGTTCACTTTGGTTTATTCAACTCACTTGGATTCTGCTTACAGCAAGGTGACTGTAAGAGTTTTTCTACACCGTAGATCAGAGTCCACATGGATAAAAATGGGTGTTGAAATTTAATGTACAGTCATAGATCAGAGTTCACATGCATCAAATTGGATGTGGTACTCTGATGTAAGGCCGTAGATCAGGGTACACATGCATAAAAATGCATATGGTACTCTGATGTATGGCCCTAGATCAGAGTACACATGCATAAAAATTCTTGGTGGAATCTGATGTAAATCTGTAGATCTGAGGTCATATGCATGAGATTGGATTGTGAACTCTGATCTATGGGTTTACATCAGAGTTCACCAGCTCATTTTGAGAATTAAAAGATTTTTATTTGCACATTTAATATCACATTTTGAAATAAAATAAGATAATAAAAATTAAATTAATATGTAAGGGAATAAAATATACTAAAATAAAACAAATCAAAATTAAATTAAATAGAATAATAGTTAGTGAAATGAAATGAAATATAATATATTATAATAAAGTATTATATAGTATGATTGAATAAAATAAAGCAAAATGAGATCAAATAAAATAAAATGAAGTAAAGTAAATATATATATTTTTTAAAAGGCTTCATAAAAATTTAAGAAAATTTATAACTCATTAAGAAACATTATGAAAAAATTCAAATTTTTTCATGAGCTAGGGTTTTTCAGTGTAGTTGAAAGAATATAGATATACCAATACATTTGAATATAAACTAAGGACAGACCTTGAAGCCTGATAAGCTTTTTATCAATATAGATAGGTGTAAATAAAATTCTTCTTTATGAATAGGGCTCTTATAGCTCTCCTTTAAAAAAACTGAATACAAATGAGTTTAATAGTGCTCTTTACTCCCAGATACCTATGTACTTAAACTAAAAGCTTATCATTTACATTAGATACAAGTTTATTCATTGTTATATTTTTTTTTAGAAAATTCAAAGACATTAAATATGTTAAATGTTTAAGCTAATTTTAAGAGTTCTCAGGATGAGATTCGTATTGGGAGTTCAATCAGAGATCCATCAAGACTGAGATTAATCTTGTGATAAGATATTAAAAATTTATAAAGATATGATTCTATTTACTAAATCTTTTTGAATTAGAATTTATTTTACTTAGGCAATTGAAGGACAAACATTAAAAAATATATTTAAAAAATATATTTGAATTTTTTGAAAATAAATTGAATTAATTTGTTTTAGATTGTTATACAAAAATTAAAAGTTGACACTCAAATTTAAAAAATGTAAAAAGGTCTTGTATGGAATTTTAAGTTGAATTTCATGGAGATTAGGAACAACATCTGTAACTGACAATCAGCACACTATAGGAGATTAAAAGTCAATAAATAAATCTTAAAACTAATGTTTAAATATGTGAAATAATATTAAATTATAGATTTTCTTTAATGTAAATGCCTTCTACTAATTGTTACTAAATATCTTTGAGAGTTTTGAGTTTTATTGTAGGTTTTTCTCTCAAAATATTTACTAGATAATTAAATTTGACTGATTTTTCAAAGATATTTATAATTATTATCCTGATAAATTAAAATTATTGGAAAGAAGGAATGTATTAATATGTATTTATTAATTTCAATATTTTTTAACTTTTAATTTTTTCAGTTTTATTATTGATATAAGTAGTAAAAACTTATTTATCTTGAATTACTGAAGATCTATAAAAAACCTTTAACTACAATTTAATTTCAGTTAAATTTAAAATGAAGGTCTCCACTTTAGTATAACAGGGTGAAGAATTTAAGACCATAACTCAGTATTCATATGATTGAAATAAAGCTGCATCAGTAGTTAGAATTATAAGATTAAGGTGAATTCTGATTTTTGGTAATTCAATATCATCCACTCACTTATTTTTAAATAATCTTATTTCAATTTTTCTCAAACACTTTTTCTAATTTTCTCACTCTTAGTAGCATCTTTATATGTGATAATATTTGCTCAACAAATGTTTTTCTACCTTCCTTTCACCTTTCAATTTTCTCTCAGCCTTTTTCTTTCACTCCCTATCGCACAAATCTTAACCTATTTCTCGTTCCATAAAATAGCTCCCAATTCCTTCCAATACACTTCAATCAAAAATTAAACCCATTCTGATCTCTTTTTCTATCCTCAATTATATTTATGTTCTCTTTAAACCCATTTCACTTCCCTCTCTAACCCTTTTTTCAACCCATATCTCCAATTTTTATCACCACCCTTTGCCTTTTGCTACATTTACCCACTCATCAATCCATTTTCATTTTCTTCTCAAAAATATTCTCTTGGTTTTTATGAGCAATAACAGGAATAAAGGTCTGGGGAAGTGATGAATAAGGATGGAAAGAAGTGGAAAGGGGTAGGGATGCTTTTATGGGGTCAGAGAGCATTTGATAGCAGAATAAAGGGTTTAAAATTATGAAAATAATTGTGTTGAGAGAAAATAAAAGAAAATTTTAACAGGGGAATAATATTAAAGATAATTATTTATGTAAGAGCGAAAGTAAGAATGGAGAGATAAGTAATAGTGTTATACAAAATAAAATAATAATAAAACATGAAAAATATGTTATACAGCATGGAAACATGAATGGAATCAATTCAAAAAAACAATTAGAAATCAAACAAACCATCTTTGTACTATTAATTCCAATAAAATTTCATTTTATGTCTTTCTTTTTTTATATTTTGAATATTAAGAGTTAAGATATTGTAAAAATTACTATTACATGCATATATTTCTTATTTAATGAATAGAAAGCAGAATAGATATTTATATCAGAATTTAATTTTATCACTAAAGTATTATTCTGTTCATTTTTAAAAGTGTTTTACATTTTCCAGATATTTTAAATATTAATAATGGTTAATAAGATCTTTTTGAATACTTAGAATTCAATTTTTGTTTCAAATTCTTACTTAGGAAATGGAATGGAAGATATTAATTCCCAAAATATTTTTCTTGAATGATTTAAAACAGTGCCTTATAATTTCACCATATATTAACAATTAAGTAAAATTATTTAAACATTTAAGATAAATTTTCCTTCAATTTAAATTGGGGTGTTTCTAGTTTTACATGCAACAAAATATAAAATTATTTTAAACATTTTGTAGCTTTTCAGACTGGCTTAGCTGTGGGGAGGGCTAATTTCAACATACCATTAAAAAATTGTGTTTTTAATGCTTGAAAATTGTTTCAAAAAATTTTCAAACGTACTTCAATAAATAATCAAGCTAGCTTTATCAGAGGTTCAATGTATTTTCACACTTTATTCCTTATTATTTCATAACTACCTCAATGTATGCTCAATTAGATATGAATTTAGGTTCAAGGTTGCGGACTTGCTAGTTTGTAAAATCATCAAATATTTATTATTCTTTCATAAATTTTTATAAATAAATCTGATAAATAAATTTACTAAACTAAAGTAAAGGGCAAACAACCTTGTGTTGTATAAAAGGTAATAATGACAACTTAAATTGTATCATGGCGTTCCTCTAGCCTATACCTGTGGAAAGTCCAGGACATAGTTTCTAGACTTGTCTGTATTTTGGAATGATGAATTATCATTACTTTAAAACTAGTAAATTTGGCTTATCTTTTTTAATAATTTATGAAATTATTCTAAATTTTGGTGACTTGCACCCCTTACTTCAATAAATTTCAGGGTAGGGTGTTGCCAAATTTTCCAAACAGATATAGAATTTGTTGACTTACCTCTATTTAGAAATACAAATTGGTGATGAGGTGGTAAAAGTATGTTGTTGATGAGGATGATAAAGGAATAGAAATTAAGATGGTGGTGAGGAGGTGATGAACATATTTGAACAAGTATCAGTATTTTTTCACCATCTGAAATTCCAAAAGTTTGATATTTTAAATTCCATTAAGGACAAATGGTGTTATTAGAGTCTCTTTATATAACTATCTTTGATAAGATTTAAAGTAACTATTAAAGTCATTCCCCAACTAGTAACCAAAAAACAATTAATCAATTGAAAAAGTAAAGTATTTTTTTAATTTCCTCATAAGATTGGCCATTCTTTATATATTCCATAATAAATTCTTTTTTATAAACTTTTCTTGCTTTTCCAACTCACAATGTAGAAAGACTCTTACAGTTGCCTTGCTTTATGCAGAATCCAAGGGATTTGGATAAACCTAAGAAAGCATTGTCCCTTTAAATAAAATACAGGTTCACAATTAACTAAGCTGAATCATCTACTTGATAATAAAAGATCAGTTGACCAATTGGTATTAAGGGCTTAGAATTTTAGAATCAGTGTTATTAAAGATACGATGAATAAATACAACAACATAGTTGTAATTAGAAAAGTTATTTAAATGATTGAAAATTTATGTTTTATAAAGATTTTATTTTTATGAACAGATTTTATAAATGAGTACCTAAATTTAAGACCTTTATAATTATACCCTATAAGTATATATGTATGGTTTTTTATTTAATATTTATGATGAGTTATATAAAAGTTTTATTTTATAAGGGTATTAAAATTTATGAAATGTTATGTAAATATTATTATGGTTATTTTTATAATGCATTTTTCACAATAAGTTGATAATCCTACTAATTTTGAGTCTACAGCCTTTATATGCATATTCAAGTCATGTGCCCAGATTTTTCAGTGGGAGCTCATCTGTAGCTTATCCAAAACTTGTCCAGACTTCTGGACTCAATTAGAACCTTAAACCCTTAATAAAAATATAGTAAAATTACAGACAAAAAAGCTTCTTCTCCTTCAAATTACCATCTTATTTTTGTATTCTAAGCAACCCTATTCATCCAACAAAAATGCATCAAAATTAAGTAGTTTATCAAAAATAAAAAGTATTTAGTAAACTTTATAAAGCTATTAAAAATATAAGAAACATAGTAAAAGCTATAAGAAAGTTTCCTAAGGCTCTTGAGCTTCCTAAATTTCATTTCCATATGTTTTTCTGTGTGTAAATATAATTTTTTTCCATTAAATAAATTTTTTATCTTGACTTGATTAGTTGACCCATTTTTTGCATTAAACCATCCATTATTTTAATCATAAAAACATATAAAGTAAGATTTACCTTTCTGCTCTCTATAGAATTCATCCCAGCTTCCATTATATTTTTTTAACTTCCATAATAAACTTTATACTGCCAAATCCTCCCTCCAATTAAGAGTGTCCTCATTCTTAAATTTTCATATTTGATTGATCATACATTCATCTTCTCTTCATCCTCTTCAACCATCTCCTCTAATAAATATATTTGGCTTCATCTTCATCATCATCATTATAAGATTTCTTCAAAGGATTTAGCTGTAACATGAAAATCATTCACCAGATACTAGGTTACTTGAATAATATCAAATCCTGGCCTGTCATCTTTGCAGGCTAAAAAAAGTTGAATATATTTGTCCAGTAATTCCTTCCAGAACCAGGTCTACACAGGCAAAGGAGATTTACCTGATCCCACCATAACTAAAAAATAATATCCAAAATCCCCACTTTCTTTAGAAATATTAGGGCCTAAAAAGCTTCCTCTCACAAAATTCCTAGTCCTGATCCTGAGCTTCTACATTCATCTCAAGATCTTAAGCCTATTATGCCTGTTTCTCCTTTTAGTTTTGCTGAAACTTTATTTCCTGGCTCCAAGTTTTTGTCAATTTCTTTATCATTCTTAAATCTACCTACTAACTATCCACTCCTTTCTTTAATCAATCAAAATTAACAATACAGATGATGTTGGCCAGGTTCAAATTGAATATATAAATCATTATCCTATATTTCATAGATAACTCTTTTTAGATTTTTGTGATGATATGAAGAAAATTTTTTTAACTTATTTTAAAGATACTCTAGCCAATAAAAATGAAGAAATTATGAAGTGAAGATTAATAATGCAAAGCTTTGATGCTGATGTAGAAATATTTCAAGGAGATTATTTGTTTTGATTGTACTTCTCTTCTTTAAAATTTGTTTCTTTAGTGCTTTTAAACATGCTGTCTGGTTGATCCTATCTTCCATCTGACTGTATTAATATAAAATTGAAATAAACCACGTTTTCCTTGTGATAATTTAACTACTGAGAGCCAGGTTTGAATCCCTTCAGAATCCCCTCTACCAATCTCTAATTGACACAGAATGAGAACCATATGATAGAAAACATCCAGTATTTCCTATTTCTCTTATAAAACCATACCATTCAAATGATACTGCTCTATATCCAAGAAGATCAGGAAGGCATAAACAGCAACCTGAAGAAATAGTTAAAAAGCCAGAAATTGAAAAGATACTTAAAAAAATATACATTACAAAAGAAAAGGGAGTTGAGTATCTATTAAGGTTTAAAAAAAATCATGTGAATATGACCAGTGGAATCCAGAAAATGAAATATCTTATCTTAAAGATCTCTTGAAAAAATTTAAATCCAAATAATACTGTTTAATTCAGTATATGTATCATAGAAAATTTAAAAATTATTTTTCTATTCACTCCTTACTTATTGATCAAATTGTCTTAACATTTTTTTATTGTTTTTTTTGGGTGAGGGAGTGTCAGCCTAGGTATCCCCAGGACTGATTAATTCTTCTGTTTAAAATAAGATAACTTTAATTAAATTAAGCTTATAACTTAAAAATAAGGCTAAAATACTTACATATATGGTTATAATACTTATATATATAATTATTACACTATTATATGACTTATGGTAGTCTAAATAGCTTATAAATAACCTAATAATATTTTTTAAGGTGTTAATGGAGTCATAATATACTTATCTTAAGTGATATTAAGTATTATATAGACATACATAAGCATATATGTATACATAAACCTCATATTCAGTGAAATATGTAGTTATATAATGTATATTTAGGTCTATTAATGGGTTTTAACATCTTAATAGCCTATAACCTTTATTTTTATGCTTAGTTTAGGTCATATGGACATATTCAGTGGATTAACAATACCTACACAAGCATATACACCTTTTTCAGGTGCATAAAACCAGTTTGGAAAACTTAATCTAATTCCTTTGATCGATTTTCACAGATTTATGGGTTGGGATATGATTACTGGGTTAATATGGATGCTTGGGGATGTTATTGGGGGTTTTTACAGATAATTTGGATCTTTATATGCTTTGGGTTTCATTATATACTCTTTGGGTGAGTTATTTTACCTGTTTCTTTATGGTATCTGCATTTATCTGTTTATTCTATTTATGGTATGGCTCTGTAGTATCATTAATTTTGATGGAGGGTCCTTACTGGAGGTCTGGGTAATGAAACTGCTTGGAGTGAACGCCATGGGGAGTTTATGGGCCCTCACAGTGTTTTAATTTCTGGGGATAGCAGTGACATCATCTGGATTGAAGGTCTGTGCACTCCAGTGGATTTTGATATAAGTAAAGGAGGATTTGATGGGTTATTAGACATCACTTACTTACTAAACATCAAATAAACTCTATAACAAAATTATTATTATAAATAAATATATTTTAAAGCATTTAAAAATTGATATTATCTATATATAAGCTATAAATATATTTTATTGATCTATTTTCCACCACTAGCACACATAAAAATACAAGTATTGTGATTTTATATTGAGAATAACTATTTTATTAGTCTTCCCCTGAGGTTTAATCACTAAATCATTTAACAATAAGTAGTAGGACCATTAATTTTTACTATTAAATCATACTTAGATACTAGCATACACTGACACATTGGGAGTTGGAGAAGACAGAGAAGAGTTTATTTCCTTAATAGTAGAAGACACAGCAGTAGATTTGAAGAATATCTTTCAGACAAGTAGGTTTTAATTATTTTGACTCCCTCTTCAACTCTCTTCTTAGTATTAAAAACATTGACTGTGTGACCTCTATTACCACAATAAAAGCATGTGCTTGCATTAGTGGTGCCTGTAGACTCTTTTGGTTTGGGTTTGGTCATTGAGTGAGAAGTTACAGAGTCAGAGATAATGGTAGGTGTCTTGGTTTGTAGGTTTTCAATAATAGAAATGATTCTTAATTCCAGTGATGTACAAGTAATTCCTGAGAATGTAACAACAGATAATGATTGTATTACAGGAGTAAAATCAACTTGGCAAGACTGGGGTGCAGAATCAAGAGGTGTACACTTATAAATTTCATCTGAAATAGTGAATTTGAGAATTTCCAAGCAATGTGGAGTATATTGTAACTTAGAAATTTGAGATTTCATTGCTATGTCAGGTGATTTTTAATTCTTTTTGTTGAAGTATTTAAAGAGAAGTTGAACAGATGACACAAATTTTTTTTCAAATTCCTTTCTGAAGATGTTAACAATTACTTCTGGAGCACCAATTAGTCAAATTAGGTGTTTAATATTTTCTTCTAAAGTGTATTTAATAATATGACAAACATATTTTAATCCTCTATCAGAATGTGGATCAGCATTGTTGGTAAAAGAGTTGGAGATATTAAGTATTCCTCAAGGTCATGTGAAGAGATTATAGCCAAATAATATATTAGTTCATCCAACCAGTCAGTGAAATTTGAACCCTTTAACATTTGGACAAAGAGAAAAATTTTGGAGCTTTGTAGAGGAGTTAAGTCAAAACTATCATTAGAAGAGTGTGTGATTGATGACATAGCAGGCTGCTGATGAAGGTATGTGGATGAGGAAGACAAAGAAGACAAAGAAATTAACTCAAATTTAGATGAAGAATGAAGATTAAGGTTATGGCATAATGTATATAAGTATGTGTTAACTTAGTCAAAAATTTCAACCTAAATAATATTACAGGTGTCAATGCACCATTAGGAAGTATAAATGTTGACCAATCTGCAATTAAATTAATTGCAATAAAAATAATTATACCCCAATTTTCTTCCACAATTAATTTTTGCTAATAATTGGGTTATTAGACCTTTTACATGTCAATTTTCACCTCTATATAAAATTTTTATCCTCAATTTTTCATAACCACATCTTGAACAACTTTGTGGATGTGCCAGCATCCCTACCTTACTGGGCACTCCCATCCTGTCTATTCATTCTATCCATTAAAAACCCCATCCCATCCCATCTGTCTGTTTCTTCTCCTTTTCATCTTCAAATATCTCAACATGCCTTGTCATCATAGATCTTCTCAAAGGCAGAATTCCCCCAGTTGTTCTTCAAATACCATTACTCTCTCTTTCCCCTGATCAGCTGAGAAATCAAAGACCATTCAAATAAAAAAAGATGATTATCTCATACTTATCAACTGGCTGAAATCTAAAGCTAATTATGATTCTTGTTTTGGTACTGAGAATTCAACTAAAGTAGGATGGCCCCCTGCATCAAAAGTTAATGGATATCTTCTAATGGCCAATGAATTAAAATATAAGACAAAGGGAAGGATTGATCTTTTTCCTATACATATGTCTGAGCACCTCAAGTACTATTGAGCCAAATACTAGAAGGCTAAGAATCTTTCATCTTCCACTGGTTTTGGTGTTACTGATCTTGATATCAGTAAGGGCATCAAATCTATAAAAAATTAATTGATTATTTATGTCCTTACTATAGAGAGATGGATTCCATATTTGAAGAGTGAGCCCATGTTAATCCTGAAAACATGTTGGATGGAGAGGATGATATCTCCAAACATGATGTTGAAAGAAATACTTTTCCTTCCTCTTCTACTCATGCCTCCCCCCATTTGACTTTCCCCAATAAAGATATATTTTCAAAAGATTCTTATGGCAATATAAACCAACCTGATCTAACTACAGTTAGCCTTTATTTCTTGTCTAGTTGTTTTTTTTTAATTCTAAAAAGGCTAATGAAAAAAACAAGGATCCTCAAGCAAGTGAGTCTGAAGCTAGGATCAATGATGAAGAGCAAATTTTTACCTCCAAAAAAAGCAAATACCAAAACTACTCTGAATTTTAGCAGTCAAAGAAATAGAAACAGATATAGTTTTTTCCAAACCCCTTTTTCTTCCATTGATGATTTTTTGGAGAAACATGAGGCTGGTAAGCAATAGCATACCTCTTAATAATTAAGTAAGCTTTTATTTTATTTTGTTAATATTCCTTTTCACTCTAGGTAAAGTTGAAGTTTCAAGAGATACTCTCAGCCTCCAAAAACAACAATAAAAGCTCACTTTAAGCAGGGATGATAGGGCACAAGACTTGGAGGAGAAGAAATTTGAGCTCTCTTTGCAGAGGAGTGAGAGGGTACAAAACTTGGAGGATAAGAAATTGGATTTTCTTTACAGAGGGATGGGAGGGTACAATAATTGGAGTAGAAGAAATTTGAGCTTTCTTTACAGAGGGATGGGAGAGTACAAGACTTGGAGGAGATGAAATGTGAGCTTTCCTTAAA
Organism: Hemileia vastatrix; assembly: GCA_030280995.1. NCBI lineage: Eukaryota > Fungi > Basidiomycota > Pucciniomycetes > Pucciniales > Zaghouaniaceae > Hemileia > Hemileia vastatrix. The sequence goes on from JASXTE010000011.1 coordinate 26,766,822, forward strand.
GAGGGATGAGAGGGCACATGACTTGGAGGAGAAGAAATTCAAGATAAAGAAAGAAGTGAAATCTCTTGAGTACAATTTCTAGTTGGATCAAATAAATTTCAAGTATAAACTTGAAAATTGATAAAAAAAGAATGTTTTAATGATAGAATGTGTTACAGCTAATAAATTTCTTGGGGAAATTGAACGCTTAAGGAAAATTTTTTATGACTAGTTGTTTTTCTTTTCTTCATATTTTATTTTAAATTTTTTTAGAAATTCTTCTTGATAGAATTCATTAAAGCTAATAAATATGTTGAATAAATTGACTGCTTAATGAAATTGTTTGATTGCTAGTTTTTTTTATTTTTTTCAATCATATATCACTCCAATTTTTTTAAAGTTTTCTTGATAAAATTCATTAAAGCTAATAAATCTGTTGAGGAAATTGACTGCTTAACAAAACTTTTTGATAACTAGTTTTTTTTATTGTTTTTGTTCATATTTCATTTTAAAATTTTTTCAAGTCAAAAAAATTATAATCTTATTTGAAAATTTAGCAACACCCCCCCCCCTGCAATTTACTCTGAGAAGGGGTAAGGATTACCAAATTTCTATTTTTTTTCATAAATAATTAATTAAATCAATTAAAAAAAGATAATAAACCAAGTAAAGAATTCCAAATACTATCTGGAAACAATTTCATGAGCAAATTCAAAGAAAACATAGGACAAGAATGGTATTATGAACTCATTCATAGAATATAAATGACTGAAAACCTTTATACAACAAAAGGGCCCAATGTTACAATACATAGTTTGATTTATTATCCTTAAACAGCGTGAAAAAAGTGTGCGCTAGAATTCTAGTGCTTTTATCTTTCCCTTGTTGTAATTCTGCTTGCGACTTCAGTCTATGTCACTGAATGACTGTGTTCTATCTCATTTCTCCCACCCCCTACCTTATGTCCCCTTCCTGTATTTCCAATCTATTCTTAAAACTCTCCTCAATTACTACTAGACTAAAGAGGGGCAATGCGCTTCATCCGAGTTTCTCCCTGAATAGTCTAGAGGAACTGAAAAACAGGTTACTGAAGCAGTGAAGAGTTTCAATGTGCATGCCAAAGAAAAGCAGCAGAAGTAGACAAAAAGGAAATGTAAGAGCTAAGTGGTGCAGTAATAAATGAAGTGACATTCACTCACCATAATTGTGATTTGTACATCTGGAGTTAAAGCTGGTGTAAAGGAGAATAGGTCTCAAACAATCTCAGCATCACTTGAGACTCTACTGTGTCACCTAAGTGGTGGAAGCTTTACTCAGTATTTATATCACTACTTTTACAAATTTTATTCCCCCAATACTATACTCAAAATTGAAAATTTGTGAAGGAGAATGAATGATTATGCTAGCCAGTCTTAATTATGCAATATGAATATCAATATTGAATATCCTCTTTTTTTGATCCTGTTGATATAATATTTTCAACAAAAAATTAAGAATACAACTTTGTCATTTAAATAGATAGATAAGTCAATATGATTGTTTCAAATCCAATGAGTGATTCAGGTTTATAATCAAAGTTAAATTGGTCAAGTTATAGCCATTTCAAACTAACATGTTATTTTCACTAAGAAGTGCTATATCTCACTCAAATTTTTAAATAAAATAATAATTTCAAGATATAGAAATGTTAATATGATGATACCAAATCCAATGAGATTTTCAGATTAAAAATCTAAGTTAAATTGTCAATGTTATATCCATTTCAACCTAACATGTTATTTTCACTAAGAAGTACTATATCTCACTCAAATTTTTAGCTAAAATAATATTTTCAAGATATAGAAATGTTAATATATTGATTCCAAATCCAATGAGTACTTTATATTTTGAAGCTAATTAAAATTGGTAAAGTTATAGCTATTTCAACCTAACATGAACCTAGCATGTAATTTTTACTGAGAAGTGACACATCTCATTATTTGTTATGAGTCGGCCAATAAGACTTATACTCTAAATCTGAATAGCTCATTAGCTTGAAATAACTATAGTAAACTTTATATATCTTTAAATTATTATGGTTACTTGAAATTTGAGTGAGATGTGGAAGTTCTTAGTGAAAATCACATGTTAGTTTGAAATGGCTATAACTTTGCAAATTTTAGTTAGATTCTGAATCTAAATAGCTCATTGTATTTGGAATAACTATATTAACCTTTCTGTATCTTAAAATTATTACTATAGCTAAAAATTTAAGTGAGATATAGTACTTCTTAGTGAAAACAAGCTGTTAGTTTGAAATGGCTTTAAATTTATCAATTTTACTTAGATTCTAAAGATGAATAGCTCATTAGATTTTTAATCACTATATTAATCTTTCTAATTCTTAAAATTATTATTTTAGCTAAAAATTTGAGTGATATATAGTACTTATTAATGAAAATAACATGTTAGGATGAAATGGCTATAAAATTGCGAATTTTACTTAGATTCTAAATCTGAATAGCTCATTGGATTCAGAATCACTATATTAATCTTTTTATTTCTTGAAATTATTATTTTAGCTAAAAACTTGAATGAGATATAGTACTTCTTAGTGAAAACAACATGTTAGGTTGAAAGGGCTATAACATTACCAATTTTACATAGATTCAAAATTTAAAGTGCTCATTGAATTTGGAATCACTATATTATCATTTATATATCTTGAAAATATTATTTTAACTAAAAATTTGAGTGAGATATAGTACTTCTTAGTGAAAATAACATGTTAGGTTGAAATGGATATAAAATTGACAATTTTACTTAGTTTCCTAATCTGAATAGCTCATTGGATTTGTTATCATCATATTAACCTTTCTATATCTTGAAATTATTATTGTATTTATAGATTTGAGTGAGATATAGCACTTCTTAGTGAAAATCACATGTTAGGTTGAAATGGCTATAACTTGACCAATTTAACTTTGATTATAAACCTGAATAGCTCATTGAATTTGAAACAGTTATATTGACTAATCTATCTATTTCAATGACAAAGTTGTGCTTAATTCTTAATTTGTTGTTGAAAATATCATATTAACAGGATCAAAAAAAGAGGATATTCAATATTGATATTCATATTGCATAATTAAGACTGTCTAGCATAATTTTTCATTCTCCTTCACAAACATTTATTTTTGAGTATCACCACAAAAAAACATCCAGCACCTGCTAGCAGGTACCAACCCCTCAATCCATTTGTGTTTCAAGCATCTTTCAGATTTGATACCGTGCTAGCTGGAAAGCTGGAATGTTCAGTGTTCAATGCACAGTCTTCCAAGAAGAATTACAGCTGAGTTAAGAATGAATCAAATAAATGATAGGGATTGGCACCTGCTATCAGGCACCAACATTTTTTTTCTGGTGTATATTATTGGGGGAAAAAAATTTGGACAAGCAATGAGAGAAACACTGAGTATAGCTTCCACCACTAAGCTAACACAGTAGAGTCTTAAGTGAAGCTGATATTGTTTGAGCCCTATTCTCTTTTACACCAGCTTCAACTCCAGTTGTACAAATCACCATTATGGTGAGTGACTGTCACTGCATTTATTACTGCACCACTTAGCTCTTACATTTCCTTTTTGTCTACTTCTGCTGCTTTTCTTTGGTATGCACATGGAAAATTTTCACTGCTTCAGAAACTTGTTTTTCAGTGCCTCTAGACTATTCAATGAGCAACTTGGATGATGCACATTGCCCCTCCTTAGTCTAGCAGTAATTAAAACATTTGTGAAGTGGAGTGGAGAATGATAGAAAGCGGAAGGGACATATAACAATAGATAGTGAAAGGGAAATATAACTATAGAAAGTGGAAGGGGAAGATAATAAGGGAATGTGAAAGTGATTAATATAAAGATAGAAAGTGGAAGGGGAGGATAACAGTGGAAAGTGGAGATATAACAAATGGAAAAGAGTGGAGAAATAAGGAAATATTAGATTGGGTAAAAGGAGGTAATGTCTCAAGAGAAGAGAGAGAAAATAGAAAGGGGAGGTGAGAGATAAAAAAAAATTAGGTGAGGGAGTACACAAATGGAATCACTTCTGGAATCCTCATTAGAATTATTATAGGAAGCAAAAAAAAGCACTAGATGTCTAGTGCACTCTTTTTTCCTGCTGTGTTTAATAACTAATATATTAAAAATTTAAGAAATAAAAATAAAAATTTGGAAATCCTTTAATTACCATATTTAGAACCCCTCCTAATTTCTTAGTAGCCATTGACCCTTCACCCCTTACCTTACTTACCTGGCTTATCAAAATTTGATTGATCTGAAGAGAACATCCAAAAGGAGTAAACATTTTACAAGTTTGCAATTCAGGAGGTGCCTTATTAGTTTGATGATTATCTCTTGATGAATTCAAAATTGCTTTCATAATTTCATTTCCTAATCCAAGTTCCATGATACAATTATTATCTGGAAAGTAGAGTCCATGGCATTTAATTTTAGCAGGGGAAGGGATTGATCTTCCAGTAATCAGATCAATATAACAGAAAAGCAAAAAAGTAAGAATTTTAGAATTGGTTTTTTCAACATGGCTCTGGCTATGAAATCCTCCATAGATGATGATAAAAATAGAATAAAAGATATAATCATTACTGAGTTCAACCCATTCCATATCTCTCCAATCAGGAAGTCCAGATTTCTCAGCCAGTTTATGATTAAATTGAAATGCATGAATATTTAATTTTTTCAAGCAATTGGTAAAGAAATAATTGTGTGATCCTAAGATTTCAGAGATAAAAGCCTAAATAATCAACAGATTAGTTTTTCAGAAGCCTTATTCTCTAATTATGCAATATAAAAACATGAAATAAATTTGGTGAAATTTAGAAAAATATCTCAACTTTATAGGTCAATATCTCTGCAACAACTGAAAAAAAATTCAAATCTATTTACAGGAAATAATAGATAGGCTTCAAAAGAATCTTCATCTGAAAGAAAATAAGATTCCAATAAACCTAACCATAATTCTGACTCTGATTTTTAAAATTTCACAAAAACTTGAAAACTGATGATGAAATTTCCAACAAGATGGAAATAAAAGCCTAGATAAACATCAGATAATAGATTCAGAATCCTTATTCTCTAATTATGCAATATAAAAACATCAAATACATTAAGTTAAATTTGGAAAAAAGGCTCAACTTTTAAGGACAAAATCTCAGCAAAAACTGAACCAAATTCAAACCTGTTTGTGGGAAATAAAAGATAGGCTTCAGGAGAATCTTCATTTATAAGAAATATACCTTAAATAAAACTAAACCTAACCTGTTACATAAAAACATGAAATATAAAAAAATAAATTGGGAAAAAAGGCTCATCTTTAATGGTAAGTATCTTAGCAACCACTAAACCAAATTAAAATCTTTTTATGGAAAATGAAAGGTAATCTTTAAGAGAATATTGAATTAAAATTAAATTAGAATTAAATAAACTTAACCTTAATTCCAAGTCTGATTTTCAAAATTTTAAAAAACTTGAAAAGTGGTAATGGAGACAAGAACAAGAAGAGTTTGATAAGTCCACTGTTATCCAGATTAGAGTCATGCATATATTTAAGTATGATATTTTGATAGAAAGAAAGATATATGTATAGGAATTAAAAAAAGGAGAGGAAACTTACCTTGATTGAAAAGTAGGAAAAATAGAGTGAGAAATATTGATATTGGAATTTGGGGAAATTGAATATGGAGCAAGTGAAATGCATAAATAATGTTCAATTTATGTGTTTTAATGAAATGGAACCAAAAAAAAGTGAAATAGGGGAAAGGGGGGATAATGACCATTTCAAGGAGGGATGAAGAGTAGGGTGATGGAGCTAAAAAAGAAAGAAAAAAGGGAGAGAAAAAAAGGTTAATTTTACCATAAAAATCATAAATAACCACATACAAAAATATCTAGATAAAAAAAAGAAAAATAAAACAGAAAAAAAATCAAAAAAAATTATAATTACTTACTTGGAGAGATGAGATGAGAAAATAAATAAAACCAAATTATTTGAGGGATGTTTGAGGAGAGGAGGAAAGGATATGTGGGATGAATGAAAAAAAGAAACAGTGAAAAATTATTTGATTGCAGAAAATATGTGTTTTCATGTTGAGCTGGTGAATGAAAACAAATGAGACATCCAAAAAAGAAACATTCAGCATAAATTTAAAATAAAAATGATTATGCAAAAAATTAAAATAACAAATTAAGTGAATAAAGCACATAAGTTGAACATTTGGAGAGTATTAAAAAAATTAAAAGGGTTGTCTTTCAAAATGTTGAAGGGTGATTGGCATAATGACAGAGCATATGCTGGTTCAAAGAATATTTGAAATTCAAGGGAGGTGAGAGCTGGTGCAGGTTTAGGATCCTCTTCTTTATAAAGATCATTGAAAAGACATATAAGCTAAAGTTTCTTCCAAACCCAAGTCAGAATCAGAGTCAGTAGCTAAAGCTAAACTTATATCATTCATAGCTGACTGAATATGCTTCCTAGTACAGAGGTACTTTATTTTTGTCAGTAGAAAAGGTTTTTGGTAGAAGGTTTAGGTGATGAGTGGGAAGTGGGAAGTCATAATTTGCACCAAATGAGCAGGTGGGGTATGTAGATAAAAAAAAGTTATGTGTTGGCTACCAAAATTAAGTAGCATAAAGTGAAGAGAGACATAAGGATGGCATCTGCAATTATATGTCATGTGACTTTCTGACAAATCAATCATGGATGTGATGAGTTTGGGATCAGGAATTAAAAATGGAAATATGGGTATAAGAGGTGAAATAATGCAATATTGTGCAATTCTTATTTACTAGCGCCAGGTATAGTAGATAACAATCTTCCACAATTAATATTGTCTGATCCTGGAGAAAACAATTCCTGATCCCTAATTGTGGATCTCTGAACATTGACACCCCCTATTAAGGGTATTTATATTTTATAAAAGGTATAATGCAATATTTTTTATGCCTTCTAGAAAGAGTAGTTTACTGAATGTCAGTAGGAGCTTGATAGAGGTATTCAGGACCATAGTTGAAATATGATCTGAAGTAGGAAAAGAAGATAGTCTCTTCATTGCAGCAATGCATTGTGGTAGTTTAAAGCTTATTATGGCACTAAAGAATATAAAAAATGGATCTTTGGGGGATGAATTAATTTTTAAATGGTTATATTAAAGAAATTGAGTATTAAAAGTGGTTAAAAAGCGTAAATTTTTGAGACAAGATTTAATGAATAATTACTAGACAGGATATACAAGTATAGGTCTAAAGGTGAATGGAAAACAAATTCAGGAGTCTCAAGAGCCTTTGAAAATTTTTGTGGAATTTTATCTATTTTTCTGCAATTTTTAATAATTTTATAAAGTATTTTTGATTATTTCTGATTCTTAATAATTTACTTAACTTTGATTATTTTTTACTAGGTGAATAGGGCTGCAAAGTATACCAAAACTTGAATGGATTATAAAGGAAAGGTAGCTCTATCATCTGTAATTTGTCTATATTTTTATTGGGATTTTAAAGATTCTAATTAGGGGGTATCAAAGTTAGAAATTTGCCATTTCAAAATACCTCTTTTTTCCATCAAATTAACCATGACTATTTTTTTAAATATGACATATTGTGCCCCAAAAACACCTTTTTATTGAGAGTTAATTTCAATTTTGTGGCTTTCTATTTGTGTTGTGAAATGCCTTTTAAATAATTAAAAATTTCTAACTTTGATATCCCCTATTGAGTCTGGAAGTCTATACAAGCTCTGGAATGTTCTGGACAAGCTCCATACAAACTCTGGTGATCTCTGGATGAGCTCCAGAATTCTCCAGTTAGGAAAAAATAAGCACATGACATACTACACATATGGAGCCTGTAGATTCAAAATTAGACATCATATAGATCATATAGAGACCAACCAGTAACTTAACAACCAGCCACAACAACACATATCATAACAATCATTTATTATTTTCATAACAAATTATAAAAATTGTAATACTCTTATATATATAGCACTTTTACATAAAAAATTAATTAATTTCACTCATCATCATAAATAATAGCTTATAGGGTACCATTATAAAGGTATAATAATCAGTGATCTGAATTTAACAACTAAATAATAAAAAAGTAAAAGATTCATAAAAACATATTATTCAATCATTTATATAACTTTTCTGAATACAGATTCACTGTTGTGAATCTCAACCTCATTATAAAGAACACTGATTCTACATCTCAACACCTTTAATAAAAAATAGTTTATTGGTCATCTCTTATTAAGTAGAGGATTTAGCTTAGTTAGTTGTGAGCTCTTTATTTACTTAAAGGAACAGGGTTTTTTTTGGTTTATCCAACTCCCTTGGATTCTGCTTACAGCAAGGTGACTGTAAGAGTCTTTCTACATTGGTGTCTCCCAACATGGGGTTCAAATTTTCTGGTTTTTAATTGATCTTACTTGGTATCTGGACTATCTTATCCTGAAAGAGGCTTATTTAATGAAAACTTATCTTATGTTAACGGTTTAATCTTATACTTTTGGGATGTCTTCTGCTGCTGGATCTGGTGATTCTCTTCCTGTCAATGCTTTGGTCACAATTGTTTCTTGGGATGGCCCCAAGTTTAATTGGGAAGAAGTTTAATGGTTTCTAAATAATTATGATGCTGCTGCTGCTGATAATGGGGCTTCACATTTGGACATGGTGAATTAGGTTAAGTTCTTCATTGTTGATAGTGAAGTGGAATTGGAGTTTATTGTGATGGAAGGTTATAAGAAGTGGGACTGGTCAAATTGTCAAAGGAGATGGTTGATAGATGGGGTATTAGGTACCTTGGAAAGATTGTCAGCAAATGGAAAGCTAAAGGTAGTGTTTCTTATATAGTGGACTTCAAAAATTAATGCAGGCATTTTACTGAATTGGTGGATTATCTAATTCTGATTGAGGAGATTGGTCATGAAAATCAGGTAAATGATTTGTTTTGGTCAGAGTTTAGTGGAGATATCAGGATAGATGTTTTGAAGGAGTTGTCTAGGAACCACAAGATGAAGGACATTCCAAATTGGAAACAGCAATTACCTGCTTTGGAGGTCATCAAAGAGAATATTCAGGCTTACTTGAAACTAATGGGTTTGGATCATCATCAAGAATCCTGTACTCAATCTGTTAGCAAGGTTAGTGAAGTTTTGGCAAGAAAAAATGATATTAAGGTCATGTCTCAAGAAGAAAAGAAGTCTCAGTTGGATCAGCCTGTTGCTAAGGTTGAGGTGAATGTTGATAATAAAATGGTGTATCATTTAGCTGAATTAACTAAGAAGCTCAAAATATTTTTTCAAGAAACTCAAACGGCCAACAGAGCTCCTGTGGCTTCATCTTCAACTTCTTCTTCTTATCAGTCAAGAGGCTATGAGAGGAAGACTTATGGTAATAATGGAAATGGAAACCAGTTTAATAAACATGGAAATGGTAATGGTGGAAATAATTATCAAGGTGGATATGGAAAACCTAGGGTGTGCTCCTATTGTAATAGGAGGGGGCCCAAAGCAGCTGATTGTTATTTTTTGGATACAGAATTGCAAGCTGGAAGATTAAAATTTGTTGGAAAGGTTTATAAATTTTCTTATGGATCTTTCATCAAACCCAGTGACGGGCAAGCACTGTTGGATTTTTTTTGGAGTAATTTAATGGCTGAAGGGAGAGCCAGATTTGAAGAATTAACTGGTGATGATGATGAAAAGACTAAAGGTGTGAAAAAGAGTGGTGGTACTGACGGTGGAAAATAAGATAAGTGTAAAGAAAATGAGGTAAGTTAGGCCACTTTTAAAACTTCATATGGTGGACTAGAGTTGGGAATGGTTGAAGGGTGGATAGAAACTGGATAATCGGGGAATATGATGTTGATTCTTCTAGAAGAAAAGCTGCTACTATGGCTAAAAGTAGCAATCAGATCCATCTTAGGGCTAAAATGGGAAAGACTTATAGTAAAAATATTGAGAAGAAATTTATAAAATTCAGAAGTGAATGGCTGATATGGGGCCTTAAAGTTATGGAAAATTTGATATAAACAGTCAGCCTATGCCTGTGGAAGAAGAATCTGATTTTGAGGACAATGTACCAATAGTTTCTCTTCCCAGACCAAGTTTTGCTGGTCCTACTCCTATGAAGGGAGTAAGGAGAACCAGTGATGGATCTGGATTGGTGAAAGAAGCTGGTGATTGAGCTAGGGGTATTGTAGATGAAGATGCTATTATGGGGGGTGAAGATGGCAATACAGGTCCTCAAGAGGCTCCCAAGGACAAGGTTGTTAAAACTAAAGTTCAATATGAAAGGCCAGTAGTATCGTTTCAAGAAAATGCTACTGAGAAGGTTTTGGTAGAGTGAATCAACTCCAGGTTCTTTTATCTTTAGGTGAATTATTTACAATTAGTCCTGCCCTTTGAGAGAAGCAACAGAAGAATCAGAAAAGGAGAAGGGTATCAGTTGGTAAGGTGGATTATATATGTGAGAATGCGGAAAATTTTGGAGAGGAAGTGGAAACTCATTTTTCTGCACCCCTAGGGTATTTAATGGTGATCTTAAATGGGAAAGAGGTGAAGGCCCTGGGGGATTCTGTGTCACAAATTAATTTTATTTCTTTAGAGAAAGCAACTATTATAGGCTTGCCAATCAAAGCTGGAACTGGTGGTAATTTAAGAGGCATAGGTGGATATGCAACCAAACTTATGGGTATGGCTCAAAATTTCAAATTAAGTGTTTCTGGATCTGTTGGGAAAGTGCACTTTTATGTGGCAAGGGGATCTGTAAAAATGGTTCTTGGTGGGCCCTTTTTGATGGACTTTGAAGCTAGGATAGGTTACAAAAGTTGCATAAGAATTAGTTTAGAGATTACTTGTGACAATATGAGAAGGCTTCATCTACGTTTAGCACCTCTAGGAGATGATGGCTGGGAAAAAAGGCCTGGTATTACTACTATGTGTCAGTGTTGTAGTTGTGCCAAGAAGAGGCAAAGTAAATGGTTAGCCTCTGGTGAATTTATTAAAAATGGTAAGTATTAAGACAATTTTTTTTTTGGAGTAGTTGAGGCTGATTGCTCTAATGTTGTAATCTCTCCTCAAGAAGAAATCCCAGATTGAATTATGTCAGCTCACTTGAAGATAATTCAAGTAGATTCTCAATTATTTTCTGTTAATTTTTCTTGGAATGTCATTATTTTCTCGATTTTTCTATATTTTTATTATCTTTATCAAATTATTCTATAAAATATAAAAATAGCCCAAAGGGAAAGATGGGATTTATTATGTTGGATAAAAATTGGAAAGGGAATTGGGTTAATTATGGGGATATTAGGGAAGGATTATTTTATGGCATTCAGAGAAAAGATTAACTGCAATTATCACATCAAAATCCACAAAAAAATCTTAGTATAATTGATTCACAAAAAAATGATATTTGTGAGGATTCTATTTCTTTCCTCCAGCAAGAGGTTAAGCTGCCAACTTTATTTACTGGTGATTTTAAGATGGAAGATGAAAGGGAAAAAGTTTTTGGAGAATTATATGATATATATGATATATTAGACAAAGGAAAAGGTAGTGGTAGTGATAAAAATTAAAATAATTAAAATAATAATTATGTTTCAACTTACTCTACTTCTGATTCTGGTTCTGAAGCTGATGAAAATTATTATGAAAAACTATATAATGGTGAAACTATAATGGATCAAACATCTCAAGTAAAAGTGGATGTCGGCCCAGAAAAATATAAAAAGGTATGAAATAAAATTAGGCCAATTAATGAGCCTCTTCCAGCTGAATGAAAGCTGCCTTTGAGAAGAACAGCTTTATCAAGAGATTCATATGACTGTTCTTTAGTCAAGAACCACCTTAATTTTCTGTAACTTCTAGGATCACTTTCAAGAGATTAGAGGTTGTTAATTTTGAACCTGAAGAATGGCTGTCAGGTGAAGAAAAAGTTTGTTGTTGGATGTAATGGTTAGAGGGAGAAGGACATTTCATTTTTAGAAGAGGAGAGAGTTGTGTTAAAGCATCTTTATGGGAAGCCGTACAAGATTCTAGTTGTTTGCTATGAACCATGGAAACAGAAACCAAATCCTATACCTGCTGCTTTAAAGGAAGATTATATCAAAGTCATTAGAGAAAGAATTCAAACTGGATTATATGAAAAATCATCATCAAGCTATTCAAGTCCAGTATTCTGTATTAAAAACCCTAATGGAAAGCTTAAGGTAGTTCATGCTTTAAGTGAACTAAATAGGGTTATGATTAAACATGCAGGAATACCACTAGCACCAAGGAGTTTGTAGAGATGTTTTCAGGGAGAGTGTGTTATGGTTTAGGAGATATACTGGGGGGAAATGATGAAAGAGATTTGCATCCATACTCTAGACCTCTTACAAACTTTTATACACCACTTGGATAATTACAATTAACAAGATTACCTCAAGGAGAAACAAATTCAGTCTCTGTATATCAAGCTCAGATGGCTTGGACTTTACATGAAAAAATTCATAAATAGGCTAGTATATTTATTAGGGGGTATCAAAGATAGAAATCTTCCATTTCAAAATACCTCTTTTTTCCACCAAATTAACCATGATTATTTTTTAAAATATGCCATATTGTGCCCCAAAAAACACCTTTTTACTGAGAATTAATGTCAAGTTTTTGGCTTTCTATTTGTGTTGTGAAATACCTTTTAAATAATTACAAATCTCTAACTTTGATACCCCCTAATGTAGATGGTAGAATAAAAAGACCTTCAGCAGATTATGGTTATAAAGTATTGAAGGAGAATCCAGAAATACAAAAATCTATCTGGGAATACGCTGTTATTTTAGAGAGGACTTTTTTTAGGATAGAAGAGGCTGGTTTAAAAATTTCAGGTTCCAAATTTTCTTGTTGTGTGCCAGCTTTGGAGATCTTAGGCCATATGGTATGTAGAGATGGTAGGATTATGTTGAAGAAGAAATTATATAAAATTCAGTCCTGGCCAAGACCCAAGAATATGACCAAAGTCAGAGGGTTTTTAGGTGTTTGTGTTTATGTCAGAATTTTTATCAAGGAATTTCCTTCATTGGCTACTCCTTTGAGACAGTTGACTAGGAAGGATTCTGAATGGGAGTGGGATGGAGAGTGTGAAGAGGCATTTATTAGGTTAAAGAAAGTAGTTGGGGAAGATATAATCCTGAACAAGTTTGATTATGGGAAAGATGCAGGCTGGATTTATTTAGAAGTGGATTCAAGTCAGATTGCTTCTGGGGCGGTTCTGGATCAAATGGATAAAGCAGGTTACATAAGACCATTCATGTATGAATCTGAGGTTTTTACTGAGGTGGAATCAAGATATTTTCAACCAAAATTAGAGCTTTGTGGTGTGTAAAAAAACTTAAAGAGACTTCAAAATATTTTTTTGGGAAAACACTTTGAATTGCTAGTTGATTTCAAATCTTTGATTCAAATGATCAATTCCCCTAGTTTACCAAATGGGCCCATGACTGTATGGGTAGCTTTTATTCAACAATTTTATATTGATTTAGTTCACAAGCCTGGAAAGATTTTTATTATTCCTCATGGATTATCAAGAAGACCACCTACTGAAGATGATTCTGACTCAGATGAATTGGATGAAGATATACCTGTAATCAAGGCCAGCACAAAAGGTTCTGAAGACATTCCTTACCTCCCCCATGAGGTTAAACTGGCTGGATTAACATTTTTCAATAAATATGAAGAATACTTTCCCCATGAGGTTAAACTGGCTGGATTAATATCTGTGGATAGAGATGATGAATAGCTCCACCATGAGGGTAAACTGGAAAATAATAAAAATATGATAAATTATGTGCTTGGGGATTTTGATGATGGTGTAGATAAATTTGGTAAAAAAGAGGTTAAATATTTTGTGTATATGGAAGAGGATGTTGAAATAGTGTGGGATGGTAAAAATTTTGTGAATGGTGTATATGTTGAAGTTTTACAAAATTTGGTTAAAGAGAGGATGGGTTTTAATAAAAATTTGGTTCAAAAGAGGTTGGATGAAGATTATTATTATGATGATGAAAAGAGTAAAGGGGAAAAAGAAGGAATTGTGGATGATAAAAGGCTAGAAGGTTCAAAGATGGAAATTTAAAAAATCTTTTATGATAAAAGGCAAAGTCAAGTTTTGAAGTTATTGGCTCATTTTTGTACAGGTGATCTAGGAAACAGGGAAGTTTCTGTAGATATAATATTAATTGATTTTCATGATGATGTTTGGGGACAGACTTGATTTCATTATAAAATGGTTAAATATTTATTAACATTAGAAAAGGTGGAAAAAAGAGATAATGATGAATGGGTGGCTATCAAAGGGAATTCACTGGCATTTTATCTCTTCAGAAGAAGATTAATGAGAAGGAGGTATCCAAATCCTCAAGTAGTTATTACTTAAAATAAAGGGCAATAATTGGTTATGAAATCACTGAATGAAGATCTTGGGCATAGAAGAGTTGGTGAAACTTATAGACAAATTGCTGGTAGATTTTGGTGGCCTGGTATGAAGATGACTGTTAAAAAATGGGTTCAGTCATTTGAAGAATGTTAAAGAAAAGTTATTTAAGGTCAAAGAAACCTGGAAATGTAACCTGTGAAAAAACTCTTTTTGGTAGGATTATTTTGGATGCTGTTCATGTTAAGGAGGGGAGATATAAATATTTGATTGTAGCCAGTGATGATTTATCTGGTGGGTAGAGGCAGCGCCTCTTATTAATTTGAATTCCAGGAATGTGGCAGATTCTTAATGAAAAATTAAGTATATAGGTATGGAGTGATGAAGTTGGTAAATTTTGATGGAGGTCCTGAATTTGGGACAGAGTTTAAAGAGGCTATATAAAAATTTGGATTAAAGGTAAGGGTAGTAACCCCATATTATCCTGAAGCTAAAGGAATGGTAGAAAGAGAGGATGCTTTAGTTAAAATTTGTGGAGCAAGTGCTGAAAAGGGGGGGCACCATTAAACTTTAGTTTTATTTGCTGAAAGAATCACTTCCAAAAGGAAAACTGAATATTCACCATACAGACTAGTTTTTGGAGAGAAAACAGTTTTACCAGTTGATTTTGAGGCTGAATCATATCTTGGAGTAGATTGGGACACAGTCAATACTACTGAAGAATTATTTTGTGCAAGAATGGTTCAGGTAGAAAAGAAAGAAGAGACTCTAGAAAAGGTATATTCAAAAATGAGAAATATTAGGAACCAGTCAGTTAGATATTGGGTAAAGAGGTTGGCTCACAGATTAAGGAAGCCATTGAAAACTGGAGATATGCTTTTGGTGTATAATAGGAGTTTGGAAAGTCAGTGAGGAAAATTTTTTGAAGATAGGTGGAATTGACCATACAGAGTTAGAGAACAGGCATTTGGGGGTTCATATTTGTTAGAAGAGTTGGATTGAGTGGTTTTTAAAAATAGGGTAGCTGCTGATTAAGTCAAGTGGTTCTATCCTAGGGGCACAAGGTGCGTTGAAGTATAAATCTTAAATGAGGATAAAGTACCTACCATCTTTTAGAAGATTTCCTCCAAAATGAGGATAAACTACTTTATCATTGTTTAAAGAAGATTTACTCTGCATGAGAGTATAAACTAGATCTATCATTAAAATTGTCAATCATTAAATTCAAATGTTGAATGTTTATGGCGAAGAATTGTGTTGAACTGTATTTATTTTTGTTAGAAGTGTTCACAGGGGAACCTACTAAATTTAATATTGGCAAGTTTGGGGGTAATTGATGGGCTAGCTGCTCTATGAAAAATTACCCCACAATGTTTGTTACAATAGTTTCCCTCTTTCTAGTTGAATCCTGGCTTTTTTTTGTTATATAGGAAGTCCACTAAAACTATAAACTGGATCAACACAATGCCAAATGATTAAGTTCATTTGAAGCTGGATTCAAGGAATTTTATTTTATTTTATTTTTTATTATAGAAATTCTCTTATGCTTGAATGTTATATATTAGAATTTTACTTTTAAATTTTATTTTAAATTAATTTTTTCACAGATAAGGATCACTGGTGGTATCCAATCATTTTTACAAATTGGAGGGACCCCCCCCCCCAGTGATCATTTTTATTTTTTGTTTGTTATGTTTTTCAAAATTTTTCAAAAACTATTTATTTTTTTTCAATTTCTTTTTTGTGTATCCTGTTGAGTTTCTAACGATTGTGCTTTCTAACTCAATAATATATTGATTAAAAATATTTTTACTTTTTCTCACTATCTTACTACTACTTAATACCTATCTTTATAAAGTGTACTGAATACTATATTGATAGGTTAAATAAATAGGTTAAACAATGGTGATAACAACTACATATATATTGCTCTTTGTTACTACAATACAATCATTGATTGTTATTGCAATACTATCAGTAACCAAAATTAATCACAGATTATGTGTTACTTGTAATTCCTTGTTACAATCAATCATAGGTTGGCTCATCAGCCTTTGCCAACTTTATCTGATATTGTAACTCACAAGATCTTATTTGTCTTATAAAAGGTTGGCTCATCAGCATTTGCCAACTCCATCTGATCTTGTAACTCACAAGATCTCATTTGTCTTATAAAAGTCTATATATCCCACATCAGGGTGCACTTAGATGTGGGTATTATTTCATGGGTACAGCTTATCAAATGGCTGGGGGGCTTCTTTTATATATACTTAATATTAATTTTCAAATTTTAGGGCAATTTTTATGTATATTTAATTATAATTTTCAAATTTCCAAACATCTTTAAAAATAAATTTATCTAATTTTAATTTTCTAATTTATAATTATATATTTTCTATTACAAATATTTTTCTACTTTACAATTTATTTTTAAAAAAAAACCAAAATCAAATAATAATAAAATATAATTTTTAAACATTAAATTTTCTTTATAATTTTAGTTTATTTCTTTTATATTCTTTATTGCTATTTTTCATAGGAAAAAGGTCTAATGGAGTAAAATATCTGTTGGATTCTATCTTAAGATATGCTGGTGGTCCTCCAAGACTTTAAACTGGCTAATTTTTGAGAATATTTCAAGACTTTTGACTTATGTATTTGTATCTTTTAGTCCTTCAAAACTTCAAACTGAATACTTATGAAGATTTTTGAATTCTATGGGATCCTTTAGTCTATCAAGACTTAAAATTGAATATTAAAAGAAGAAAATTTCAAAAATATATAAGCCAGTCAATCTTTAGTTCACTATGACCTAACACTGGAAATGAACTATAGGGTTTGGTCCTCTATGACCTTAAACTGCAAATAACATTAAAATGTCAGTCATTGGTCCCCTATGACCTTAAACTGGAAAATTACTTTCACTTTGTCCACCAAGACTATAAACTGGCAATTGATTAAAAGTTTGGATTACAAGGATATGAGGAGGGAATTTTTATCAAGTGGGATATTCAATTCAGTCATTTAAAATTTGTCACTGTTTCATCAGTACTCAAACTGGTTTTCACTCATTTGGACAGGTCAGTCATTAATGAAAATAGTGCTACTAACTCTAGGCAATGGATATGTCATTAAATGGAGTTATTTACAATTAAAGAAAGATGGAGATTTTAAAGGTTATTAATGAAAATTGTTAAAATTCAATAATATAGGTTCTAAGAATGTCTGAGAAAATTATGATTTATGATAAAAGTAGGAGTGATTTTAAAGGGTTGGAAATTTATTTGAATGTTGTGATGCTGAATCATAGAAGAAGGATAGGATTTGGATTTAGTGGGTCTCTTTGGTAGAATATTTAGGAGGAAGCTTGGAGGACCTTATGGCAAGAATGGAATCATAGTATTTGGATCAGGGGGAAGTCACAGGAAATGGAATCAAAAGTATTTGGCTCATTAGGGAGGCCTTCTCCCTCATGCTGTGAAAAAAATGGAGACTGGTAGAGGAGAGTCTGAAGGGATTTAAACCTTTCTCTCAGTAGTGGAATCATCACAAGGCAAATACAGTTTCTAAAAAATATATTTCAAAATATGATGAATAAATTACATTTAAAGAAGAATTAAAATCAACAAGACTATAACAGTTAACAGCACCAAAGAGTTGAAGAATTAAAGAATTAAAATTTTATAGAAGAGAAGACAATCAATATAAATAGTCTCTTTAGAATCTTTCAACCACAATTTCAAATAACTTTGCAATAGTAAACTTCACTTCATAATGTCTTCATGTTGAAGATTATGAAGAGAGGACAAATATGTGTTTGATCACATATGAAAATTTAAAGTATGGCGACATTCTTCATTGGAGGGAGAATGTAGAAGTCAAAAGTTTATCATGGCACTAAAGAATATAAAAAACAGATTTTTGGTGGATTAATACTGAGATTAGAAAGGCCAATATAATTTTTAAATGGTTATATTAAAGATATTGAGTATTAAAAGTGGTTTAAAAGGGCAAATTTTAGGAGATAAGATTTAACATATAATTACTAAAAAGGATTTGCAAGTATAGGTTTAAAAGTGGATGGAAATTAAATTCAGGATTCTCTAGAGTTTTTGGAAATTTTTGTGGAATTTTTACTTTTTTTCTACAATTTTTAATAATTTTATAAATATTTTTGGTTATTTTTGATTTTTCATAATTTACTTAATTTTGATATTTTTTTACTTGGTGAATAGGGCTGCACAGATTACGAAAACCTGAATGGATTATAAAGGAGAAGTAGCTCTATCATCTGTAATTTTTCTAGATTTTTATTGGTCTTTTAAAGGTTCTCATTGAGTCCAGAAGTTTGTACCAGCTCTGGAATGTTCCATATGGGCTCCCTACAAACTCCAGTGATCTCTAGACAAGCTCCAGAATGCTCCAGTTAGGAAAAAAAGGGCACATGACATACTATGCATATAAATCCTTTAGAGTCAAAATTAAACATCATATAGATCATATCAAGATCCACCAGTAACTTAACAACCAACCACAACAACACATATTATAACAATCATTTATTATTCTCATAAAATATTATAAAAATTGTAATGCCCTAATAAATATAACACTTTTATATAACAATTTATTAATTTCACTAATCATAATAAATAATAACTTACAGGGTACAATTTTGAAGGTCTCATCATCAGGGATATTAATTTAACAACTAAATTATAAAAAAATGAAAGCTTCAGAAAAACATATTTTTCAATTATTTATATAAATTTTCTGAATACAGCTTCACTGTTGTGATTCTCAACCTCATTATAAAGAAAACTGATTCTACATCTCAACACTGTTCTGGAAAATCCTATAGTACTAGCTATAGGCCTTGACCAAGGGATTTGGAGTAAAACTGGAGAGAAAAACCCCTGTCCCTTTGATAAATACCAGGTGAGATCTATTTGCTGCAGCAAATTAGAGACTATTACCATACCCCTTCCAACACACTTCTTGACTGCTTAACAAGTCAAGAAAGTATCCTAGATAGAATACATACCAAAGAGAGCCTGAAAAGCAGAAATATCCTCACCAGAAAACCAAAACACTGTGCACTTGTTGCATAGAAAACAGCAATAATACTTGATGCAGGTTGAAAAGCTACACCAGAGAAACCAGTTGTCAAAGTTGAGTTAAAGTAAGAACTAAACTTGAAACAAACACAGCCAATTGTGGCCAAAAAAATAGTGAAAACTGAGTGAGAAACAATGATATATTTACCAGATGGTTGTATGATAATTAAAGTTTCCCCAAACTATCTCCTTTTTTTTAGTATGTAAACACAGACCACCACCTAAAAAATCCATGCACAGCAACTAATTTGGCACTTTTGACAGCCAAATTGAATAAAAACCCTCTATAAATGCTCACCAGCCTTCTATAACTGAGGCGGGCGGACCACCCAGAAGCCAGAAAACCACCAAAAATATCTAATAAACTCTAAAACACTTAGAAAAATCCACCACGACTACTAAAACCCTTAAAACACAAAATTAAGCTATGAAAACATTGTGAGATAAAATATAGAGTCAAATTAACCCTACTTAATGGTACTAGGCACTTAACCCTAAGACTTAAGGTTAGCCTGTAAAACACAAAAAATAAAATTAAACAGCTATCTATTAGAAATGAAAAGTGATTAAATGACCCCTTAAAACTTGGAATATGAGAAATATCAACTGGAAATCAAATATAGAGAAAAACTGGGGCTATCCAATTGTATTACCCAAATACCCATAGTCCCAATATTCACTGAATAAAAACCAAGATGACACCTAATTCTTCAATTAATGTCAATTAAGACATACAAAAACAGTGCCAAACAGACCAACAAAGGCCTCTGCCAATGTTGGAAGACCACACTGTTAATAAAAAATAGTTTGATAATCATTTATTATCAAGTAGAGGATTTAGCTTTGTTAATTGTGAACTCTTTATTTACTTAAAGGGACAGGTTTTTCTTTGCACCAGGTCAAAAGTTAGATGACTTGCAGTCAAGTGGTTTTTCAGGTATCTTAAAGTAACATTAGAAGTAACCTTTGAATGAATTTCAGTGCTTAAATTACTTACAAGACAGACCAAAATTCTGAGTGTCTCTGTACCAAATAAAAAATTAGAGAAAGTTTATTTCACTGCTTATTGTTAAAACGTTCTATCTTATTTGATCTTGAGTGGCTTCCAAAAATTGTGTCTCAGCGTTACATTACCTTTTTTTCCTGGAAATAAGTCATCCATGATAACTACTCTTGCACCATTTATTCCAGGCCCATGAAATAACTTGTCATAATTTTCTTTCTGTAGGTTAGCATTGTAGACTTTACCAGAACAAGCATCAATGAAAGCACATTGAAAAGTCTCATACCCTTTTTTTGTTAGGTAAATGTGGGTTAATTTCACTCATTGAAAATTTTTTACATGAACTCATATAATATCCTTAATTTTAGGCCACATGTCACCTCATGTATGCATGCAAGCAACTTGCTAGCTTTTTTACCTCTGTATGTTTTTGAACTTCAGGATATATTGCATACATGAGGCGACATTTCGCCTCATGTATTCATGCAAGCAACTTCCTTTTTGTTTTACTTCTGTATTTTTTTGAACTTAAGGATATATTGCATACATGAGGGGACATGTCACCTCATCTATGCAATAACAAGATCGCTCATAAAAAATAGTGCAATACATTTTTTAATCAGCACTCTTGTTATTGCATACATGAGGCGACATGTCTCCTCATGTATGCAATAACATTCTTTAAAATCCTTCATTTAGGTGAGCAATGCATTGGTGCATACCTACCATACCAAAGAAAATACACATCATGGAACATTTTTACATGCATACATGAGGCGACATGTCGCCTCATCTATGCAATTTTTTTTTGAAGTTTAACTTATATAGGTAAGAAATGCACTTGTGAATGCCTACCATACCAAGTGAGTTCCCAGAATGTGACTTGTTTACATGCATACATGAGGCAACATGTCGCCTCATCTATGCATGTAAACAAGTTGCATGATGTGGATTTTCTTTGGTATGGTAGGCATTCACCAATGCATTTCTCACCATAATGATGAAGTTCAAAGAATTTTATTGCATATATGAGGTGACATGTCACCTCATGTATGCAATAACAAGAGTGCTGATAAAAAAATCTATTGCACTATTTTTTATCAGTGCTCTTGTTATTGCATACATGAGGTGACTTGTCCCCTCATGTATGCAATATATCCTTAAGTTTAAAACCATGCAGAAGTAAAAAAGCAAGCAAGTTGCTTGCATGCATACATGAGGCGACATGTCTCCTCATGTATGCAATATACCCTTGATCTCAAAAACATACAGAAGTGAAACAGAAAGCAAGTGGCTTGCATGCATACATGAGGCGACATGTCGCCTCATGTATGCAATATATCCTCAAGGTTAAAACAATACAGAAGTCAAAAAGGAAGCAAGTATCTAACATGCATACATGAGGCAACATGTCGCCTCATGTATGCATGTAGGCAACTTCCCTACCCCTTTCTCATATGACTTTCCACAAAGCATAAGATGAGGCAAATTGTTGCCTCATCCTTATGCAGTTGCACCATTTTCTGATGACATGAGGAAATTCTTTGCCTCATGTAATTGGGATATGGTGTATACTTTGTATGTAGTTCTGTGTGCCAACATAGAAAAATGATTTTATTTTGGATTCAAGCTCTTTGCTGAGCACATGTGGGGAAACATGGTGCCATATGTCACCACAATTTTTCCTGCATTTCAGATTTAGTATGAAGTAAAATCATATCCAATATTTCAGATAAAATATTACCTCTTGTATCATAAGAACCTTGTGCCAGTAAGTGTAAGTAATGCACTGCACTGTGTAATGTATTTACTAATGTAGCTGAAACATTTAATTTTCTTCAAAGGAAGTGCATAGAGAAATATATTTCCAAATTCAGTTCTATTTCAGTTGAAAAATATCTACACTTTCTTTCTACAAATATAAGAGCTATGTGTCATGATGAAAAATTGTCTCACCAAAGTTCCAACACAGGTTTGACTCAGGTTAGACCACAGGTACTAAACAACCACTTGACTGCAAGTCATCTAACTTTTGACCTGGTGTTGGTTTATCCAACCACCTTGGATTCTGCTTACAGGAAGGCAACTTTAAGAGTCTTTCTACAGCGTGTGCACATAACTTATGACAAGAGTATTCTATGGAGTTCCCACAAATGTAGAGTGAAACATAATTTAATTTGAGTAATATAGAAAATCCTGTCATGAACTGAAGCCTCAGTTAAGGAGATGTTCAATTTCAATATTTTACTGCTTTTATATTCTAACAAATACCTAAATATGATTTATGTACAGTGCCCTACCAATAGTCTGTGAATGGTCTTTTTTTGATGTCACTCACTCAATATTCCTCAGAAAAACTTCTAGTTTTGTACTCTGGTTCAAAAGCATGTTTCTAATCAAGATAATTATATATAAATACAAAAACACTATGATAGCATAAAAATTAAATTGAAATCCAAAAAGCAAAATTTTCAGCTACCATAAATAGGTTCTTTAGCCAGACAAAATACATACCATTAGATATACCAGACATTATATAATGTCTCTCCAAAGAGAAATTACAAAACAAAATAATTAAATATAAAATTTTCAAAAAAAAAAATAAGTCCCCTCCCCTCGTCTCCACTCCTGTAAGCTACCAATGAGTTGATCTTCCATGGTTATCAATGACCATTTTTATCCTTGAAGGTATTGAGCTGACTAAATTTTCTTATTGAGTTGTTGGGTAGTTGTCCTAAGCTTATTCTAATGCTTCTTTTATTTTTCTTACATTTTAAGGCTGGAATTTATCTTGCACATCACATTTGAGAGCCTTCTGGACATTCTTAATATGATTGAGGTCTGGAGATTGAGCTTGCCAGAATATCTTAATAATTTTATGTTCTTCTTAGAAGTTTTGTGATGTGAGGGCTTTGTGGACAGGGGAATTTTCTTCCATGTAATTTAAGATATTCAGGGGATCTTCTTTCTTAAGAAAAGGAAAATGAGTATTCTCATATACATTCTTGATGAAATCGGCTGATTTTCTCTGTTTAGGAGGCAGAATGATAAGAAGTAGTTTTTTTTTGTTGAAAAATGCACCCCAATTCATTGTTGATGTTCATCCACACTTAAATTTGGGTTGAAGACATTGATCAATATATTTTTCTTCTTTTATTTATCAAGCTAGAATAGCCAATGGACCTTTTTCTATATCAAATGAAGATATATCTTACCATATGATCTTTCTCCAATCTTTAACACTCCAGTGAGCATGATCTTTAGCAAATTTCAATTGTTTTGCTTTATTGGCCTTGGTGAGAAAAGGTTTCTTTACTGTAAAAATCTTATTAAAACCAAGTGAGTGAATTCCTCTTTGGAAAGTGCTAGATGAAGCAGTTGTTTCTAGGGAATCAGTAATTTCTTAGTGTTTTTGCTTGCATTCACTTGAGACAATATCTGCAAGTTGATGGAGGTTTCAACTCTGAAGCTTATGAGGACTTCAAAATTAAGAAGCTGTTTCAACAGTGCCTTTACTACATACCAAGTAAGATATATCTGATTTGAATATCCAGTGCAAGTTGGGGATATTCACCACCCAATATTTGGGGGGGACTTGCTAGCAAGTCCTCAACTTGAACTTAGATGGAACTAATATGTAACTCATACTGAACTTATAATGAACTGATACTAAACTTTACTTTGATCTCATCTTTATCTCTTAACAATATATGAGTCTGTGCTGGAATAATAGTGAAATTTCAATGAATAATTTATAGAAATAATAACAAGGGAAGATTAAGAATCTGATCCATTCAGAGAATTTTTTTCATAAAACACAATTTAATTTTCATTTTGAATTTCACTGGATCATTAAAAAGACTGAAAATTATACTATTTATTTCAAAAGAATCACTCTTAACCTCTCTATTAATTTTATTAGTTTTTTTTGAAAAAATATAAAGTAAGATCAGTGGTTCTTTTTATTGATAACTCCTTTTAACCAAGAATTTTAAGCTTTAATTTTTTAATTTAAACCAATTTACCAGATTTTTTATTTGTATTTTTTTATTTCTGATTATGCAATATACTTATTTTCAATTTGATGGATAATTTAAGAAAACATATTAAACCAATAAAATTCTCAAGAATTATATTCTAGAATACTGTGAAAAGACTCATAATTAAAAAAATAAAAGATAGAAATATCTTTTTCTACTTTCTGTTTCAATGAAATCATCTCATAGCTTCTTTATACTAAGCACTAATAATTGATAAATTGTTTAATTATATTTCTAGAAAGAAGTATAATTCTTATGCCAGTGGAATTTAATCCAGTTTTTTACATTTTTATATGCAAGAAGATGATTAAAATTAAAAGGAATTATATTTTTGCTCTTTATTTGTTCTTTTGAATATTCAACCACTAAGAATTTTTGGAATATACATTTATTCAATGTAATAAATATATGATATTCTGGAACTCTTCATGATTTATTCTATCAAAATTCCATGTAAAGATGGCTATTTGGTAGAGTAATCTCATGAGTTGAAATAATTAATCACTACTCAGTAAATTTTACATATGAAAGACTGAAATTCAAGCTAGATGTAAAACTTTAAAGATAATAAAAACAAAGTAGTATAAATTTTTAAACTTTAATTTTAGTGCTTTATTTTAATTCAATGCTGTATTGTTGGAAAATTTCAGTGTCAACTTTGGAATAAGCACCATATATTTTGCAAAATTTTCTCATGTTGAAAAATGTGCTTCAGGTAAAAATTTTGATTGTATTATTGTTCAAGAACTGAATTAATAGGTGGAAGTGGTACTTTTTCATAATTCTATCAGTATCAAATTGAAAAACTATTATATGATATTCATTTTGTAAAAAAGACACAATTGTCACTTTATATTATACCCATGTAGCAAAGTAGCTGTAAAGGCAATCATATTTTGATTAAAAATAATATTATTCCATATTTTAAATTAATAGAAAAATATTTCAATTCTATTGTGCTAAAAAATAAATTAAGTGAAATGTTGCAGGTACACTTTTTTAGTCTTTAGAATAAAATTTTTGATGGGAGTGATTCACAACTGAACACTTACACACAATTCTAAAATTAAATATATGGGTTCAGGATTTATCAATGAATTATTGAAATTATAATATTCATTCTGATTGGTAGATCTCATATGATGTTTTTATTCAATTTCTAAGTGTATGAAAAACAATCCCTTTGATATTTTATTTAAACAGAGAAATTTATAAATCTCCTTGAAATTGGCCTTATCACAAAGCAATACTGGAATGAGAATATTGTTATAAAAATTAAATTAAATTGAAAAATTTCAAATATTCATTACAGATTTAAAACATAAAATAAATATTGATATTTGACTTTTTATAAAAATATATACTGATTTAAAAGATATTTACTTTTTTTTTACAAAATCATCAATTTTATCATTTGAGGCCTCCCTTCAACTTACAAATATAAGTCTAAAAAACTAATATGATGCTCTGAAGACTCTATAAAATGTGTACCTAAAGCAAAAACAATTATTTTTTGAAGTACTTCAGATATAAGCAGAAGAGCTGATATTTTTTTAATATAATATATTTGTATAAAATTAATTTTTAGTTAGTTTCTTAATCTGTCATATGGAAAGAAATCGTATCATAATAATAGATACACAACTAAAAAATATTTTTAATATAATACTTTCTCAAAATGATTCATAATTTGTAGTTTTTTTCAGAACTTTAAAATATTTAATAAAAATATTTTGATATAAAAATTTAATTATTTTTATATTTATAAATACTTAATAAAACTTCTAAAAAAATAATAATTTTTTATGGCTTAGCTTAGCTTGAGCCACACTTAGAAACAGGATTTCATTGAGAGCTCAATCTAAATTCCACCAAAAACATGATAAATAATTTTTTTGAAAATATATATAGTCATTGAAATGACAAAAATTAGTAAAAGAAAGGACTCAGAAATTTTTTTTCTTTTACTGAATAGATTATTGTAAGAATATTGAGGCAGATAACTTATTAAAATTTCTTAAATTTTCAGTTATTACAGTCAATTATCCAGTTATATATAGTAATCAAAAAACAAAAAATCAAGATAAATGGTTATATATGTAGATAAATCTTTTCCACAACCTTTACTTGAATAATTTAATTTAATTCAAAGCTATTTTTAATCTAACTAACATATTTTACTGTTACATTTAAAAATAAATAAAATAAACTCATAAAATACATAAGTTCAATAGTTTAAAATTTAAAAAAAAATTGTTTTAGTTTTTAGCTTTTTTCTAAAATTCTCCTATTATATTATTTATTTATATTATGTATAGTTATCAGAAGCATACTGTGAATTCTTGTGTGAAAAAGAAAAATAGTATTTCATTACCAATTATTTTACTATATTACTTTCTTAGTCTTAAAGTGCATTGTAAAGCAAAAATATAAAATAAAGATGTATAAACTATAGGTTTAAGTTCAAAAATATCAATAAAAAATGATTGTCAATTATTTTTCATATTGGCAGAATAAAGCTGTAGATTGAGGGGGTGGGCTCTGATGTTTTCCTGAAGAATATGGTACACTCTCCTTTTTTGCTACCTCAATGGAAAGCTTCTCAATCTCTCCACAAAACATTTTCTGCCTTGTCATTTCTGTTAATTCTATTACCACCTCCACCCTTTTATTTCCCTCCTTATACATTCACTACACCCTCTAAGATACAGGATCTAAGTTTAAGGCCTCCTCACTACTCCCCTCCTCTCTATTTTCACTTTTAACGCAACTCCACCCCTTTTGCTACCATCCTTATCCCTCACCACTCCTTTCTTGCCTCTCCCTACCCTACCCTATCTATTTTTGCCTCAACTCCACCCCACTAATTTTACAACTAGTTACAATGCTTTTGCTTTCAACCCCCATTTTTTAATCTTCAACCCAGAAATTCCCCACACCATCCCAATCCACCCTTTCAATTTTCATACCACCCCTATGGCTTTCCAAATCACCCCCTTTTCTGCCTGTAGAGTAAAGGGGGTTAGAATGAGTGCAAAAGGAGTGATATTGAGAAATTTGGGGTGGAAATCGGTGGAGAGGGGATCAAATAGGGTATTAAGGGGAGCAAAATAAGTGAGGAGGGGTTTAATGGGATGATTAGGGGTGTAGATGGGGGAATTAGGGTTTATGATGGGAGAGTTCTTGTTAGACGTATATAAGATGTAAGAGGGAGAAAGTTTAAGATGGGAAAAGAATGAGATGTAGAATTCAAGGGAGGAAAGTAGCTGTAAGGACCATTTTGAAACAATTTAAGCACACAAATTATATAATATATTATGAGACTTGAAAATCATAATGGCATGAAACATCCCAAAAAACTTAAAAATATTTTCCAATAGTTATTAACCAAAGATTTTATTCTGATAAAAAATTTATATTTTATTCTTTTGATATAATGGAGATCATGATAAGTTATATTTTCAATAGAATTGGGCCCATATCCTGTTTTAACTTATATAAATATGGGATTTAAATAAATCTTGTGAATTTTTCTATTGACTAAATTTAATGTTAAGTAATTTTAAAGAGTGTTTCAACTTCCACAAATTTTTTGAAAATGAATAAATAACTAATAATATTGATTTATATAATGAGAAAAGGCGTTTATTTCTCAATTTTTTACTGATAAAAATTTGATGAAATATAGAAATTCAATAAATACTTCTTAATGAATAATTTCTTAGTATATTGGATGTTTTATCTATATATACATAGGGTGAATATCTTATAAATGTTTGTGAAATATTTTATAATTCAAAGTATATGAGAGTTTCATTAGATTAAAAAAATGTAAAAACTGTATAATTTTTTAAAATCTTATGAAGCCACAAGGCTAGATTGATAGTGGGGCTCATTTATTTTTTTATTCCTTAAACAAATATTCTAATTCAAGTATAAATATTTTTTGAACTATTAATGAACTGTGGTTGAATGAAGGTTAAAATTGGTTTCAAGGTGTTTTCAAAGAAAATTCACTTATTCTTCATGACTGTTTTATCACTGCCTCAATGTGTGCTCAATTAGATATAAATTAGGGTTTAAGGTTGCGGACTTGCTAGAAAGTCTGCCCCCATATTGCATGGTGATTGTAGGGAGGGACATAAGGGTATAAAAATATGTGTAAGGAAGAAATGTGTGAAAAATAAGTGTAAGAAAAATATTTTTCAACCATGGGAAATTTCGTTTTTTATTTTTTCTCAAAAAAATGATCTTTTGTTTTCATTTTTTCATTTTTTTATTTTATTTTCTGTTTTTTTACCTTTTTTTATTTTTTATTTTTTAAAAAATAAACTCTTATGTTTGCAAATGATTTTTCTTAAACTTAATTTTCTTGCACTTACTTTTCTTCCATTTATTTTTCTGACCTTATGTTCCTTTCTAAAATATCCCTGTCAGTGATATCTTACTTGGTGCATAGTGCTTGTTTGTTCCAAAATTTGAAAAGGTTAGATACAGTTGAAGGCCTCAAATCAAAAATATCACAGATTCACCAATTTGGAACATCCAACTTGAATAAAACAACAATTTGCCACTTTTTCTCAGATGAAAGCTCATTATTTTTTTCACAACCTCTTGAAATCTAAAGAAAAAAAATTATATATAAGAAAGGAAAGGAGGAAAACAAGAAAAATAAGATACATTGGTTGTGTTATTAAGGAAAAAAAAATTATGATTTTTGTGTGGTCATTAAAATGACTGTGAGAGCACAGTTGAGGCGTGCAATATGCAAATTTCAAAAATTTTAGTTACATAAGTGGAGGGGAGGGGGTAAATAATTTTATTTTTGCAAATTTTATATTTAATTATTTTTGTTTGAAATTTCCTTTTATGGAGACATTCTATAATTTCTGGGATATCTAATGATATGTATTTCTGTAATTTAGGGTACTTAATATTCTTAGTGATTACTTATTAAGTACATAGTTTTAGTATTTAACCCATGGTACAGCTGAAGCATCTAACTCTGGTTCAATCTGGATGAAGTGCTGACACTACTACCATAAGTAAGTATTTCAATATGTGGTTCACTCCAGAAAAAGTGCTGACACTGCTACAATAGGTTATTGGTTGTCCCTGATTTGTTACTAGCAGTAATTTTAATCTTGTATTTTCCCAGATCTAACTGTGTTCCCTGAGATTGTCTCTCATTAAATATGACTCATCATTGCACTCAATTAATTCTTGGCACATATCAACTACTCCAGGCATTTAATTCATGCCTTCCAACCTAAAAACTTCCAATTCCTTTCAATCTAGATCCAAACTCCAAAGCAACAAACCTACTCTTACTAGGGAACTTAAGAACCTAGATATTCCTCCACAATTCTCAAAAAAACAAAATCTACCACACATGACCACTGACGGTCTTGCTCTTTCTCAGGCTTGTTCTCCCCCACCAACACATCTCCATTCAACCCTTCATCCCCTATTACTTCCTCCAGCGGCAAAAATGCTTGCCCTTTCTTTGATACTCCTGACCCTTATCAAACAAACCCATCTGTGCCTAAATTAACACTTTCTTCAATACTTGCAGCCACTATGTCTTTTCACCCTGAACCTGAGAATCCTGTTTCTGAGTATAAGGGAAAAGACTGTGGTGCAGTTATTGACAATATACTATCCCAGGTTAAGCATACCTCAAAGCTTAAAACCAACAGTTCCAATTGGCAGACTTAGTACAAATGTATTAACCTCTTCATGCAAAGGCATGTTTGGTTGACAAAATATATGACAGATCCTAGTTCCATCAGTACTGCCGTCCATGCTTTTGAAGATGAAATGTGTTGGAATATCATCTATTTCACAATTGAAGAAAAATTACAGGGATTTTTTGATGTCAGAACCACGTGCTTCCATGCCTACAGTGTTCTTTCTTCAAAATTTGAGATGGTTACTTGCACTTTGAGAATGACCCTCTTCAAAAATCTTCTGGCCATCAATACGACATCCTTTACTGATGCTGTATCCCATGCTGATAATATCAAAAGTATTTTGGACACTCTGAAACAATTTGGTTTCAAAATGGGGTATGACAAACTGGGGTCATCTTTATCCAACTTCTCCTCCCATAATTTGTTTTGCATATATCAACCAAAAAAAAACAAGCACTTAGAATCACAAAAATATTTGGTTCAAGAATCCTTTGAGAACATGCTCAAGCTCTACAAAACACTGTTAAGAATGGGTCTACCCTGTTGATTGTCCAGTAAAATGCTTTGGAAGCCTCAATCAGAGGTGATGATATCTCAAAACTTGCTTTCAAAATAGGAAAAAACAACAGCTACAGACCTAGTAATAAACAACCAGATAATTCTTGCTGTTTATGCCACTCAACAGAATATTTCTGGAAAACATGCCCTTATTATGTGAATGGGTTGGCTTTCAATTCCAAAGTGTGGACTAGACACAAAGTTAGATTACAGCAAGCTAGAGCAGCTTTGGGAACAATTAGATGTTCTATCCATGATCAAAAAGGGAAGGAACCCTCACCCAAAAGTAAACTTAGCAAAATAAATTCTTCAGCTCTAGATGTGCTCCCTACCTCTCTGGATGATCTTGACCTGGGAAGCAATGAATGGCTTAACATCTTGGATGCTGAGAGTTCCAAGGGAGTTTTTGATACAGGGGCAACAAATCATGTCACTGGAGATTTATTTTTTCTCACTAACTTTAGAAGACTTAAAAAATCTAATTTCAGTTAAAACAGCTACTGATCTTAATTCTTCTTTCATTATGGGATATGGAAACCTCACAATTATAGGATGTGGAAAAATTTATTCACACTTAAAAATGTCTTTATTTGTGATAAAACTCATTCTAAATTAATTTCTCCTGTTGATATTCTTCAGAGCAATTAATGACAATCATGATTTCATTGTTACAAGAGAAAAAAATATTTTCTTAAATTCTCCCTTATTATCATCTGATTTTAAATGGACTATTGATCTAGTTTACCCTTGTAAATTAGACATTCATTCATTTGAAATAAATTTTTTTAACTCTTTGTCATCCGCTAGCCTGCCCACACCTTTTTTCCCAACTCCAACTGTGACAATTTCTTATCTGAAAGCTGTTACATATTCCAACATGGACTGGAATCGACACCTGTGTCACAAGAGAAGCAGAGTTCTCCAGCAGATTTTGAAGCTAGATTTATGCAAAGTTTCCCCCTTGACTGTTTCTTCCTGTATACTAAATTGCAATTTGTGTGTTTTATCTAAGAGAAAGCAACAAAATGCTTGCATTGCAAAGAAAAGAGATCATGGCTATATGGACCTAGCTGGCCCCTTGGTTGACATCACCAGTGAAGGAAAAATTTATGTGGCACCCTTCAGAGAATCATTCTATACTTATGGTGAAGTATTCATTTTAAAATGGAATCAGATGTCCTTGAAGTGTTTGTTGATTTTAATAGTAGACTCAAAAAATGTTTCTGGCAAAAATTAAAAATCCTCTGAACCAATAATGGAATGGAATAAATGAATCACAAATTCTCTGATTTCCTATCATCTGCAGGTATCCTACGTGAAAATTTGATGCCATACCATCATGAGAAAAGTGGTGTTGCTGAGAGTTTTAATGAAACCATTGGTGAAATTGCTTGCACTATTCTTCTAGGATCCAACCTCCAACCTAACTTCTGGCCACTAGCATACTTTTAGGCTTTGTATGTACATAACAGGCTACCCAATTTAGGTCTGACAAAGAGCACTTGTTATCAAATGATCTTTAAAAAAAAGCAGACCTATCACCCATTAAAGTTATTAATCAGTGGGCTGACACTCATATCCCTACTGAAAAAAGAATGAAAATTCAACCCCATACTACATGTTGTCGTGTGGTAGGATTCCTGAACAGAGGTAAGGTATGGATATTTTGGCACCCTGATACAAGTTCTTTTTTACAGACTGCTATGGCCAATTTTATCCCTGAAAGCCAAGGAAATGATGAAAAAATCCTCTCTTCCCCTCTGCATGATTCACAAACTTCCAAAGCAACTTATCACTCATCCTTAATATTCTAAATTTTGGAAATTTCACTGTGGAAAAGAAAATTTCCAAAAAAAATACAATGGTCAAGTATATTACAAATAATGCAGTGGATTTATCTGACCAGATACCTTGCACCTATAAACAGGCAATGTGAAGTGCTGATGCCAAAAATTGGAAAATAGCTTTCAAAAATGAACTCAATAACTGTCACGCGCCACGTGACACTCGAGGCGAAATTAACTCAATAAATCAATAATATCGAGTCCTACATCTATACTCGAAGCGCAGAAAGCAATTCTCCATAGCAACTGCGATTTTTCCTTTGTGTACTTACTATTTAACTGCGCTAGCCTAAACTCTAAATCTAAATTAGTCAATCTCCCAATAGGGTACCTTAGTCCTTTTCAATAAGCGACGCACAGCGCTAGGATCAACGAAATAGTACAGTAGTAGTTTTTTCATTAAAGTTTTGTTAATTAATTAAAAAGGGGTATATTGAGCATGGACGGATATTTAGTGAAGAGGGTCTAAGTGTATGTTAGTAATGGTCAATGGAATGGGAATACTGCGATGGAAGGGAGGTCAATGCGAGGAGGAACAAAGGATATAAAAGGAGTTGGGTATTTGGTTCGATATTCCTTAGAATTAAATTATAATATTGTATTTACATTAATAGTGAAAAAACCTTAGAAGTTAAAACATTGTTATTGTATCTTTCTTTTACCTTCTCAATATTCATTTCTAAATCCTAAATCTTTGACTATTGAGTTTCCAACCCTTCGTGAGATTTTAAGAATTATTATTACCTTGGAACTAGTTTATAATTCTTCTCGAACAAACCTCGAACCTATAGCTATTACTTCGAGTGACCTTCGAATAATTTCCTCGAATCATTCCTCTGTGCTTCGAAGAAGTTTCTAAATCCCTCATCTCACTTTCAGGAACATCCTCGACCTTGTGCGTAGGTCGTCCGGTGACAGTATAATTTAATTCTCCGTAGTTCTCATTCTTTGCACTACTATGTCTTTTTTAGGTGCTTCTAAAAATTTTAAATGGCACCTGTTCAACGCACTCCTCCTACGGGCGCTACTACTAGAGCTTGCGCTAGAGGCAGGCCAACAGCCACAAGGTCTGTTTCTCGCACTCACTCTTTGGAACCACTCGACCTTAGGGAACGGCAACACTCAGTTCAATCTGTAGAAGACATTCCACAAGATTTTGAGGATTCTAGTGATGAAGAAGAAGGAGAGGATACAATGCATGAGGCACCATCCGCCCCTGCCAATCACCCTTCTGGCCAATCCTCAGAACCGGGACCATCTAACTCTCTGGAAGATTTCATGAGACTTTTTATGAAAACCCTTTCGAATCCAACGTCTTCAGAGGGATCTAAGTTCAAAACTCCTTCTATGAAATCTCCTGACAAATTCGACGGAGATCACCCCAACAGATTGCGACCCTTCTTGCAAACCTGCAAGCTACTGTTCCATAATGACCCTCGAACCTTTAACAGCGACCAATCAAAGGTTGTTTACGCTTCTTCATTCCTAGCCGGGAAAGCAGCAAGATGGTTCGAACCTTATCTACTCATGCTTTCTTCGACAGAAACCCACTTACTTATCAATAATTGGGAAAAGTTCGAAGACCAACTTTTTACGTTGTTTGGGGATCCTAATGAAACGGACAACGCAGAAATTGAACTTGATTTTCTTCGCATGAGTGATAATGGTAAAGCCTCTGAATATATCTCGAACTTCATAGCACTTCAAACTCGAGTAGGTTGGAATGATGCTGCCCTTAAGTATCATTTCAAGAAAGGACTTCCTTCGAGGATTCTGGATCAATTAAATCTTCACGGTCAGAAGATGACTACTTTAACGGATTTAATGGCTCAAACCCTCGAACTTGACGGCGTTTATCAAGGACGACTTCAACATCGTCGATATGCCAACAAATCTCAAGGCCTAAATTTTAAATCGGGACCTTCTTCACACCCACAACCAAATCAATCCTCCTTGACTCAATCCAAACCCAATAAGGGAAAGGATAAAACTCGACCAAAAGGCTCAACCCCAGGCGATATCAGCAAAGTACTGGATCCTAAAGGGGAAATTAAAGAAGCTGAGAGGAAGAGAAGAGCAGATAATGGGTTATGTATGTATTGTGGGGGTAAGCACAAGTTGGAAGACTGTGTAAAGTTGAAGGAAAGAGAAGGTACTAGTTCGAAGTCAAAAAACTAGTAGATAGTTTACTTGTGTGCAAAGCAAACTATCTTATCTCTCCCAGTGCACAGAACCTCCATGTCTTAAGGACTGGAGTTGCCTTAAACCGCTTGAGATTCATTCTTTTTAAGGAGGATATCCCCTTCAGTTGTCTTATAGACTCTGGAGCTTCAATTTCTTTTGTTAGTTTATCTTTTGCCGAGAAGCTTCAACTAACATTTACAGATATCGATCGAACTCCCATCTATTTGGTCGAATCAGAGGAACCCAAATATTGGGTAAGTAAGAAAGTTTTATGGGTTTTCAACTTTCCGAATTTTCCCCCCTTTGAGTGGGAATTACCAGTCTTGGACGCCCCAAGGATGGACGATACCATTCTTGGCCATGACTTTTTAACGTATTGGAATCCCGAAATTGATTGGACCCGGGGATTGATCACCCCACGCTCTAAGTATATTTCTGATTCTTTAATGCAGGTCAATAGGGAGTTAAACAACCCGCCTGACAACGTCCTGCTAGAGGACAAATCTCTGCCAGATGACTTGCAAGCATCTGTACCTTCTTTAAATGAGCAATTGGCTAACCCTTCTAGCTCGATGACTTCACTCGAAGAGGATTTAAATTGCCTCGAAGAAATCGAATTATGCTCTCTCAATACAGGTATCACCTCGACAGATTCTCTCAAAGATGAAGAGGATGACCAAATCAACGTTGAAGCCATTAAATCAACTCTACCGGAAATCTACCACGATTTCCTCGATGTTTTCTCAATCCGCAAGGCCGATAAGTTACCACCTCATCGACCCTACGACCATCAAATAGAGTTAATAGGCCCAGTACCTCCGGCAGGTCCTGTCTATTCTCTATTGAAGGACGAATCTCAAGTTCTTCGAGACTACATTGCAGAGAATGTAGCCAAAGGTTTCATCAGAGCCAGTAAATCTCCAACCGGCTCCCCAGTCCTCTTTGTAAAAAAGAAGGACGGTAGTCTTAGGTTGTGTGTTGACTATAGACAGCTCAACACAGTCACAAAGAAAAATGCATATCCTGTTCCTCCTATGTCATTACTTCTTACCCTTTTCAATGGTGCTAATTTCTTTTCTAAAATTGATCTTAGAGGCGCTTACAATCTTATTCGCATTGCGGAAGGTCATGAACCACTGACTGCAATGCGCACTAGATTTGGTAGTTTTGAATATTTAGTTATGCCTTTTGGATTATGTAACACACCTTCAACTTTTCAAACTTTTGTTAATGATATCTTTCAAGATGTTGTTGAACAATTTGTAGTCGTCTATTTAGATGATATTTTAATATTCTCGAAAACACTGGATGAACATATTCATCATGTTCGACAGGTCCTAAATCGTCTTCGAGATCATGGTCTCTACGCCAAGCATAATAAATGCGAATTCCACCTCAAATCAATTGATTTTTTGGGGTTTACGTTGTCCACTGACGGTTTAGTCATGGATGACAAAAAAGTCCAGAAAATCCTGGAATGGCCTGAGCCCAAAAACATTAAATCACTCCAAGGATTTTTGGGTTTTGCAAACTTCTATAGAAGATTTATTAAAGATTACTCTAAAACTATTTCCAATCTTACTTCTCTTCTTAGAAAAGATATTCCTTTTGTTTTTACTTCTACAGCGCGAAAGGAATTCGAAGCACTAAAAACGGCGTTCACCACAGCCCCAATTCTTCGGCATTTTGATCCTTCGGCCTCGACAATAGTTGAGACAGATGCGAGCGATTATGCTATTGCAGGGGTCATCTCCCAATTAAATCCTGAAACAAATTTGTTTCATCCTGTTGCTTTTGAGTCACGCAAACTCATAGCCGCGGAATTAAATTATGAAATTCATGACAAAGAGCTTTTAGCTATTATCCATTGTCTTAAAAAATGGCGTTCTTTTCTTCTCAGCCTAGATAGTCCTTTTCAAATTTTAACTGATCACAATGCTTTGAAATACTTCATGTCTTCTAAAGTGTTAACCAGGCGTCAAGCCAGGTGGGCTGAACTTTTGTCTGAATTTTCTTTCTCTATTTCCTATTGCCCAGGAAAAAACTGCATTGTCCCAGATATCTTGTCACGTCGGGACGACGTTTACCCACAGCGGGGGGACGCATTTGCTGACAAGAACCCAGCAAATGTGCAATCAATCTTCAACGAATCAATGTTAACAACTCATCAACTTAATTCGATGACAATTCAATCTTTTCAAAATCCACTATCCAACATCCTCGAAGCTCAGTCGAAGGACGATTATTGTTTAGGGTTAAAAGACAAAATACTCTCAAAGCAAGGGGCCAAAAGATTTAGTATTGAATCAGTTCTATTAGTCTTCGAAGGTAGAGTAGTCATACCCGACAACAATGAGATAAAATTATGGATTTTCAATAGTCGACATGATTCTCCGTTAGCTGGTCATTTTGGGGTTGATAAAACCTACCAGTTAATAGCGAGGGATTTCTTCTGGCCAGGTATGACCAAGGAAATCAAGGCCTATATAAAAGCTTGTTACGAATGTAATAGGAATAAGGCTCCCCGTCACCGGAAGCATGGGTTGCTTCAACCACTTCCTATTCCCTCTAAACCTTGGGAATCTTTATCGATGGATTTCATTTCTCAACTTCCTATTTCTAATGATTTTGATGCTATATTAGTAATAGTAGATAGATTTTCAAAAATGTCTATTTTTGTTAAAACCACTACTACTGCTACAGCAGAAGATTTGTCAAAATTGTTTCTAGAATATGTATTTTCTAAACACGGCTTACCAAATGACATTATTTCAGATAGAGGCTCATTGTTTGTATCCACATTCTGGACCCAACTGTGTCGACAACTCAATATCACGAGGAATCTCTCCAC
Source organism: Hemileia vastatrix (assembly GCA_030280995.1). NCBI lineage: Eukaryota > Fungi > Basidiomycota > Pucciniomycetes > Pucciniales > Zaghouaniaceae > Hemileia > Hemileia vastatrix. Next base: position 26,804,558 of record JASXTE010000011.1, read on the forward strand.
GGCCTATCACCCTGAAACCGATGGTCAAACAGAAAGAGTTAACCAAATCCTTGAACAATATCTTCGAATGTATGTCAGTTACCAACAAGACGATTGGACCACATGGTTACCATTGGCCGAATTTGCTTATAATAACTCGACTCATTCTTCGACATGACAATCTCCCTTCGAAACCATTTATGGACGACATCCTCGATTCAACTCAATTCATGTAGGAGCTAATCATCCTGCAGAACATTATCTTCGAACTATATCACGACTCCAAGAAGAACTTAAAACAAATTTGGAATCAGCGATTCGAAGATACAAGGAACAGGCCGACAAACATCGACAATCTGCTCCTTCCTTTAAACCAGGCGACAAAGTATGGCTCGATGCACGAAACATCCGAACAAAAAGACCATCAAAGAAACTGGCTGAAAAGCGCTTGGGACCATTCGAAATCGACTCTGAAGTCTCTAAAACTGCATTTCGACTCAAGTTACCTCCTAAATGGCAGGCGATTCACCCTGTTTTCCATGTATCTCTCCTGGAACTGGCTCGAGAAATATACCCGGGCAAGAACCAACCCCCTCCGGAACCGGTCGAAGTAGAAGATCATCTAGAGTGGGAAGTAAGTCGTATCCTTGATTCAAGAATACGCAAGGGGAAACTTCAATACCTCGTGGAATGGGAAGGCTTCCTCAATGACTCAGACAAAACATCCTGGGAACCAGCCATCAATGTTTCCAATGCTCCTGAACTCCTAAAATCTTTTCATTCGAAATATCCTTTAAAACCAAAACCTTAAAATTTCTTTATTTAAAATTTTCTTTTCTTTTCTTTCTTTCTTTAAAATCTAAAACACCTCTTAAATTTCTTAGCCTTGTTTTCTTTTTTTCTCTCTTCTTTTTCTTTCTTCTCCTTCTATAAATTTCCTCCAAAACCAACCAAAATAAAATCAAAATTAAAATTAAATACAATAAAAAAAATAAAATAAAATAAAAATTAAAATTAAATAAAATTAAATTAAATTAAAATAAATTAAATAAAATAAAATAAAATAAAATAGAATAATAAAATAAAATAAAAAACTCAAAAATCTCTCTAAATATTTTCTTCTTTTCTTTTTTCAATTCTTTAAATACATTCTTTTCTTAAATTTAAAATTCTCTTCAAAATTTTCTCTTTAAAAAATTTTTTTTATTCTCTCATTTAAAGACTTTCTTTTCTTCGAATCATCAAATCCTGTATGGCACGACCATTTCCTCGAACTTAACTTCAACCCCTGAATCTCCCTATAATAATTCTTCGAAACAAATAAATCTTCTTTTCAAACTCTCTTAAATTCTACCCTTTGTTTTTTTTTCTTTTCTTTCTCCTCTTTTTTTTTAAACTAAAATTTCTTTAAAAAAAAAAAAAAAAAAAAAAATTTAAAAAAAAAAAAAAAAAAATCCTCAATTTAACAACTCATCTCAATCACAAAACCGTTTCTTTTTCTCTCTCTTTTCTTACATAAAAGTTTTCCTTTTAAACACTAAAACTTCCTTCAATTAAAACAACCTTTTTTCTTTCTTTAAAATTCTTCTTTCAAATTCTAAAAATTTTTTTTAAAAACTTCTTTTTTCTTCTTTTTTTTTTTTCTCTTCTTTTTCTCTTTCTCAAATCTTGTAAAATTAACAACATTCACCTACAATATAAAAAAAAAATAATACTAATAATAAAATAAAATAAAAATAAAATAAAACTAAAATACAATTTTTTCTTCTACTTCTTTCCATCTCCTTTTCATTTTCAAATTTTTTCTTTTAATTTTTCTCGAACCAATCTTTTCATTTTCTCCAAAACTACCCTTATCTCCTTCCTGCATTTATCAAATACCTCCTCCTCTCCTACCAGAACCACCTCTCCAATCTCCAAGAGCTCCTCCGCCACGTCGAAGGAAGCAGCGTCAATAATAGCGTCGACCTCCCCACATAGTTCTTCCGCGAACCTTACTCGTCGACCTTGACGAGGTTTCTTCGACCACACCTGGTCCAGGGTGTCTTCGGGCTCTTCAACCACTTCCGTGGCCGGAGGGTTTGCCTCAGTTGGTATAACCGGCGCGGGTTCCGCAATCGGCTCTTCCAGGTTATTCGATGTCTAAAACGTGACTCATCAGTAACTTCATCGTTGAAATAAAACAATTAAAACTTACCTCGAAGATGGGATCAGGCTCCAGAAATAACCTGGGCACCACTCCGACTTCTACCTCTCTCTCTTCCTCATCGTCCTCGATGACCACCCGACGTTTCTTGGGTGCCTGCCCTGGAACAGGGACTTCATCTTCATCCTCCTCCACCAATTCATCGACCTCTTCCTCGACACCTCGCTTCGAACTCGTGGCCTGGGTTACCCAGGTTGAGATCTTGTTGTTCATCTCCTTATCATTTTCCCCCACCGATTGTTCATCTTTGATCGAGACATCCCAAATGTCTTCGACCACCTCTTTAGTCTTTGGAACTACCCAAAATTTTGTTTTTGTGAATCGATTTTCGATTTCCACGTTCTTCGTCAACGCATCGCACGCCACTCGCCGCCAACGGCAAAACTCGCATTTCTGGCGAGGGCCTCGAGTCGCCGTACTTTTGACACAGAAATATTCCATGCTTTCACAAGCCGTGCAAGTCCGTGAAAACTGTCGTGTGATTATTCCCCCATCCGCTTTAGGGTGTGGAGGCGTGGGTGTGGGGGTAGGGCAGTTCATTATAAAATAAATAATTGAGAGATGCGGGAAAAAAGTATTAGACAAGTGAAATTAGTGTGGGAAGATGGTTCAAGCTCAACGGAGTTCGCGTTCTTATACCCGGGCATCTGTCACGCGCCACGTGACACTCGAGGCGAAATTAACTCAATAAATCAATAATATCGAGTCCTACATCTATACTCGAAGCGCAGAAAGCAATTCTCCATAGCAACTGCAATTTTTCCTTTGTGTACTTACTATTTAACTGCGCTAGCCTAAACTCTAAATCTAAATTAGTCAATCTCCCAATAGGGTACCTTAGTCCTTTTCAATAAGTGACGCACAGCGCTAGGATCAACGAAATAGTACAGTAGTAGTTTTTTCATTAAAGTTTTGTTAATTAATTAAAAAGGGGTATATTGAGCATGGACGGATATTTAGTGAAGAGGGTCTAAGTGTATGTTAGTAATGGTCAATGGAATGGGAATACTGCGATGGAAGGGAGGTCAATGCGAGGAGGAACAAAGGATATAAAAGGAGTTGGGTATTTGGTTCGATATTCCTTAGAATTAAATTATAATATTGTATTTACATTAATAGTGAAAAAACCTTAGAAGTTAAAACATTGTTATTGTATCTTTCTTTTACCTTCTCAATATTCATTTCTAAATCCTAAATCTTTGACTATTGAGTTTCCAACCCTTCATGAGATTTTAAGAATTATTATTACCTTGGAACTAGTTTATAATTCTTCTCGAACAAACCTCGAACCTATAGCTATTACTTCGAGTGACCTTCGAATAATTTCCTCGAATCATTCCTCTGTGCTTCGAAGAAGTTTCTAAATCCCTCATCTCACTTTCAGGAACATCCTCGACCTTGTGCGTAGGTTGTCCGGTGACAATAACATGTCAAATATGGATGTATGGGATATTGTTCCACTTCTGCTTGGCAAAACTGTTACAGGAGCTAGATGGGTATTCTCTGTAAAATGGGGTGAATTCGGTAAGGTTATCAAACACAAATCAAGGTTTGTAGCACAAGTCTTCAGGAAAATAGAGGGGACTGACTTTAATTATATGTTTCCCCAAGGGTTATGTTTGCTTCCCTATGGTTGATGCTTATATTGGCCGCAACGTACCAATGGCCTATCTGTACCTTTGATTTTACAGAAGCATATCTGCATAGCCCTCTGGACAAAGAGATCTATGTTAGCCAACCAGAAGTTCTTGAATCTAAGGCCCCAGGGAATGTATGTGGGCTGAAGAAGGCCCTGTATGGATCCAAACAGGAGGCTAGGTGCTGGTGGAAACATCTAAGTGGAATCCTCTTTCAGCCTGGCTATCAACCAAGCAACCAGGATGCTAGTGTTTATGTTTTGTCAAAAATGGGTTATAAGGGTATGTTATTAATACATGTGAATGATGGTGTGGTCATTGAAAGTGAAATTGTGGTGATACAAGAGTTAGACAATGATATAGGTAAACATTTACAAGTAAAATGGTCTGATGGTATATCTTCCATAGTGGGTTTAACAAATTCCAGATGTGACCAGGGCTTGTCAACAAAATTCCACTGGAACACAATGTAATAGGCTTAACCTCTCATTCACCACTGCCGGCTGGCCTCTCATTAGTTTCCCCGCATGACAAAACAAACACTCCTGTTGACCCAATGAATTCTTATCTATTATTGGTTCCTTATTTTGTCTTGTGGCTGGATCCAGGCTGTATCTTGCTTATCCTGTTAATTTCCTGGCAGGCTATTCTGAAAGACCAGGTGAACCCAAATGGAGGGCACTTAACCATCTGCTCAGGTACTTCCAATTTACCAAGAATATGAAGTTCCATATTTTTCCTTCCATGAGAAAAACACCTAATACTGAAGTGTATTGTGATGCTTCATGGGGTGGTGAATTTTCATAAGCTACTGGTGGTCATGTCTTACTGGTAAATAACTGTTTAATTATATGGCAGTCTAAGAGGCAATCATGTGTCACTAAATCTTCTCTTCACTCAGAGCTTATGGCTATGTTGAATACAATGAGACAAGCACTATGGATGAGAAACCTTCTTCATGAAATGGACCTTTGTCATGGGCCAACAAAGTTATTCTGAAACAACAAGGGTGCTATTGTGGCTGCTACTGATAATCCCTCTGAAAAAAGATGTAGACATGTACATTGGGATTTTTACTTTGTTAATGAGCAGGTCCACAGAAAGGAGATTAATATTGAATGGGTATCTTCTAAAGATCAGATAGCTGACTTACACTACTACACATTTTTTTTGCCTTGCAGCGCAACAATAACCCAACAGTTATGAAACAATTGTTTTTGCACTTAAGACTCCCTTAAGACCTTTAAGTGCTAAAAACAATTTTTACATAACTGTTGCATAATCATTGCACCACTTCTGCATGCAAGACAAAACAAAAATTTCTTGCAGTGTTATTAACAAAGAATCTGGGCCCAAATGTGTGGCAAGAGAAATGTTGTCTGCTAGGTGGTTTATTACACTACACACCAAGTAAGATATCTCTGATGGGGATATCCAGCACAAGTTGGGGATATTGTAGGGAGGGACATAAGGATAGAAATATATGTGTAAGAAAAATATGTGCGAGAAAAGTATGTGTAAGGAAAATATGTGCAAAAAAAATATGTGAGAAAAAAAAGTGTAAGAAAAATATTTTGCAACCTTGGGAATTTTTATTTATTTATTTTTTTTCTCTCCAAAAAATGATTTTTTATTTTTTTCTGTTTTTTAACAATTTATTTTTGAAAAAAAAAAAGATTCTCATGGTTGCAAATAATTTTTCTTACACTTATTTTTCTTGCACTTACTTTTCTTACATTTATTTTTCTGACCTTATGTCCCTCCCTAAAATATCCACAACTTGCGCTGGATATCCCCATCAGGGATATCTTACTTGGTGCGTAGTGTTAGTACTATCTATTGTGGAATTTTTTTGTTTTTGTTTTTTAATCTTTTTCTTCTCTTTCTCTTCTACTTTTTTAATTTTCTCATGTGTGTGTTGCAACAATGGTGGTGGGGAAATCACTAAGCAGGGGGGTGTTATCACTACAACACATTTTTGTTTTGCCATGAAGCACTACAATTACGCAACAGTTGTGCAACAGTTACAAAACAATTGTTTTTTGCACTTAAGAGCCACCTATGACCTTTAAGTGCCAAAAATAATTGTTACTTAACTGTTGCGTAATTGTTGCGTCATTGTTGTGCCCCAAGAAGAAACAAACATTTATTGTAGTGTATGCAGGGTACTTAATATTCTTAGTGACTATTCATTATGTACATAGTTTTAGTATTTAACCTATGGTACAGCACCCTGCAAGAAGTCCTCATGATTTCGTTTGCATACACTCTTCCACCAGCCATCACGCCCAAATTCTCACTATCTCACAATCACAATTGCTCTCAAATTTTTATTGATGCTCACATAGGTCAACTAGAAATTGATTCACTGTTTATATTACTGATTTTTAAACAATACCGCTGTTGAAGTGGCCAATCTAGACATTGCACATTCAAACACTAACAGTCAAATATAGTCCTATGATAAAAACAATCACCAGCGAGTAGACCCTCCCTTTGCCTCTATAACTGCCTCCATTCATTTGGGCATTGAAGCAACAAGATTATTGAAAATTGACATTGGCATGTCATTCCAGACTGTGTGTATTGCAGCAACCATTTCATCCTTTGTGTGAGGGTGAAAAACATCATGAACAATGAGTTTGATTATTTTCCATACATTTTTGATTGGGTTGAGATCAGGTGACCGGGCTGGCCAGTCTGGAAGCTTTTTTATGTTATTTTGAGTGTGGAAATCTTCACTCTCTCTGGATTTGTGGGTGGAAGTGTTATCCTCCATGAAGAGTTCATGATGAGGATCATCTTCTTGGAGATAGGGCACTGGTGTAGATTTGTATACATTCTCAATGAAATATTTTGATGTTCGTTTATTTGGAGGAAGAATGACCAATGGGAGCTTTTTATTTCCTGAGAACCCTCCCCATACCATGACACTTGATTGGCCACTTTTGAAGGTGGGCTGAAGACATTCTTGATGAAACCTCTCATCAGGATGGCACCAGACATAAGTGATTGTTGATTTTTTGCCTATCTCAAAAGAAGATTCATTGGACCACAGCACTCTTTCCCAGTCTTTAATAGTCCAGTCACTGTACTTGAGAGCAAAATCAAAACAATATTGGCGATGTGAAATATTGATAAATGGTTTTTTTGCTGCAACTCGTTTATGATAGCCTAGCTCCAAGGCTTGCTTTTAGAGGGTGCAAGGAGAGATGCAAGTTGTGAGTAAGTTGGCTACTGTGCTCACTGAGGCTGTTCTATTACTTTGAAGGATTCGCTCAAGCTGGCGCAGGTCTCTATCATTAGTTTTGAGTGGACGGCCAGGGTGGGTGGCATTGTCAACAGAGCCCCTCTCAGATCTTCTTGCCAATACAGAACGGAAAGTTGAGTCAGGGATTTCAAGAACTTTGGAAATATCTGCTGGCCTTGTTCCCAATCTGGCCATGCCTACAACTCCACCTTTAGTTTCATTCGTCAATTATTTTGTTCCAGCTCTAGATGTAACCATTATGACAGAAAAAAGAACAAAAAAAACTAGAGTTTCTTTATAAGAAGCTAAAACATTAAGCCTAAGTGAGAAAATAAAATAAAACTTACTTGTTGCAAAGAAGGGTGCTAGAGGTGATTGTGAGATAGTGAGAATTCGGGCGTGATGGCTGGCGGAAGAGCGTATGCAAACGAAATCGCGAGGACTTCTTGCGGGGTACTGTACAGCCGAAGCGTCTAACTTTGGTTCACTCCGGACGAAGCGCTGACACTGCTACCATAATTTCATCTGGCTAAAAAAATTGTTTATGGTAGCTGAAAAATTTACTTTTAGGATTTCAATTTAATTTTTAAGTTATCATAGTGTTTTTGTATTTATATATGATTATCTTGATTAGAAACATGCTTTTGAACCAGAATACAAAACTAGAAGTTTTTCTGAGCAATATTGAGTGAGTGACCACAAAAAAGACCGTTCATAGACTTTTGGTAGGGCACTGTACATGCGCTTCCACATTGTATTGGAATAACTCTAACAACCTCTTGAATCTGTCATGACAAATCAGTATCAAATGATTAGCGTTAACAATTAGTACATATTAATTAGAGTAAATACCGAATTTAGGTTAGGGCACAACAAAGCCCACATGTGTATACTCTTGTTGCCGTTCCCAGTCGGTCTTCATCCATTCTGGATAATTGACCGACGGGACTGACCTGATACATTTCGGGTTACGGCAATATAGTTATTATTGTTGAAGGTTCTTCGGAGACTCCCGCCCTCATAACCTTCTTATATGCAACATCTTTCACGTATGCTTCCACTAATTAGGCTAATCAAGCTAATTACCAAGTAAGTTTTTCTCTTAACAATTTTTAAGTCTCATGATTTTCAACATTCATGAGTTTCGTATTTTAGTCTAGGGAATTAGTGAAGTGTTTCCGCTTGTTACACAATGATATCTAGAAGAAACTAAATAGTTACAGGCCAAATATCCCCTGTGGGTATGATATCCAGCTATTTGGGAAAACCTTGCTCTTATTTTACCCCTTACCCCCCCACCAAAGGCGGCTCAAACTCATGTTTTTGGCGGGGAGTGGAAGGAAAAAACACAGCAAGCTTTTCCCAAATAGCTGTATATTTATGACATAAAAATTACCGTGATTTCTTAGCGCCTTTGTACACTTTAAATAATTGTCTTTAGCGCTATTACTGCTTCCCTAGATTAGTTTTTACACCAAAGGGCGCACCGTACTACGAAATGTAAAAATAAATAAATAGAAAACCACAACTATCCGAGTTTCCTTCCTGTTGCTATTTCAACTCCTTTTTGGTTTCTTTCTCCTAGAAAAAGTACATTTCACTAATATTATTATTCATCAAAGTAATGGCGTTGAAATTCACCTATCTTTATCTCAAGTGGCTCTTATCATCCTGGTTAGCTTTATTCTTAGTCTATCAACCGATGGTAATCGCAATAAAGTACAGTGAATTCAAGCCACTTGTACCCGATGGATCCTGCGGTACTCACGGCGTAACCATCACCTACAACATGGTTCGGATGAGTGAATCTAATTCACGCTTGGAACTAAAATTCCTCAATACGTCAAATTCATTCAGAGTCATCAGGGTTATGCTTGATAATATGAGCGAAGAGAAGTTTTTTATTGAAGGGAAAGCGCATGGAGAGAGTGATTCTCTTTGGTGCAGTAATAATTATATACCTCAATATAGTATAGGGGAGCAAATCGGCAAAAATAACAGGCTGGTTATTTCAAATAGTTTTAAAATATTTTCTTCTAAGATACTTATTTTTACTACTACCAATACAGGATAAATTATTTGAAATCAGCAATAGAAAGAAGGGAGAGTGATAGGATCTTTCTGGCGAATAAGGATCAGTTTAATGCTCTTTTGAATGAAGTAAAGGACAAGTTGACAGAGGGCCAATTATCAGCTTTCATGAAGACTGGAGAGATTTGGGGCATCTCTGAATAAATGACTAAGAAGCTGCAAACTTTTTAAGAGTATTTACTGTCGCATAGATATCTTTTCTAAACTTTAATAATAGGAACAGCACATTTTTGTCATAACTCACTCATCTCCACCCTTTCTGCATTTCCTTCCAAAATTAAATTTTCTAATTTAATTTAAAAACGCTATCTATCCCAATCTTCCTTCATATATCGTCTCAGCTGCGCCTTGTCTTTTTCAACCTTTTTGAGTGACCTTTACCTGAATGTATGCTTATGGCAAATATCTGTTTATGACAGCCCCAAAAGTTGGATCAGGAAATAAAAATTATTACCATCTCCCATATGTAAGGATTGAATTTATGATATTTATTAATTATTAACAAAAAAGATTAATTCTCTGGGGAATAAAGTCCCAAGTGGCACAAATTATATACACATTCTTCGGAGTTAAGATTCTGTTATAAATGTGTGGATACTAGTAATGAATATATATATCTTGGAGAATAGAAAAGGTGGGGAAAGAGTCGAAAAGGTGGAAAAATACGAATGAAACACTATAAAATCTAAAGAGAGAGTATGGAGAAAATTATAAAAGGAAATATAAAATATATGTACTAATTGATTGTTACACCATAGAGCCCTTAAAAATTACCCAAAAATAATAAGAAAATTACACTACGACACATTTTCGTTTTGCCATGGAGCGCAACAATTATGCAACAGTTAGAGCATCCCCAGCCGTGTCTGTAAAGTGGTTCGGTATGCATATTTTACCAACTTATTCCCCAATCATTTCTCAATGAGACTCTAGTAACTAATTTATTCTGTAGTCATATAATCAAATGAGCAAAGTTGCTTGAGTAGCTTCAGTAATTCCCAAAACCTTGTGCCACTTTTTTTTGACTCAACCATTATCTACTGAAGCCAGACATGCCTCATTAATTACTTATCTGTTTTTCCACCCTCACTTCACACAACAATAGCCACTACTATCCATTAAATTACTACTTATATTTGCATTACAGACTCCAGCCACACCTTCTGAACTATAATAGCTAAATAAAAGGTTATTTATGTTGACTGAATCCAAGAAGAAAAGGTCTCCTAATTGACACCCCCAAGAAGAAGAACAACTTGCTTTGTCATGGATGAGCATAAGCAAGCAACCCAAGTACTCCACATACCCAGCTGGAGAGGCATTTCACAAAAAGATAGAAGCACACTTTAATCAATTCAGCAAACTACACTATTGTGATTGGGAACAGATTGGAATTTGGTGAATTGTTTGTATTTCCAAAAAAAAATATGAATTAAACTAATAAAATTTATTTTTAACATTCTACTCTAGATGGAAAGAAGTAAACACATCAACTCTTAAATTTAGTGCAATATACAATTCAATTGAAATAAATCTGCTTACTGGATCTTCCCCAACCAACTGGTTAAGAACAGCACTCTCAGTTTTTCATTATCAGAACAAAACTTCATTTAAATGTCTAGCTGAATGGGAAAAATTGAGATATGTACCAAAGTGGAGACTCAATACCACCAAACCCACTGCTGCCAGCTCAGTTGATCTCACCACTAGCCATACAAATGGACTAGAGGACCTGATGAGTGAAACAGATAGTCCTTCACCAACTTCTTTTCATTCTGCACATCCCATTGGAAGAAACACTGCTAAAAGAAAACAAGTAAGTGAAATCACTTATAAAGATTCAAAGTCTCTATTAGAAGAAAATTACAGTAATCTTGCTGTAAGATGTGCCTCAACCATGGAAAACACAAACAGTTTATTTGGGAAAAAATCATCTTACTGAGGAAAGAATTTTGATAGAGAAAAAGAAACTTGATAATGATATGAGAACAAATGATATGAAGTTACTTATCTTGAAAGTAAAGGAAAGTGAACCCCTGGAGATTTAGCTATTTTTAAAAAGATGAAGGCTGATTTAATGAAAAGATGGATAGGTGATTAAAGGTTTTGAGACATATTTAAAATTTAGTAACTAGATTATGATATATTATTAAAATTTTAAAAAAAGTTATTTAACAGAACATATTAAATTTTTTATAAAAGTAAAATATAATTAGTCAGCAGCTACTTATCACCTTTTAATATTATGGGGTATCAATGTTTACTGCTCCACAATTAAATTAATTGTGGATAAAAATCATTATGCCCCAATTATCTTCCACAATTATTTTTGCTAATTATTGGGCTATTAGACCTTTTAAGCATCAATGTTCACCTCTATCTGACATTTTTATCCTCAATTTTTTATAACCACACCTTGGAAAACTTTCTAGATGTTACAGCCTCCATACCTTTCTTTGCACTCCCATCCTGTCCAATTGTTTCCGTTCAAAACCCCACCCCATCTCATCTATTTTTTTCTTCTACTTTTCATCTTCAAATATCTCAACATGCCCCATCATCATAGATCTTCTCAAAGGCAGCCTTCACCCAGTTTTTCTTCAAATCCCATTACTCCCTCTTTCCCCGGCTCAGCTGAGAAATCAAAGACTTTTCAACTAAAAAAAGATGATCATCTCATACTTATCAACTGGCTGAAAATAAAAACTAATTATGATTCTTGCTTTGGTACTGAGAATGCAACTAAAGTAGGAAGGCACCCTGCATCAAAAGTCAATGGATATCTTATAATGGCCAATGAATTACGAAATAAGACAAAGGGAAGGATTGATCTTTTGCCTAAACAGATTTCTGAAAATTTCAAGCATTACCAAGCCAAATACAAGAAGGCAAAGACTCTTTCATTTTCTACTGGTTTTGTTATTACCATCATTGATACCAGTAAGGGCATAAAATACATAGATGATAAACTTGATTCATTATGTCCATACTTTAAAGAGATGGATGCTATTTTTGGAGTTCAAGCTGATGTTAATCCTGCCAACATGTTGGATGGTGAAGATGCTATCTCCAAATATAATGTTGAAAGAAATCTCTTCCCATCCTCTTCCTCCACTCAAGCCTCCCCTGTTTTGAATTCAAAAAATCTAGATAGCTTTCCAATAGATCCTTATGGTGATATAAACCAATTTGGTTCCACTCCAGTAAGTTTTTATTTCTTCTCTAGTTCTTTTATTTTTTTTATTTCTAAAAAGGCTAATGATCGAACCCAGGATCCTCAAGCAAGTGAGTCTGAAGCTAGCATCAATGATGAGGAGGAAATGTCACCTCCAAAAAAAAGAAAAGACCATCAATTACTTTGAATTTCAACATTCATGGAAAGCAAAACAGAGATAGTTTTCCCAACCCCCTTTTTCTTCCATTGATGAATTTCTGGAAAAACGTGAATCTGGTAAGTGACAGCATACCTCTTAATAATTAAGTGAGCCTTTCTTTTCTTTTGTTAATATTCCTTTTCAATCTAGGTAAAGTTGAAGTTGCAAGAGATACCCTCAACTTTAAAAAGAAACAATATGAGCTCTCTTTACAAAGGGATGATAGGGCACAAGACTTGGAGGAGAAGAAATTTGAGCTTTCTTTACAGAGGGATGGGAGCATACAAGACTTAGAGGAGAAGAAATTCAAGCTTTCTTTAAAGAGGGATGAGAGGGCATATGACTTGGAGGAGAATAAAATCAAGATAAAGAAAGAGGAGAAGGCTCTTGAGTAAAATTTCCTATTGGATCAAATGAAACTCAAGTATAAACTTGAAGGAGGTTCAAATAAGAAAGATTTCTTGAGAGATTGTGTTAGAACTAAGAAATCTATAGAGTAAATTGAACACTTAATGAAAATTTTTGATAACTAGTTTTTTTTATTTTGCTTACAAAGTTTTCTTGATAGAATGCATTAAAGCTAATAATCAATCCTTGGCACAAACTCCTTGCTGAGATTTAACAGATTCACCATGTGAAATCTAGGGATGAACTGCTAGCAATCCCCTCTCCTGAACTTTACAGTGTCCCTAATTTTTTTTGACAATACCCTTCCCTTCTATTTACCATAAGAGGGGGTGGGGATCACCATTTTTCTCTTAGTCAGAAAAAATTTATGAAAAAAAAAATGGCAATACCCCCCCTGGGTTTTATTAAAGTAGGGGAATAGATTTCCAAAATTTATGTTCATTGCATAAATTAACATGAAAAAAAGTCTTACAAGATAATTAAAAAACCTAAATTAATGAATATTCAAGTAAAAATTTGAGTGGAAATTGTCTGTTACCAAAGTAAATGAAATCAAACACAACTGTATACATGAACCTTATGAGAAAAACAAATTTACTCATGATTACTTTTATACAACACACAGCCGATGGCTCATTAATTTAGGTAATTAGATTATCATATGTGACTTGTAAAATGTTAATTTGTGAACTAAAAAAAAAGTTGACAACCTATATTACACCCCATACTTTTTCTTTCTACATAATTTTTTTTGTTTTACCTCACCTTTTTCTCTTACCTTATCAGTGTATGATAGTATCTGTCAGCCAGGCTACTAGACTTACCCAGTGAAATAATTAATTATTTACTGGATGAAGCCGCAACTTATCATTTTAATTATTTAATTAATTAGTTACATTAAAATTACTTATAATAAATTAACTAATTATAAAATGATAAAATTAAATATAAATTTGTCCCTTATATTTTTTCTCTAACACCATGCTCATTTGACAGGTTGGAAGAAATAAAGAATTATATTAAAAAATAGATTTTAAATTAAATTAAGATTTTAATATTCAAATAATATTAAATATATACAAAAAATTCAAATTTCTTATTTAGAATTGACTTCTACAGTAAATATTAAATAAATTGATGTATTTCTGACATACTCTGTAAATACATCTTTTTGATGCCTTCTTTTTAGAACAACTTTATTATTTGAAAATGCTTCTTCTGCAATATTCTTTTTCTCTCTCTCATACTACTATTTTCATAATTTGATTGCCGTGCCTTGTCCCTCCTTTGCCTATATAAGGCCTCTCTTTTGGTTGTTTTTTAATCACTCCATTATTACCTTACTTTATTATCACAACTACAATATAACACTTATCTTCTATATTTTATATCTTTATTATTTACAAAGACGTAATTCTAATCTATAGCTTATATTGATATTTTAATTTTACCTCTGTTATTTGAGTAATTAAATCATTTAGATAAAGAAATACGTACCATATTGTTGAGAAACCATTTTAACCCTTAAAATCCTCGTAAAGCTTCATACCAAATCTTCTAGACCAAAAGCGTACCTTGACAGTGTCTAAGTATGAATTAATAGTTAATATTAATGTTCCTTGTCAGTGTATGCTAGTATCTAAGTATTATTTAATAGTAAATATTAATGGTCCTAATACTTCTTGATAAATGATTTAGTGATTAAACCTCCATGGAAGACTAATAAAATATTTATTCTCAGTATAAACTCACAATACTTGGATTTTTACGCGTGCTAGTGGTGGAAAATAGAATAATAAAATATAGTTATAGCTTATATAAAGATAATATCAATTTATAAATGCTTTATAATATATATATATATGATAATAATTTTGTAATAGTGTTTTTTTAATGTGTAGTAAGTAAGTGATGTCTAATAACCTGTCAAATCCTCCATTACTTATTCCAAAATCCACTGAAGTGCACAGACCTTCAATCCAGATGATTTCACTTCTATCCCTGGCAATTAAAGCACTTTGAGGGCCCATCACCTCCCCATAGCGTCCACTACAAGCATTCTTAACACCCAAACCTCCAGTAAGGACCCTCCATCACAATTAATGATACCACAGACCCATATCATAAATAGAATAAACTCATAAAAGCAGATACCATAAAGAAACAGGTAAAATAACTCATCCAAAGAGTATATTATAAACCCCAAAACATATAAATGAACCATATCAACTGTCCAAGGCCCCAATAACATCCCCAAGCATCCATATTAACCCAGTAATGATATCTCAACCCATAAATCCGTGAAAATCCATCAAAGGAAGCAGATTAAGTTGTCCAAACTGGATATATGTGCCTGGATAAGGTCTATATGCTTTTGTAGGCATTGTGAGCCCACTTAATATGTCCATATGACCTAAAATAAGCAGAAAAATAATTTTTATAGGCTATTAAGAGGTTAAAACCCACTTATAGACCTAAATATACATAATATATCTACATATTTCATTGAATATGAAGCTTATGTATGTCTATAATTACTTAATAACACTTAAGATAAGTATATTATAACTCCATTAACACCTTAATAAGTATTATTAGACCATGGATAAACTATTCAAACTACTATAAGTCATATAATAGTGTAATAATTATATATATATGTATTATAACTATATATATAAATATTTTAACCCTATTTTTATGCTATAATCTTAATGTAATTAAGGTTATCTTATTTTAAAAATAAGATTTACCCAGTCCTGGAGATACCTAGGCTGACAGTCCTACTACTTATTGTTAAATTATTTAGTGATTAAACCTCAGGGGAAGACTAATAAAATAATTATTCTCAATATAAACTCACAATATTCCATGATACATATACTAAATTAAACATTATTGTTTGGATTTAAATTTTTTCAAAATTTTTTTAAGATCAGATATTTCATTTTCTGCAATCCACTGGTCATATTCAAGTTATTTATTTTTAAACCTTGATAGATACACAACTCCCTTTTCTTTTGTAAGGTGTCTCTTTTTAAGTATCTTTTCAATTTCTGCCTCTTCAAATATTTCTTCAGGTTTCTGTTTATGCCTTCCTTATCTTCTTGGAAATAAAGCAGTATCATTAGAATGGTATGGTATTATAAGAGAAATAGAAAATACTGGATGTTTTCTATCATATGGTGCATATAGAAGAACTTCAACAGCATTGTTACCAGCCATCTTTTTTACTACAAATGGTCCAATGAATGGATCTTTCAATTTAAAATTACCATTAAAATTGAAATTTAGTTTAGAAATAAGGACTTGATCACCCTCTTTGAACATTTGTTCTTTATGGGCTTTATACCATCTTTTCTTCTTATACTCAAACGTCTTATTTATACATTCTTGAGCATGCTTTCTGCATAATTCATGCATCTGAAGAAAAGATTTTGTACCTGGATGGATATCCAATCTAGGTAATTTATTAATAATTTTTGCAGGGGTATTAGGTACATAACCCAACCATAACTCAAATGGCTTTTTTCCAGTGACAGAATGTACTGTACTATTGTATGCTAATTTCAAAACTGGGATAAGGTTTACCCAATCATGTGTGAATCTGTCATAGTCTTTAAAGTCAAGACCAAAAGCACAATATCTTCTTATCATATCTTTTAAAGTTTGTATCATTCTTTCTGATAGCCCATCAGTTTGTGGATGGTGTGCTGTAGAAAGTTTTAATTGACACCCTGAAACATCCATAAGTGATGTGCAGAACTTAGAAATAAATTTTGGTTCTCTGTCTGAAACTATTGCTTTGGAGAATCCTGCTATATTTAAAATTTGTCTTCACCATAAAAAAGCTAAGTCCTTTGCAGAAACCTCTTTGTGGGTAGGAATAAATTTACACATTTTTGTAAATCTATATACAATTATCCAGCTGGAGTTATAGCTCTTATTCCCTGCTATTAGCAAAACTGTTACAAAGTCCATGCTAACTATTTCACATGGAGCTTTTGGTTGCTCAATTTGTTGTAATAAAACAGCTCTTTTGTCTGTTAATCTTTTAGTTTTTTGACAAGAATCACATGTTACAACATATTTTTGAACATCATCAGACATGTTAATCCACCAAGCTGTATTTTTTACACTTGTTAATGTTTTATGGAAGTCAAAATGACCCGCTAATATATCATCATGACATATACTAAACATTAACTCTTCATTGAAGGGTGAATTACAATTACATTTATTAATTTCTTCCTGTAATATATAAAACCATCCTCAATGGAAAAATTTCCTTTTTCTAATGCTTCCTTATACTTTTGTCGTAATGGTTTTATAAAAACACACATTGAAGCATTACATGGATCATATAATATTGTAGTAAGTTTACTCAAGTCAGGATCTGAAGCATAATTATCAAGAATTGATTGCATAAATTCATCCTTAAGATCTACAATATAAATGCCATAAATGTTAATAATCTCTGTTTCAGGAACATAACAGGATTGGAATCATTATTAGGTAGAGGTACTCTAGATTAAAGATCTACATTAGAGTTTAAGTTTCCTGCTCTATGTGTAATATTCATCTGTCCTCTGTACTATTTTACAGCTAATTGCCATCTAAACATATGTCTTTCAGGAGTTTTCATGTTTAAGAGTGACTTAACTGCACTACAGTCAGTTATTAAGTCAAATTTTTGGTCTTCAAGGTAATAATGTAGCTTCTCAAGAGCCCATACTACTTCCAAACATTCAAGTTGAGTAGCACCAAATTTCAATTAACTAATTCTTGGAGTACATGAAATATACCAAATTACTACTTCTGACATTTTCCCTTCAATAAGTTGTTTTTGATGAAAGGAAGCACCCAAACAAGTAAAACTTGCATCAGTATACAATAAAAAAGGCAATTGGAAATCTGGTAATCCCAAGATAGGAGCTGTCATCAAACATTCTTTCAGCTTACCGAAAGCCTGTTGTCTTTCATTATTCCAAATGAAAGCTTCTGATTTCTTTATCAGTGTGGTCAATGGTGCAGAAATTAATTTGTAGTTCTTTATATATTTCTTATAATAACCACACATGCCAATAAAAGATTGTTCATCCTTTA
Organism: Hemileia vastatrix; assembly: GCA_030280995.1. Taxonomy (NCBI): domain Eukaryota; kingdom Fungi; phylum Basidiomycota; class Pucciniomycetes; order Pucciniales; family Zaghouaniaceae; genus Hemileia; species Hemileia vastatrix. Next base: position 26,822,609 of record JASXTE010000011.1, read on the forward strand.
CATTTTTTGGAATCCCAATATTCTTGACTGCAGCCAGCTTATTTTGGTCTATGCATATTTTTAAGCCAGATACAATATGACCAAGCACTCTTAAAGACTAAAACCCAAATTTACATTTTTTCAATGTAAGAGTCATTTTTATTTCATCCATCCTCTGAACTACCTTCTTTAAATGTATTAAGTGCTCATCATATCTCTTAGAGAAAACAATGATGTCATTAATGTATACTATTAACCACCCTTCAATCATTTCATTATGGAATGTTATATCCATTAACTTCTGAAATACTGAAGGAGAATTTTTTTGCCCAAACGGAATCCTAACATATTTATATATTCCCATATGTGTTGTTATCAACAAAAAGTTGTGTGAATTCTTTTCAACAGGAATTTGATGGTACCCTTTATTTCCATCTAGGCGACTTATGTATTTAGCACCTTTAAGGGTAGAATTTATAGAGGCAATACTTGGCAAGGGATAAATATCATGTATTTTAAATGTATTTAATGCTCTATAATTACCGCACAGTCTTGCTTTATCTTGTTCATAAGAAATTAGTACTGGTGATATTACACAATATTTTGGTGTAGTTTCAACCTTCTCAAGAATGTTCATTTTTAATAACATCTTAATACTATCTTCTATGTCTTTCTTCTTCATTGGTGAAGCAGGTTATGGTTTCTTTTTAAGACTAGCAGGAATATTATCCATATCACAGGTTAAACTAATTTTCATCTCATGATCTTTTGCAAGGCCAAGTTCATTGGTCCCACGTGCAAAAGCCATTGGAAATGCTTTAATTAAGTCCAAAATATTTGTTTTCTCAGCTTCACTTATCTGAGTGCCAAATGATGCTTTAGAAATTTCTGTTTCCAGAAGTTATATCTCATTGGATTCTCTTCCTTTGCAAGGAATATTTATCACTGACTCAATTTGTAAGACTGTGTTAAAAGAATTTATTTTAATCTTTCTTTTACTATTCATGCCAAGTGAAAAATTATTATTAACAGGGTCTAATTTCACACCAAACTTAGTCAGAATGTCATTTCCAGTGATAATACAGCTACTAAAATTAGTATTTTCTATTACTACAAAGTCACATGTTACTGTAACATAACCATGTTGATGTTTGAATACAACAGCAGCTTTGTATCTACCAATGGGATGTAGTACTGATCCAAAACCTCTCCAATTTTTACTTTGAAGGGGTTCAAGCTTTGACTTATAATCACTATCAATTTTCTGTAATGTATTTGTAGAAACAACAGAACCAGCAGCTCCTGTGTCCAATACTATATTTACGTTTTCTCCAGAAATGATAGCTGGAACTGTGATAGGTGTCATTTTTAAGTTATCAGCTTGTATATCCTTAATGATTCCAGCATCCTCAAAACTCATTAAAGATTCATTTGAGTCCATACTTAGTATTTGATTTTCAAAGATGGATAAATCATCTTCCAACATACAGACTTCATTTTCATCACTATATGAGATATTGCTGTCATAATCACTTGTATCTTTACTTTTTTCTCTGTCATTTTCAGATTCATGTTGATTTTCAACAATATTTATGTTTTTCTCACATTTGTGACCTTTAACCCAAGGCTTATTAAACTTATAACAAGTATTAGTCTCATACTTTTTAGGTACTACAGGTGCAATAGGTTTTTTCTGCTTTTCCTGCAGTGTTTTTGAATTCTGATTTTTCAAAGGTTCATTATTTTGTTTATAAGTTGTGTACCTTGCTCATATTTATGGTTTAATCACCACAGGAAATCTGGGGGTGCACTGCTAGCAGTTCCCTCTATTTGAAACTATCAGGAATTTATCAGAAAACTGTTGGGAAACCATCCTGAAACTTTCAGAAAAATGTTTTTAAATCAGATGAAAAAACATTGAAAAATAAACTGTCACAGATTGAACCCAGAACAATCCCTCCTTGAGCAGAGCTTAGGAACCACATTGAACATCAGTTAATCTCAGGTTTGGCAAAAGGTTGAACAACATCACTTAGCATACCTTAATATTTAAATATTAAACTTGAATATATGTTGTGTGTTTGATATTGATGCATATGCATAAAAATATGCATAGTGATTATGCATGAAAAATATGCATAAAAATATGCATAAAAATATGCATAGTGATTATGCATGAAAAATATGCATACAAATATTCATATTGAATATGCATAAAAATATGCATATTGAATTTGCATTAAAAATGTGCATATTGAATATGCAGAAAAGGTGCATATATGTATATGAATAAAATAAATTAATATGCATATACATCTGTATAATGAATATGCATATGCATATGCATAAATATGCATTATGATTGAGATATGCAAAAAAATGATGCTTAATGAGTATATTTTATGCATAAATAGAAATATGCAATATGAATTCATATTGCATACGAATAACACTGGCAAACCAACTTGGCCAAAACTCATACTAAATTTTCATTCTGAACTATATAGGTGTGAGGGTAGGAAGAAAAACAGTCTGACAGTAGAAAAATGCTACATGCACTCATTTTGTGGCAGAGCAAATGAGAAGTGCTGAATTATGGTTGGTGCCCATAATTTAGTATGATATCATAATTTTATATAATTGTTTTCAATATTGAAAAGACTTTTGGTTGGTTGGTATGGATCTAGCTGTGCCAGGGTCTAATCTAATTATTTTAACAATTTCTTAATAATTAATGGGTTTTAATACGAAAACAGGTTGTATTTTTTGTGGGATATTGGATATGATAAGGTCTTTTGTAAAAAAAATTATATTGTTTAAAAATATTCCTGAATCAGATGTGGGATAATCACTACAAAAAATTGTAGTACTGTGGGCAATAAAATATATGCACAAGCAGTAAAGAAAGGACTGAGTGCACCCTTTTTGTGCAGTGGGAATCATTAGAGTGGAATTGTGGATGAAAAATATAATTCATTATTACTATTCTATTTAATCAAAAAATTTATAATATTAAAATGAACTATTGAATCATTGGTATTTGACCTTTGTGCCTCACTCATATTTATCATTTGATTGATTTTTGTCACCATTATGTTATTAATATTAGGGGGTATCAAAGTTAGAAATCTTCCATTTCAAAATACCACTTTTTTCCACCAAATAAACCATGATTATTTTTTGATATATGGCATATTGTACAACATAAAGACCTTTTTACTGAGAATTTATGTCAAGTTTGTTGCTTACTTTTTGTGTTGTGAAATACCTTATAAATAATTACAGATTTCTGATTTTGATACCCCCTATTATAACTATAGCAAAAACTCATGTGCCGATTGCATACTGAGTGATGTTACACCTTTCATAATATTATTAAATAAAGGTAAAAAAATATGAAAATGATTTGATTTACAAAAAACAAATTGATATTCAAAAGCAATATGAGGGATAAAAAGGTAAAATAAAAGGGATCAAATATGAAATAAAAAATTAAAATAAAATTCCTGCCATCAAGAGAAAGTAGACATGTTGGGGTGAACGCCCACCAGTGGCGCTAAACTTGGACTATAATTTCTTTTTTGAAAAACAAAAAAAGTGCCAACCTGAGGTTTAACAAAACTTCAGCAGAACCATTTGCCCATATCAAACAACTTCTAGTGCAATTATTGAGAGAGAATTTTAGATCAGACTGCATGTGACCAAACGTGTCCAGCACAAGTTCAGCTGAACTTGTGCTGGACACATTTATGATGGAGAGTAGCTAAGGTGGAATTTTTTTTCAGTTCATCTGTTATTTCTTATAAACATGTCCATTGGTATTTGATCTTTGTTCCTCACTCATATTTATCATTTGATTAATTTATTTTCACCATTATATCATTAATATTATAAGTATATCAAAAACTTATGTGCCAAATGCATACCAGGTGATGTTACACCTTTTATAATATTATGAAATAAAGGAAAAAAAAATATGAAAATGATTAGCTTTACAGTAATTTAAATAGATATTTAAAAAAAGGAAATAAAAAAGTAAAATTAATCTCAAAGAGATCAATTACAAAAAAAATACTAGTAAAATTCTTGCTCTCAAGAGCCAGTAGAACTGTTGAAACAAATGGGAGCCATCAGGGCTAAATTGTTATAAGTGACCTTTTTTTTAAAGATAAAAAATTATATACCTGAGGTTTGGAAGAATGACAGGTGGATGATTCAGCTAAACAAAACTACTTGTAGTGAAGGTTGATAAAAAAATTTTTTTTGTTGCCATAGAGAGAATTGATCCCATCTGACTGCACATGACCCAAAGTGTTGAGCACAAGTTTGGCTGAGCCTGTGCTAGACACTTTTATGATGGAGAGTAGCTTGGGGGAAACTTTTCTTCAGTTCTTTCATCTTTTATTTCTCATAAACATTTCTACTGGTATTTGATCAGTCTGTATCATTCATATTTATCATCTGATTAATATTTTATCACCATTATATTATTAATGTTATTAGTATAGCAAAAACCTGTGTTCCAAATGCATACCAGGTGAAGTTATACCTTCCATAATATAATAAAATAGAGGTAAATAAATATGGAAATGATTAGTTTTACAAAAATTAAATAGAAATTTAAAAGCAAAAAGAGGGATAAAAGAGTTCAAATATGAAAAAAATACTAGTCAAATTCCTGCTATCAAGAGCCAGTAGAGGTGTTAAAGCGAATGGGAGCCATCAGGGCTAAATTGTAATAAGTGACCTTTTTTTTAATGATAAAAACTTATACACTTGAGATTGGGAAGAAAAGCAGGTGGATGATTCAGATAAGCCAAACTACTTCTAGTGAGATTTGATTAAAAAAATTTTTTGTTTCCATAGAGAGAATTGATCCCATCTGACTGCACCTGACCAAAAGTGTCCAGCACAAGCTTGGCTGAACTTGTTCTGGACACTTTTATGATAGAGTGTAGCTAAGGTAGAATTTTTCTTCAGTTTATCTGGTATTTCTTACAAACATTTCTACTGTTATTTTATCTTTGTTCCTCACTCATATATATCATTTAATTAATTTTTTGTCACAATTATATTATTAGTTTTTTAAGTATAGCAAAAAATCCTGTGCCAAATGTATACTGAGTGATTTTACACCTTTAATAATATTATTAAATAAATTTATAAAAATATTAAAATAATTTACCACGCAATATGGGGGGCGGACTTGCTAGCAAGTCCACAGCCTTGAACCCTAATTCATATCTTTTTGAGCCTACATTGAATTAGTGATGAAACCACCAAGAAAAAATATTGAAATTCTGGTGAACTCAATATTAATACAACTTGAACATTTAATGAAGCATAGGTAATAATACTTTGAACAAATCTTGAGATATGAAGAATGAGATTTTTTTATAGAACTTTTAATACAGTGCAGAACACACTCAAATTAATCTGAAAAAAAATATTTTAAACTATTTAAGCAGTTTCTTTGCAATTTTTTAAAAAAAGAACACCAATGTATAGATCCGGCAAGATACCATCTGACATTATTATATAAGTTTCTTTGGCCAGAAATACATGGAGAAACTACAATTTTAAATATGTCAATTTGTTCATGAATGGTTATTATATGCATTTATATCATTTATTGTATTATTTTAAAAAATTGAAAAAATAATATACTTATTTTATGACTAGATAATATTGAATATTATAAACCATTAAAATATCTAAAGAAGGTGCAAAAATCTTAAAAATAAAGTTACAAAGACTTTACTTAGACATATAGTTTTCAAATTCAATTGACATACTATATTTCACTATTAAATAAAAAAAATTTCATACTAATATTTATTAAAATTTATTTCCCCTCTTCTTCAAAATTTTCAAAATATTAAAATGTAGATTTTTATTTGATTTAGGTAAATGAAGAGAATAACAGTATAGGAGTTGTGGATTTTTTGGATTCAAGGAATTTCTGTGCCCACTCTTTGTAACATGATTTATATAATTTATAAATTTTGTATATTTTTTTTGTATTACTATCTTCTTTTATCGTCTTTTTTTACTCCCTCTCAAGAATACCCCACTCTTTTCCCTTTGAAATATTTCTTTATCCTCACCTCATCTTTCTCCCCAACATTTTCACTCCCTTTGTCATCATTTTCAACCCCTATCCATATTTTCCTCTCTCTTTCCACGCCTCTCTACCCCTCTCCACTCCTCTCCTTCCAGTTAGATTACCCCCCCATTTCTCTGTAACACTTTATTTTTATATACAGAAATAGGGACTGAGTTGAAAGAGAGGAAATTGGGGTTCAAGGATTGTGGAGGCAAGGTAAAGGGGAGGAAAGGGGCTACAAGGGCTGAGGAGGCTGGAGAGAGGGGTGAGGAAGGGTATATGGGGAAGCAAAAAGGTTAGAAAAGAGTTGGAAGGGAAGATTAAGGGTTCTGAGGCATTTTAAATGAAGAAAAGGGTTGGGGAGAGGTTGAGAAGGGTAAAATGGGGATCAAAATAGGATGACATAAAATTGGGCTGGAAGGATAGCAAAGGGGGTGGGGAGGGAAAACAAGCATGTTTTGATAGAATTGAAAGGGATGGGGATTGGTGCAAACAGAGTGTGAAAATAGGAGGATGAACTCTGTTCTTTGGGAAAAGAACAGAGCTAACTTCCATAAAATATTAGCTGAAACATAGTTTTCAATTCTGTAAAAACTGTTGTAAGTAATAGAAAAAGTCACTGATTTTTTTTATATGTAATCTGAAAGTTTTTAATAAAATTATTGTATTTAAGAATTGTGATATTTTCAATTATTTTTTATTGATCAATTTAATTTAATAAAGTATTGTTTAAATAAGTTGCTTCAAAAAATACTGTGCATTGAGTAGACTCATGGAATGATTTTTTCTGGCTTCCATTTAGTTATCCTCACACTTTCACTATGTTTTAAATATAGATCTATTACTATGCGTGTGATACTTCAAGTGAAAGTTCAGTATTAATCCAGTCTGAATTCCATCTAATTTCCATCTGACTTCAAGTTGAGGACTTGCTAGCAAGCCCCAACCAAATATTGTGTGGTGATTTATTTTAAAAATTATTAATTGATATCCCAAAGCAATATGTGGAATAAAAAATTAAATTAAAGGGATTAAATATGAAAAATGAAATCCAAGTATTATTCCTACTATCAAAGGCTAGTAGAGATGTTGAAGCAAATGAGAGCCATCAGGGATAAATTGTACTAAATTGACTGTTTTTTAAAGATAAAAAATCGTGTACCTGTGGTTTGGATGAGCTCTAGGTGGAAAATTCAGCTATATTGAACTATATCTAGTGAAGTTTTTTATCAAATAATTTTTTTTATTGCCATAGAGAGAATTGATCCAATATGACTGCACCTGACCAAAAGTGTTCAGCACAAGTTTGGCCAAACTTGTCCTGGAAACTTTTTTCATGGTGAGTATCTAGGGTGCAGGTATTCTTCAGTGCAACTGGTATTTTTTTAAAACATTTCAACTGGTATTTGATCTTTCTTTGTTACTTGTATTTTATTATCTGATTAATATTTTGTCACTAGAATGTCATTAATTTTATTTCTATAGAAAAAATATGTGGGGCAAATGCATTCCCTGTTATATTACACCTTTTATAATATTATTAAAAAATGTTAAAAAAATATGAAAATGATTTTTTTCCCAAAATTATAAATTAATATCCAAATGTAACATAAGTGATAAAAAAGTAAAGTAAAAGAGATCAAATATGAAAAAGAAAAATTCAAGGAAAATTCCTGCCATCAAGAGCCAGTAGAGGTGTTGAAAAAAATGGGTGCCATCAGGGCTAAATTGGAAAAAATATAATTTTTTTTAAAGAAAAAAAAATTTTCACCTGAGGTTTGGAAATACTTAAGGTGGATAATTCAGCCATACCAAACTACTTCTAGTGTAATTATTTATCATTTTTTTAATTTCATTTCCACAGAGAGAATTCATCCTATCTGACTGCATCTGACCAAAAGTGTGGCTAGGGTGGAAGTGTTCCTCAGTACATCAGTTTTTCTTTTTTCACATTTCTATTGGTTTTTTATCTTTTTTTGTCATTCATATTTATCTTATAATTGATTTTTTGTCACCATATATATTATTAATGTTTCTAGTATAGCAAAAACCTGCATGCCAAATGCATAATTGGTGATGTTACACCTTTAATATTATTTTTATTTAAAGTTAAAAAAATATGAATATGTTTAGTTTTTAAAAAAATTAATTGATATTTAAAATTAAAAAGAGGAATAGAAAAGTAAAATGAAAATAAATGGGATCAAATATTAAATAAAAAATACAAGTAAAATATTTACTATCAAGAGCGAGAAGTGGTGTTGGGACAGTTGGGGACCCCTAGGTCAAAACTTGGTCTAAATTTACTTTTATGTATAGCTAACAAATTATGAACTGAGGTTTGGACAGACTTCCAGGGGACAGTTTTACAATATTAAACATTTTTTTTTTCAATAATTGAGTGAAATATCATTTTAATTACCATGGAAAGAATTTATCTCATCTGACTTCATGCAACCAAAAGAATCCAGCACAAGTTCTGCCAAACTTGTGCTGGATACTTTTATAATTGAGAGTTTTCATACAGCCATTCTTCTTAAACTCAAAAGTGATTTCTTATCAACATTTCCACTGGTATTTGATCTTTCTGTGTCATTTAAATTTACCATTTGATTAATTTTTTGTCATCATTATATTCCTAACGTTATTACTATAGCAATTGTGCAAAAAATGCGTACTAGGTGGCGTTCCAACTTTAATCATATATAATTAAATAAAGATATACACTATGCAATATAAGGGGTGGACTTGCTAGCAAGTCCTCAAACTGAACTCTACTTGAAAACTCACCTAAAACTGTTCTGCTGAGTGGTGTTTATCCCTGATCTTATGGTTCCTTTATCAATAGCTCAATGTGTGTTCAATCTATGCTGAGTTTGGATCCAAGTTTGCGGACTTGCTAGAAAGTCTGCCCCCATATTGTGTGGTGATAAGAGTATGAAAATTATTTATTTTACAAAATAAAAATTGATATCCAAAACCAATATGAGCAATAAAAAATTAAAATAAAAGGGATCAAATTAGAAAAAAAAATCTAAGGAAAATTCCAATTATCAATAACAAGTAGAGGTGTTAGATCAAATGTGCACCACCAGGGCTAAACTTGGACGATATTTTATTTTTTGTTAAAATAAAGAAAGTGTCCTACTGAGGTTTGAAAAATAATTAGGAGGACGTTTTGGCAATATCAAACTAATTATTGTGCAATGATTGAGCAAAGATTCACTTTCATTTCCATAGAGTGAATTTATCTCATCAGACTACATGCAACCAAAATTGTCCAGCACAAGTTTGGCTGAACTTATGCTGGATACTTTTATGATGGTGAGTATCTAGGGTGCAGGTCTTCTTCAGTTCATCAGTTATTCCTTATAAACAAATGGACTTGTATATGATCTTTCTGTGTCATTCATATTTATCATTTTACTGATTGTTTTGCACCATTATACTATTAATGTAATTAGTATTGAAAAAACTTGTAAGCCAAATGCATACTGGGAGATGCTAAATCTTTAATAATCTTATTAAATAAAAGTAAAAAAATATGAAAAGTATTGGTTTTACAATAGATAAATTGATATTTGAAAGCAAAAAGAGGAATAAAAAAGTAAAATAAAAGTGATTCAATATGAAATTAAACATTCAAATAAAATTTCTGCTATCAAAGATAATTTGAGTTTTCAGACCAAATTTGCACCACCAGTTCTAGATTTGGAATATATTTTCATTTTTTTAAAATAAATAAAAGTGTCCATCTGAGGTTTCCCAAAAAATCAGGAGGATAGTATAGCAGTATAAAACTACTTCTTGTGCAATGATTGAGCAAAAATTCATTTTAACTTCCATTGAGTGAATTTATCCCATCTGACTGCATGCAACCAAAATTGTTCAACACAAGTTTGGCTGAACTTGTGCTGGACACTTTTATGATGGAGAGTAGCTAGGGTGCAAGTCTTCTTCAGTTAATCTTGTATTCCTTATAAAAACGTCTATGGGTATTTGATCTTTCTGTGTCATTCATAATAATCATTTGATTAATTGTTAGTCACCATGATATTATTAATCTTTTTAGTATATAAAAAACATGTGTACTGAATATACCCTGGGTGATTTTACAACTATAATAATATTATATAATAAATGTAAAAAAATGTGAAAATTATCAGTTTTACAAAAATAAAATTGATATTTAAAAGCTAAAGGATAAATAAAAGGTTAAAATTAAAATTAAAGAGATCAAACATGAAATAAAGATATTAAGTATAATTTTTGCTATCATGAGCCAGTAGAGGCTTTAGAAAAAATGGGGGCCATCATATATTAACATGGATTAAATTTACTTTTTACCAAAGTAAAAAATTGTCTACCTTAGGTTTGATCAAACTTCAGGGGGGAAATTTGTCCATATAAAACTACTATTAGTGCAATGATGGAGTGATCATTCAGTATCATTTCCATAAAGAGAATTGACTGCATCTGATGGCATGCAACCAAAAGTGTCCAGAACAAGTTTGGCCAAACTTGTGCTGGATAATTTTATGATGGAGTGTAGTCAGGGTGAAAGTCATTTTAAATCATCTGTAATTTCTTATAAAAATGTCCACTTTTATTCAATCTTTGTGCCTCACTCATATTTATCACTTGATTTGTTTTTTTCACCATTATATTATTAATATTATCAGTATAGCAAAAATTTGTGTTCTAAATGAACACCAGGTGGTGTTACACCTTTTATAATATTATTAAATACAGGTAAAAAAATATGAAAATGATTTGCTTTACAAAAAAATATACTTCTATCCAAAAGAAATATGAGGGGAAAAAGTAAAATAAAAGAAATAAAAGATGAAAATAAAAATCTAAGTTAAACTCCTGCCACAACAGAAAAAAAAGATGATGAATCAAATAAGCACAACCAGGGCTAAACTTGCACTAAATTTCCTTTTTTGTAAAAATAAAAAAATCCACTTGAGCTTTAGCAAAACTTCAGGATGAAAATTTTGCCATATTGAGCTACTTCTAATGTAATTATTCATCAAAAATTCATCTTCATTTCTATAGAGAGAATTGATCCCATCTGACTGTACCTGACCAAAAGTGTCCAGCACAAGTTTGGCCAAACTTGTGCTGGACACTTTTATGATGGAGAGTAGCTAGGGTAGAATTTTTCTTCAGATCATCTGGTATTTCTTACAAACATGTCTACTGGTATATTATATTTGTGCCTCACTCATAAATATCATTTGATTAATTTTTGGTCACTATTATATTATTAATTTTATAATTATAGAAAAAACTTGTGTGCCAAATGCATACCAGGTGATTTTACACCATTTAAAATATTATTAAATAAATGTATAAAAATATGAATATAATTAATTTAAAAAATTATTAATTGATATCCAAAAGCAATATGAGGAAAAAAATTAAATTAAAGGGATCAAATATGAAAAAAGAAATCTAAGTAATATTCCTACTATCAAAGGCCAGTAGAGGTGTTGAATCAAATGAGAGCCATCAGGGATAAATTGTACTAAATTTACTTTTTTTTAAAGATAAAAAATTGTGTACAAGTGGTTTGAATGAACTCTAGGTGGAAAATTTGGCTATATAAAACTACTTCTAGTGAACATTTTTATCAAATAATTTTTTTATTGCCATAGAGAGAATTGATCTCATCTGACTGCACCTAACCAAAAGTGTCCAGCACAAGTTCTGCTGAACTTGTTCTGGACACTTTTTTCATGGCGAGTATCTAGGGTGCAGGTCTTCTTCAGTGCAACTGGTATTTTTTTAAAAAATATCCACTGGTATTTGATCTTTCTGTTATATTAATATTTTATCATTTGATCAATTTTTTGTCACCAGAATATTATTATTTTTATTAGTATAGCAAAAACACATGTGCCAAATGCTTACAGGGTGATGTTACACCTTTAATAATTTTATTCAATACAGGTAAAATATTATGTAAATGATTAGTTTTACATAAAATTAATTGATATCCAAAAGAAAAAAAAGGGATAAAAAGAAATAGATTGAATAAAAGGGATTTTATATGAAATTCAAAATTCAAGCTAAATGCCTACTTTCAAGGCTCAGAAGAGGTGTTGGATAAAATGGGCATCATCAGGAATAAAATTTTACTTAATTTGATTTTTTGAAAAACTAAATGAAGTTTTCAACTAATTTTTTTCCAATATTTAGTTGGACACTTTATCTATATCAAATTACTTCTAGTACCATGATTGACCAAATTAAATCCTCATTTCCATATGCAGAATTGATCCCATATGGCTGGACCAGGCCAAAGGTGTCAACCCCAAGTTTGAGAATTCTTCTGGTGGACACTTTTATGATGGACAGTAGTAGGGTGCAAGTCTTCTTTAGTTAATCTAGTATTCCTCATAAACATTTCCAACTTATTTTTGGCCAAAAATCAGGTGGAAAGTTTTTCCATATAAAATTACTTCTAATGCCATGATTGACTAAAAATTGATTCTCATTGACATATAGAGAGTTGATCCCATATGACTGGATCTGGAAAGAGTGTCACCAAAATTTTTGATAAACTTAAGTTTGAAAATTTTATGATGGAAAGTAATTGCAAGTCTTCTTCATTTCATCAAGTAATCCTCATGAAAATTTACATCTGTATTTTGGCCAATCTTCAGGTGGACACTTTGGCCAAATTAAATTAATTCTAGCTCCTTGTTGATAAAAAAATCATACTTATTGCCATATAGAGATATTAAACCAATCAGACTGTGCCTTTCCAAAAGTGTCTACCTGAAATATGGCTAAACCTCAGTTGGACACTTTTATGATGCAGAGTAGCTAGGGCAAAAGTATTCTTCAGTTAATTTGGTATTCATAATAAATTTATCCTCTTGAAGTTTAGCCTAACTTAAGGTGGACAATTTTGGAAAGTACTGGTTAGTCACTATCCATCAAAAATGTGTTCACCAAAATTTTGGCTAAACTTGTGGTGGACCCCTTTGATCAGCTACAGTAAGATGAGATCAATTCTTTAGATGGCAATGAGGTTGATATTTTGGTCAATCATGGAAATAGAAGTAGTTTGATGTGGCCAAATTATCCCCCTGAAGGTCAGCCAAACCTCACAAGGAAACTTTTTAACAGGTAGTAACTGAGAAAAACCATTTATCAGAAGGAAAATCATTTATTGGATAGATGCCAAGGTTTCATATTTGTGTATTATGGTCAGTATTAATTTTGAAAGTGTCTGTCCAAGAAATTTCATTCCCCATCATGACACATTTTGTTTTAAATGTTTCAAGCTGTGTGATACAGTATTAAGGTGTCACATAGTATAATTAAGTGTTATTAAGTACCCTCATATGGTGCCTAAATTTATAATTTAATATCTTACATAATAATTTTTTTTATATAAATTTATCAATATTTTATTTTATTATCAAATTTCATAAAGCAAGTATCCTGAATTATTATGTATGAATAAGCTTATGTTAGATCAATTTGTGCTCAAAAGAGGACCAAAATCAAGTTATGGAGGATCAACTTGTGCATAATTTGGAATCAGTTGATATTCTGTCTATAATCAATCTGAGAATAAATGTACTTCTAATACAATTTTGTATATTTTTATAAAGTGAGAATAACCCTGGAATAATAAGAGACACTCTGGAGTTCAAAGAGAGGGGGTTGCTAGCAGTTCATTCCCAGATTTTCTGTGGTGAAAATATTTCATTACAAATATTAATAAATTCAGAGTATTCATTAACCATTATTCTTCTAGCTACAACAATGTCTCTAAAAGATATAGGTAATTTATATATTATTTTATCTTTCCATAAGTTAAAATACATATTTGGCTCAATGGCTTTCAATATTTTATTTAAATTCATCAGAAATACCATAGGTTTGTCACTATTCAACAGATTATACCTATCTTTCTCATATAATCTTTGCTGGGTTAGTCTGAATTTAGAACCTCCATATTGTTTTTCAATCAGGTGCTTCCATTCATCCCAAGAGTAATCTTTACTCTCACTTAATACAGCTTCAAACCATAATAAAGCAATATCCTTAAATAAAGAAATCAATTTTGATGTTATTTCTTCATCAGGTAACTTATATGAGAATTTTAAATTGTCAATTCTTTGAAAAAAATTCTGCCAATCAGAGCTGGCTTCCCCATCATAAGTTGGGTACTGATCAATTTTTGGCCAGTTATTTTGATTAAATTTAGTCTCACTAATCTTAGGTAAATTCAATAACTCATTCACTCTGGATAAAGGGTCTTGTATTTCCTCTCGCATGGATTTGTGACTTACATTTGTCTTCTCAGACTTGACACTTCCACCAGATGGTTGTACTTGTGGTAGAATTGGAAATTATTGAGATTCATTTTTTCAAATGAAAGGATTATTATTATACTGTGTATACTTATGATTGTCCCGATTCATTAGTAGATTAGCAGTTTCAATCTCAAATTTAGTTAATCTTTGTAACAGATCAGAGACACTCTGATTTGTTTTTGCAAAAGATAACTTTGTTCTTGATTCTTTTTTTAATAAATGTGCTTCATACAATTTTTCTAACTCACAGAATTTGTTTGAAAGTTCACTATATTTATTATTCAAAGAATCATATTTAAGAGTTAGAGCCGAGTGTTCATTTTCTAATTCTTTATTTCTTGTTGCCAATTGGGAAATATTCAATTTCAAGAAAAAAATTGTTTCACTTGTGAGCTTAATTGTCTGTTCCTCACACTCAGTCATTCTATTCCATAATGCTGATACAATTCTATGGACAGTTGGGTTATTATTAAAATACTCCATCTCTTCCTTCTCACATTCTTCACTTTTTGTGAAGTTCTCATCTCACTAATAAGTGGTGGCAATGGAGGGCTAACTGTATTATTATTGTAAATAGTACTATTGTTATTAACAAAAAATAAATCAGGTGTATCTACCTCAAAACCTAATTGTCTTAAGTACTCCTCAATTTTCTGAAAATATTTCACATCAACAATATTACCTATATTTTCATCATTAGTATTGTGTTCAATCTGAGAGGGTAATCTACTTAACACAGGATAGGAGCAAGCCCTGACTTTTGGTGCTTTTGCTTTCCTCTGTAAGGGTGAGATAAGGTTGTCTGGTGAGGGGGTGGATCCCTGTTGCAATTGTGGCTGGACCACTGCTGATGGAACCAATCCCACTTCCATTTCTCTACCAAGATCTTGTCTTGTGACGTATTTGATCCTCCTTGGATAGGGGGTTGTTGGTTTGGCTTCCCTCCCTTTAAATCCGCCAAAGTTTGATTCATTTGTTGAAATCCCACCTTGCAGTTGTTTTTCAGCTGCTCTACAACCTTTAGTATGGTAGATCTTGACTCCTCTAGTCTCAGAACCTGTTTGGCAAGATGGGAAAGTTGATCCTGAAGAGGAGGTGAAGTATTTTTTATTTTTATCTTTTTTAATAAGGCATCCTTTTCCTCTATGATCATTGCTTCTGGCTGTGGGTAGGATTGGCCCTCCATAGTGATGTCCTGGAACAGTGTTTTTAGCTTTAGACCTGGTTTTAAAAGCAGGTTTATCACTTACATTGTCTTGTGGAGAACTTATTATGACTTTAAATAACTAATCTTTATGTCTACAAATGTGAAACCCTGTATGATAATTAGTAGAAAAAATTTATTAGCAATATAATTACTAATAAAAGCACTGGAGCTTACACTGAATTTATATCTTTATTTATTCAAATAAAATATAAGAAAAATTCAAGAAAATCTCTTAAAAAATAAAGTAATAAGTTTAATTAGACCTTTATAAGGGTGAATAATTAGCTTACCAAGCTTTAACCAAATACCAATTTAATTGGGTGTTATGTTGGTGTCCAAATACCAAGTGAAACTGGGTTTATATTTGGTGCAGTTACTACTGTAAATACCTAATTTTTATTATAAAAAATTAGTACAATTATTATAAGGGTTCTTTTCCGCGATCACTGAGCTAAGATAACCTACTAATGTGCTTCAAACCCAAATAATTGGTTTTTTTGAGATATACTAGAGTAAAATCACATCCTAAGGCTTATACTAAATAATAAGTAATAATTAAGGAAAGACCCCTTATTGTCAGTGTATGATAGTATCTAAGTATGATTAAATAGTAAAAATTAATGGTCATACTACTTATTTTTAAATTATTTAGTGATTAAACCTCAGAGGAAGACTAGTAAAATAGTTATTCTCAATATAAACTCACAATACTTAGATTTTTATGTGTGCTAGTAGTGGAAAATAGATAAATAAAATATAGTTATAGCTTATATAAAGATAATATCAATTTATAAATTCTTTATAATATATTTATATATGATAATAATTGTTTTATAGTGTTTATTTGACGTGTAGTAAGTGAGTGATGCCTAATAACCCATCAAAAACTCCCTTACTTATAACAAAATCCACTGGAGTGCACAGACCTTCAATCTAGATGATGTCATTTCTATCCTCAGAAATTACAGCACTTTGAGGGCCTTTCACCTTCCATTAGTGTTCACTTCAAGGAGATTCATCCCCCAGACCTCCAGTAAGGACTCTCCATCACAATTAATGATACCACAGACCCATACCATAAATAGAGTAAACAGATAAAAGCAGATACCATAAAGAAACAGGTAAAATAACTCATCCAAAGAGTATATAATGAAACCAAAAGCATATAAAAGAACCAAATCAACTTTCTAAACCCCCAATAACACCCCCAGGCATCCATATTAACTTAGTAATGATATCCCAACCCATAAATCCGTGAAAATCCATCAAAGAAAGCAGATTAAGCTGTCCAAACTGGATATATGTGCCTGGAAAATGTGTATATTCTTGTTTAGGCATTTTGAGTCCACTGAATACCTCCATATGACCTAAAATAAGCTAAAAAATAAAGTTTATAGGCTATCAAGAGGTTAAAACCCACTTATAGACCTAAATATACATAATATAACTAAATATTTCACTGAATATGAAGCTTATGTATGTCTATAATTACTTAATATCACTTAAGATAAGTATATTATGACTCCATTAACACCTTAAAAATTATTATTAAGTTATGGATAAGCTATTTAAACTACTATAAGTCATATAATAGTGTAATAGTTGTATATATAAGTATTATAACCATATATATAAGTATTTTAACCTTATTTTTAATTTATAATCTTAATTTAATTAAGGTTATCTTACTTTAAACATAAAAATTTCTCAGTCCTGGGGATACCTAGGCTGATATACATTATCAATCCTACTTAGCAGCTCCCTATTGATTTGAAATTAACATCCAAAATGTGTGAATTCTTCACAGGATTCTAAGCCAGGTGGTACTTTAGTCATCTAGTGATTGTGAAGATTCAAATACCGATTTCCTGCAATTTTTCCATTTTCTTTTTCAAATTCAATAATGCATCAATGGTCTGGAAAGTATAGACCATGGCCTTTTGTAGATGAGGAGGGTGATGGGATAGGAAGACCAGTTTTTGGATTAATGTATGAGAATATGCCATATGTGACTGAGTTGAGATTGTTTATATCCATGTGAATTTTTTTATAAAAACCACCAAAGGTTACCGTGACATTAGAAGCAAATTTTCAAATTTGCACAAAAACTTGAACAGTGATGATGAAAAGTCCAAAAAGAGGGAGATAAAAGCCTAGATAATAATCAGATTAGAGTTTCAGAATCCTTATTCTCTAATTATGCAATATAAAAATGTGAAATAAGATAAGTGAAATTTGGAAAAAAAGGCTCAACTTCCAAGGTCAAAATCTCAGCAACCACTAAACCTAATTCAAACCTGTTTGTGGGAAATAGGAGATAGGCTTTAGTAGATTCTTCAGTTAAAGGACATGTTATTAAGATAAATCTAATACTAATTTGTTACATAAAAAAATGAAATAATAATTTAAATTAAAAAAAGGCTCATCTTTAACAGTCAATATCTCAGCAACCACTGAACCAAATTCAAATTTGTTTGTGGGAAATAGAAGGTAGCCTTCAGGAGAATCTTCAGTAAAAAGAACATTAGATTCAAATAAACCTAATCCTAATTCCGAGTCTGATTTTAAAAATTTACAAAACCTTGAAAAGTGGTAATGGAGATGTGAACAAAAGGAGTTTAATAATTTCACTGTTATCCAGATAAGAGTCATGCATATATTTAAGTATGAAATCTTCATAAAAGGAATGATATATCATATAGGCATGAAAAAAGGAGATGAAACTTACCTTGATTGAAAAGTATGAAAAATAGAGTGAGAAAGATTGATGTTGGAAAGGTGGGGAAATTGAATATGGAGTAAGTGAAATGCATAAAGAATGTGCAATGTATGTGTTTTAATGACATGGAGCCAAAAAAAAGTGAAATAGGGGAACAGGGGGATAATGACCATACCAAGGAGGGATGAAGAGTAGGGTGATAGAGCTAAAAAAAAAAGTAAAGAGGGAGAGAAAAAAAGGTTAATTTTACCATTGAAATAAAAAATAAACACTTAAAAAAATTATAATTAGTAATCAAAAAATCAAAAAATGAATAAAATGACTTACCTGGAGAGATGAGATGAGAAAATAAATGAAACCGAATTGTTTGGGGGATGTTGGAGGAGAAGAGGAAAAGGATATGAGGGATGAATGAAAAAAGGAACAGGGAAAAATTATTTGATTTCATAAAATATGCAATGTCATGCTGAGCTTGTGAAAGAAAACCAATGAGCCATCCAAAAAAAGGATATTCACCGTAAATTCCAAAAAAAAAAATGAATATGCAACAAAAAAAAATACCAAGCCAAGTGAATAAATTATACAAAGTGGACATCTGGAGAGTATGAAAACAAAAAATTAAAAGAGTTGTGTGTGAAAATGGTGGAGGTTGATTGGCATAATGACAGAGCATATGCCAGTTGAATGAATGTTTTGTGATTCAAGGGAGGGGAGAGCTGGCAATGTTTCATGATCCTCTTCTTCATCAAGATCATTCCACTCATCTTTTAAATCAGCTAAAATATTTTGGAGTGTAGTGCAAGTCATTTTCCAATGATTTGCAGTTTTTATTTACATTTTTTTTGAAATTGGATTCTGAGTTCTTGGAGGCTAGAAAATCTTGCCTTTAGAATCCCTATAGCATGTTCAATCTGTGTTCTTGATTGGGAAAGGTGATAATTAAAGGTTGTTTTGGGGCCATTCACTAAGGTTTCACCATGGAAAGCAGGTATAATGTACTTTCCACTTGCATATGCTGAGTCTCCAAGGAGGTACTGAGATTTGTCAAAGTATGAGTCAGGACTTTCAGAAATCCCCATTCCTTGGAAGATGGTGTAGACAATCCTATAGTACTAGCTATAGGCCTTGACCAAGGGAGTTGGAGTAAAACTGGAGAGAAAAACCCCTGTCCCTTTGAGAAATACCAGGTGAGATTTATTTGCTACAGAAAATTAGAGACTGTTACTATACCCCTTCCCACACACTTCTTGACTGCTTTACAAGTCAAGGCAGTAGCCAATAGCAGACCACTGAGAACCAAAGAACCAGAAACTAGAAATGCAGAAATATCCACACCAGAAAACCAAAACACTGTGCACTTTTTGCACAGAAAACAGCAATAGTGCTTGATGCAGGCTGCAAAGCTACACCAGAGAAACCAGTTTCTAAAGTTGAGTTAAATGAAGAACTAACCTTGCAACAAAAACAGCCAATTGTGGCCAAAAAAAAGTGAAACTGAGTGAGAAAAAATGATATCACTTCCAGATGGATGTATGATAATTAAAATTTCCCCAAACGGTCTTATTCAGTATGTACACACAGACCACCATCTAAAAAATCCATGCACAGCAACAAATTTGGTGCTTTTGACAGCCAAATTGAATAAAAACCCTCTAAAAATGCTTCCCAGCCTTATATAACCAAGGCAGGCGGCCTTCCTAGAAGTGGCCAGACCTCCCTGAAATCAGAAAACCACCAAAAACTTCTAATAAAGCCCAAAATACTTAGAAAAATTCATCATGACTACTAAAACCCTTAAGACACAACATTAAGCTATGACAACATTGAGACATAAAATATAGAGCCAAATTAGCTCTACTTAATGTTACTAAGAACTTAACCCTAAGACTTAAGGTTAGCCAGTAAAACACAAGAAACAAAATTAAACAGCTATCTTTTATAAATGAAAAGTGTGAAAATGACCCCTTTAAACTTAGAATATGAAAAATGTCAACAGAGCATAAAATATAGAAAAAAACTGGGGCTATCCAATGTTAGTACCCACATACCCATAGTCCCAATATTCACTGAATAAAGCCAGAAAAATATCCAGTTATTCAACCAATGCCAATTAAGACATACCAAAAAAGTGCCAAACAGCCAAACAAAGGCCTCTGCCAATGTTGGAACACCACAACAGAAGAGTAATGACATGAGCCAGGGCAGCCACTATGAAAAGCAATAAACTTTTGGTTGATGTCACAGACAATTTGAATAGCAATAGAGTATCTACAAAGAAGATAAAAAGTCCATTTATGAAAGATGTGAAATTGGATAAAACTTTGAAGAAACCTTTTTTTGAAATCAAAATAATGGTTGCAATCATGAACAGGCTTTGGAATCAAATGTATAGTTGTACCATCAACAAAACCTACACATCCAGGGAAACTTCAGCTTGCATTACTTGAGAGAATTCAAGTTGCTGTTGTGGAGTTGGCCAAGCAAGTGTTTGAGACTTGAGAGAAAAGATAGCAATCATGCAACACTTGGTGTATAATATGACAGTACCATATCCTATGGTAAAGAGATTATCTAAACATCTTACAGAAGCACCATTTCTATTTAAACCAAAGCAACATAGTGAAACAGCAAATTGAAAGGCAGGGTCATACTGTTTGTTATGGGAATTATTATGGAAGATAGGATGATTGGAGATGAGTTTAGAAATTTTTAAAAAAGAATCAGGAGAATCTCAAAATAGTTGAGTGAAGTTTAGTTGAGGAATGTTGAGAATGGAGCAGAGATCATATCTGGGATCATGATAAATATTTGGCCCCCTTGAAATGATGTAACACTTTTTGGAAAGATAAGACATATAAGCTAAAGCGTCTTCCAAACCAGAGTCAGAATCAGAGTAAGAAGCTAAAACTAAAGTGATAGCATTCATAGCTGAGTGTAGTTGCTTCCTTTTAAAGAGGTGCTTCATTATTTTCAGTAGAAGGTTTAGGTGATGAGTGGGAATTTGCCACCAAATGAGCAGGTGGGGTGTGTAGATGGAAAAAACTTTTATGTGTTTGCCACCAAAATTAAGTATCATACAATGAAGAGACACATAAGGATGAGAAAAAATGTTATATGTTTGCCACTAAAATTTAGTGTCATAGAGTGAGGAAAGACTTAAGGATGGCATCAGCAATTATAAGTCATGTGACTTTCTTAAAAATTCATCATGGATGTGATGAGTTTGGGATCAGGAATTAGGAATGGAAATTGGGGTATAAGAGGCAGGATAATGCATTATTGTTGATTCCTTATCCACTAGTCCAGGGCTAGTGGAAAGAATCTTCCGCAATTAATAATGTCTGATCCTGGGAAAAAAATTCCTGATCCCTAATTGCGGATCCCTGAACATTGATACCCCCTATTGAGAGATGATGATATGTGAATCAGTTTGAAGAGCTATAGGGACATTGGGATATGATAATAGATGATATATTTTGTATAAATTACCACTTAATATTGAGAGATGAAAATAATAACACTTTTTAATTAATATAAATTATTGATTAGGGGGTATCAGAGTTAGAAGTTTGTATAAATATAAAGTTTTATTATTAAAAAATATTTTTATTGAAAAACTACTTATTACCTTTTGATATTTAGAGATGATGATATATGGATCTGTTTGATAGGCTAAAGGGAAATTGGGATATGGTAATAGATGATAAATTTCAAAATTAGTGGGACAAAAAAAACCAGAGAATGGCTCAACTTATATATACCTTGAAAGCCATGATCAGCAAGAAAAGAAAGAGTCAGTTAGGAATTATTACCTCACCAAAATAATAAGGAGGTTTCTCCTAAACTAATATAATAATAAAAAAGCAAGGAAAAGAATAGGGGGAGGAAGGATTTGAAATTCCTACTCCTTCAATATGAAAATCTAAAAAAAATAAAAAAAAGTCAGAAAAAAAGAGATGGAAAGATTTGAAAATATTACTTGAATAGGGGGTATCAAAGTTGAGGGATCAGCAATTTTTTTTCTGGGATCAGAAATTATTAATTGCAGAAGCTTCTTATCCACTAGCCCCTGGGCTAGTGGATAAGGAATCCATGATAATGCATTATCCCATCTCTTATACCCCAATTTCCATTCCTAATTCCTGATCCCAAACTCATCACATCCACAATGGATTTGTAAAAAAGTTACATGACTTATAATTTCTGATGCCATCCTTAAGTCTCTCCACACTCTATGCTAATTAATTTTGGTGGCAAACACTTAAATTTTTTTCTATCTACACACCCCAACTGAACATTTGGAAGTGAATTCCCACTTCCCTCATCACATAACCCTTCCACCAATAACAATGAAACACCTCTCTAATAGGCAGCTACTTCACTCAACTATGAATGCTGTTGCTTTTTTATTTAGTTCTTTACAATAAATATTACTCTTCTTTGGAAGGTGCTTTGGCTTATATGTTTTTTCTTTCCAAAAATTGTTACATAAGCCCAAGGGGGCCAAATATTCTTCATTATCCCAGATATGATCTCTACTCCATTTTCATAATTTCTCAATTAAATTTCATTCAACTATTTTGAACCTCTCCTGATTCTTTCTTCAAGCTTTATCAACTTATCTCCAAACATACTATCATTCATAACAATTCTCAAAATAAACAATGTGATCCTGCTATTCAACTTGCTGTTGCACTATGTTGTTTTTCCTCAAATGGAAATGGTGCTGCTGTAAGACATTTGGAAAATCTCTTTACCATAGGATGTGGGATGGTTATATTATACACTAAGGGCTGTATGATTTCCATCCTTTCCCTCAATTCTCAAACACTTTCTTGGCCAACTCCACAACAGAAACTTGAATCCTCTCAAGTAACGCAAGCTGAAGGTTTCCCTGGATGTGTAGGTTTTGTTGACAGTACAACTATATATTTGATTCCAAAGCCTGTTCATGATGGAAACCATTATTTTGATTGCAAATAAGGTTTCTTTAAAATTTTCACCAATTTCACATCTTTCATAAACTGAATTTTTATCTTATTTGTAGATAATCTATTGCTGTTCAACTTGTACGCAATTTCAATAAAAAATTTATTGCTTTTCACAGTGGCTACCCTGGATCATGTAATGACTCTTCTGTATTCCAAATAATGAGGATTTCTTAAAGTACTGACTAATACTTTGAAGAATCTCAGTACCTCCTTGCAGACTCAGCATATGCAAGTGGAAATTACATCATACCTGCTTTACGTGGTGCAACTTTAGAAAATGACCCAAAAACCACCTTTAATTATCACCTTGCAAAATCAAGAGTATTGATTGAAAATGCTATTGGTATTTTAAAGGGAAGATTTTCTAGTCTCTGGGAGCTCAGAATCCAATTTAAAAAAAATTGGATATCAAAATAGCAAATCATTGGATCATGACTTG
Organism: Hemileia vastatrix; assembly: GCA_030280995.1. Taxonomy (NCBI): domain Eukaryota; kingdom Fungi; phylum Basidiomycota; class Pucciniomycetes; order Pucciniales; family Zaghouaniaceae; genus Hemileia; species Hemileia vastatrix. Next base: position 26,846,392 of record JASXTE010000011.1, read on the forward strand.
CGTTATACTCCATAATATTCTAGCTGATTTGAAAAATCAGTGGAATGATCTTTATGAAGAAGAGGATCCTGAACCTGCACCAGATCTTCCCGCCCTTGACTCCCAAAACATTCCTTCCACCAGCATACTCTCTGTCATTATGCCTATTACTATCCAACATTTCTCTTCACCACCCTTTTAAATTATTTTTCTGTACTCTTCAAATTTTCAAGCTCCTTGTTTTTTTCACTTGTGTTATTTTCATTTTCCATGTTTTATTCATTTGTGTTGGTTATTTTTCTTGCATAACTACAATTTTCAATTTGCTGTCAATTCTATTTTTTGGATGTCTCATTTGTTTCATTTCATCAGCTCAACATGAAATCACATATTTTCTGAAGTTGCATAGTTTTTCACTCTTTCATTTTGTTATTAATTTCTCATATCCATTTCCTCCTCTCCTCTCCTCAAACATCCCTCAAATATTTTCAATTCTTCTATTTTCTCATCTCATCTCTCCAGGTTAGTCATTTTTTTTCTTATTTTTTATTTTTTTTACTTGCTAATAATTTATTTTTTCTCCTATTTTGTCATTTTTTTATATTTTTCTTTCTATTTTGTCCTGTAAGTGCTTTTTTTGGTTTTCAAGGTTAGACTAATTTTGTTTTTTTATCCTTTTTATCTTTTTTAATCTTTTTTTTCTTTCTCCATCATCCCCCTTTCCCCTCTTTCTCCCCTTCTTGGTATCCTCAATCCCCCCTTTCTCCCCTTCTAGGTTTGCTCAAAGCCCCCCCCACTTACTCCCTTCTTTCTTGCCTCAAACCCCCCTCAAGCCCCCCTCTAATTCTCCCTCAAACACCCACTTCCCCCACTGCCGAATTATTGAATTGCTATTGATTTGATAAGTTAATGAACAATTCTTCACTAGCTTATTGAATTGTTAGTGATTTGATAAGTAGGGAGTGAGGGGTTTGTGGAGGGGTTTGAGCAGATAAATAGGGGGGCTTAAGGGGGTAAAGAGGAGGGGTGGGGTGGAGGCAGCCAAGGAGGGGGTTTTGAGGGGGTTTTGAGGCGTCCAAGGAGGGGGTAAAGGGGGGGTTGAGGCAGCCAAGGAGGGGGTAAAGGGGGGGCTTGAGGGGGTAAAGAGGGGGGTTTTAGGCAGCCAAGTAGGGGTAATGGGTGATTTTATAGGCATCCAAAAAGGGTTTCTAGGGGGGAATTTTGAAAGAAGAAAAAAAATACTAATGTCTTCTTTTTAATTTTTTTTAATTCTTTTTATTTCCCTTAGTTTCTGGACATTTCCCCCTGTTTCCTAAATAAATCAGGTAATTTGTTTTTTTTGTTTGTCTTTTTTTTGCAAACAATTATTCTGAAATTCACTGAATTCTATTTTTTTTATATATAAATTGGATTGAAGGAAATCATGTGGTATTTCCAATAGCAGGTAAGTAATTTTTTTTTTTGAAATTAAATTTACTAAATTTATTTTTATTTTAATTTTTTTAAATTTAATTTTTATTTTTGGTGATTTTTTTTTTCAAGAAATTTAGCTGGTATTTCCAAAACCATTCAGGATTTTATTTTGATTTTTCTGTTTTTGCAAATTATTTAACTTTTTTTTTTTTAATTTTTTTTTAGAAATTTTTTTCAAGAATATTACCTTGTATTTCAAACTTAATTCAGGTTTTTATTTTGAATTTTTATTTTATCAAAAAACTTTACTGATTTTTTTTGTTTTTTTGTTTTTTTAACCAAAAAAAAGGTTTTCTTTTCAATTATTTTACTGATAATCTTTTATTGTTGGGGTTTTATTTTAAATTTATTTTTTTTGTTTTATTATTTTTTTTCCCGGAAGTTTCTATGGAAAATTAAAGTCACTAATCTTCATTATCATCAATTTCTTCTGAATAATCTGTATCCTCTCTTTCTTCCATGTCTTCAAATAATGAAAGCTCCAATAATAACCATCAAATATATTTAACTTCTTCTTCTTTATCTTTACTTTCTTCCATCTCTTCAATGTACTTCAACTCTATTCCTTCTCCCAATCAATCTGAGCTTTCCCTACCAGAAAAGAAAAGGCAGAAACTCATGGAGCCAGCTAAAGAATCAAGAAATTCAAAGACAAAATTTTATCAAAATAGAAAGTTGATTAGGAAGAAGATATTTTGTGAAACTTCTTTGGAAATTTGGACAATCTCAACTTTTATAAGGCTTCAATATCAAATATTAAGAAAAAAGATTTTTACAAAAAAATCAAAAACCTTACTGAAGGCAGTACAGATGTCATTGTTGCAGTTGTCAATAACAGATACGAACCTCAATTCATCTTAGAAGTTCATTTATTTAATGGGAAAAAGCATGAAGTTTTCTTCCAGCTTTCTGATTTAATTTCTACTCTCTATCAAATGGCTTTGGTTTTACAACCCTTATCAAATAAAAATATGATTTCTGGTGTAATGACAGGTTTTGGTTGGAGACCAGGATATTATCAAGGAGTTTCTTTTGGTGTGTAAATATTTATTTTTATTATAAGTAATTTTTAATTTTTTCATATAATTCAGGAATTTATTCTTTATTGAAAAATTTAAAACCGGAGAAAAAGGAAGAAGATCTGAAATGATGGGATTCTTTAGGATCATATAATATTTTCATGGAAAATTAATTTAAAAAATTATGTATTCAAGCTTTTCAAAATAACTATTAAATTGCTTTAGAATCTGGTTTACCAAATTGGTCTGATCCTTAATGGGAAGAAGCAATAAATGCTTATGTTTTTTGTTTTAATGTTATCATCACTCATAAAGGATTCTACAATTATGCTCACCTAGATAAAAATGATAAGAATTGTCTAACATTTGGAATTTTCTCTTATATTAATCCAGAGATTGGTTGTCCTATTCCATCTTCCTCCACTGATAAGGGACATGGCCTTTATTTTTCAGATCATAAATGTATTATTGATTTTGGTAGTGCCAGTGGAATAGTTGAGGCTATATTGAATTCTTCTCTACATTAGCATCAAACAACTAAAGCACCTCCATCTTTAGTTTCATGTCAAGAATTTACCCATTTTGGCTGTTCATTCCAAATAAATGAAGGTCTTATTAATTGTATTAATAATAATAATAAAATTTAGATAAAAAAATTGTTCTTAGTAGATCTGTCAATTATAGTAACTAAATTATTATAAATTTTTTTCTATCATTAAATATTTTCATCCATTTTTTTTCTTTTCTTTTTTTTCTCATTTATTAAATTTTTATTTCATTTTTATTTTTTATCTTTTTTAATTTTTTTTAATTTTCCTTTTTTTTCCTTTTTTATCAATTTTATTTTTCCTTTTAAAATTTTTTTGCATTTGAATTTGGTTTTTTCTCTTCAAATTATTTTTTAAAGTTATCTTGTGGTCTTCTAACATTGGCGGAGCCCTTTGTTGGTCTATTTGGTGTTGTTTTGATATGTCTTAAATGACATTGTTTAATAATTGGGTGTTTATCTGGATTTTGTCAGAAAATATTGGGACTGGAGGGATGTGGGTACTACCATTGGATAGCCCCGGTTTTTCTCTGTATTTTATGTCTTGTTGACATTTTTCAGATTTTAAGTATTAAAGGGATCATTTCTCATTTTTCATTTAAAAAGATAGCTGTTTTATTTTGAATTTTTGTGTTTTACGGGCTAGCCTTAAGTCTTAGGGTTAAGTGCTTAGTACCATTAAAATAAGCTAATGTTTCTCTACATTTTATGTCTCAATTTTGTTATAGCCTAGTTATGTGTTTTAAAGGTTTTAGTAGTTGTAGTAGATTTTTCTAAGTATTTTGGGTATTTTTGGATGTTTTCAGTGGTTTTCTGGCTTCAGGGTGGTCCGGCTGCCTTGGGGCTAGAAGGCTGGGAAGTGTTTCTAGAGGGTTTTTATGCAATTTGGAACTAAAGAACGCCAAATTTGTTGGTTTGCATGGGCTTTTAGATAGTGGTCTGTGTGTACATAGTGAATAAGACAGTTTGGGGCAACTTTAATTATCATACAACCATCCAGAGGTGATATCATTGTTCCTCACTCATTTTTCACTATTTTTTGGCCACAATTGGCTGTGTTTGTTGCAAGGTGAGCTCTTCATTTAACTTAACTTGGAAACTGGTTTCTCTGGTATAGTGTTGCATGCTATATCAAGTATTATTTCTGTCTCTGGTGTGGATTTGCAACCTACATCAAGTATAATTGCTTTCTCTGGTGTGGACATTGGTCTACATTTCAGTTTTTTGGTTTGTTAGTCTGTCTGGAGACAACTTTCTTGGCTGATAAGGCAGTCAAGTGTGTTAGAAAAGGGGCTTTAGCAAACAGGAACCAATTTACTGTAGCAGGTAAATCTCACTATATTTTTCTAAAAGGACAAGGGATTTTCTCTCTGTGTTTTCTCCAACTCCCTTGGTCAAGGCCTATAGCTAGTACTATAGGATTGTCTACAACGTCAAGATAGTTTTCTGGTTTTATATGATGGTGCATCTGGCCTTAGGTTATTCTACTGGTTATTATATAAAATTGGAAAACTTGATTCAGATTGGTGAAAATAATTTGTTGATGAAATTTTCATTTTCCATTTAAATTTGGATTGGTCTCTTCCAATTATTTTTTAAATTTATGTCAAGATTCTTTTCTGGTTTTATATGATGGTGCATCTGTCCTTAGGATGTTCTACTGTCTATTATATAAAATTGGAAAACTTGATTTGGACTAGTGAAAATAATTGGTTGATGAAATTTTCATTTTAAATTTTTTTTTCCATTTGATTTCTTTAATTCAATAAATTGCAGGGGGGGGGTATTGCCAAATTTTCATATCAGACTTTAAAAAAAAATTTACTTGAAGATTTGGTGATACCCATCCCTTAACTCAATAAAATACATAGGGGGGTATTGCCAAATTTTCATATAAGACTGTAAAAAAAATTTGACTTGAAAATTTGGTGATACCCTTCCCTTAATTCAATAAAATACAGGGGGGGGTATTGCCAAATTTTCACATCAGAATTGAAAAAAAAAATTGACTTGAAATTTTGGTGATACCCATCCCTTACTTCAATAAACTGCAGGGTGGATTATGGCCAAAGTTTCATATAAGAATTGAAAAATTATTGAATTGAAAGAATTTTGGTTATAACCACCCCTTAGTTCAATCAAATTCAGGGAGGATGGGTAAATTTTCAAGTGACACTTGAAAATTTTATTTTAAAAAAAATTCTAACATTAAAATACTAAAATTCAACTAATAGTGGATAGAGGCAGGAGGAGTATTGCCAAAATTTCATATAAGACTTGCAAAATTCTTTACTTGAAAGAATTTTGGTTTTACCCACCCCTTAGTTTAATAGAATGCAGGGGTGGGATCGGGAAATTTTCAAATGTGATTTGAAAATTTTAACTAAGAGCAAATTTTTGACATTAAAAATTCTTGAAAATTTTATTTAATAAAGAATTTATAACATTAAAATATGATAGTTCAACTAATGATGGATAGAGTAATGAAATACAGGAAATTATTGTAAAATTTTATGTAAAAATAATTATGAATAGTTGAAGTTTAAAAGAAAAAAAACAAACTAGTCATCAAAAAATTTCATTAGACTTTCAATTTCCTTATAAGATTTATTGGCTTTAACACATTCTATTAACAAAAATTTCTTCTTGAAATTTTCTTTGAGATCATGCTTAAATTTTATCTGTTCCATTAAGTTTTGATGCTCAAGTGTTTTCTCTTCTTTCTTTAATTTTTCAATACTAAGAGTTAGCTTGAATTTCTTCTCCTCCAAGTCTTGTGCCCTACACAGGGTGAAAAATAATACAACTTGTAGGCAAGTTGTTTTTTGTCCCTCAGACTACCCCCAGAGTAATTTCAGTCGTAATTCCAGTAGTCCTACAAGGAGTGTGAAAATTATCAAAATCATTCTCAAAATTTATTTTGACACAAAGTAAAAAGTACCTTACCAGTATTTGACCTTACTTTGGTGTTCCAGACAAGGGTAGGACCATTTTATTGAATCCGATCACTTCCAATCACTTCTGCCACCCTAACTGATCACTCATGTTTTCATTCTTCATCGATCTTCCAACTCTTTACTCCTGTTATCTTGAGCTGAGACTCTCTCCTATTAATCTAAATATGCTCTTATATTTAAATCTGCACTCATGCACTGTAACTCCCCTTTCCAAAAGCAAGCTCCAAAGAAAAATACCCAATTATAGCTTATCTAGATATTTTAATTTTTTTAATTTTTTAATTTCTTGAATTTCAAAGAAATGAATTGGAGATTTAGACTAACCTAGATATTTTTAATTTTTTAATTTTTTGATTCTTTAATTCTTTTTTGTAAAAAAAAATGGTAGTTTTAACTACTGTAGATATTTTTATTATCATTTTGTTTTATGAATGTTACAGAATCATTAACTTGCTGTTTAAAATTTTCTATATTTTTCTTCTTTTTCTTCTTTACTTTTCTTTTTTATCTTTTTTTTCCTTTAATCAATTTTGATCAGTTGTTTCAACATAATAAATTGGGAGTTTAAAATTTCTAAGATAATTTTTTTCATTTTTTGCCTTTTCTTATTAGTTTAGTTTTAAGATAATTTATGGAAACCTCAAACCATCTTTTACATTTAATTCCTTTTTTTATTAGGCAATGATTTAAAATATGGGAAGAGGAAGAGAGTGAATAACTGATGGTCATGAAGTAAGACAAGGGAAGCCAGAGGAGGGGAAAGTAAGAAGAGGGGGAGAGTAGGATATATATATATATATATATATGTATATAAGAAGTAAAAAAAACAGGAAGATGTAATGAGAGCCAGTAACAGTTCATGTGCTGAAAAGACACTGCATTGTTTCAGCATGTGACCTTGTACTTGCACACATGCACACTTGTGTGAGATGAATCACAAGTTGCTTCACTTGTGATCTACTTGACCCAATTCCTTATAGCCTCACTCTCAAGTTACATGCTGAAAAGACGCTGTGTTTTTTCAGCACATGACCTGGTGCTGGCTCCCAGGCACCCTTGTTTCAGATGGAAAGCAAGTTGCTTGACTTGTGATCCATTTGACCCATTTCCTGACACCCCCATTCTCAGGGTCATGTGCTGAAAAGATGCTGCATCTTTTCAGCATGTGACCTGACATTGGAGGCATGAAGTTATGGTTCAAATGGATCAAAATTTATAGCAACATTTCATTCATTTAACCCAAGGATGCAGGGGAGAAATACACTAGGTTACATGCTGAAAAGACACAGTGTCTTTTCTGGCACACACCCTGAAAGCAAAAGGGTGCAAGAGGAGGTGATTATGGCAAATGATGAATATTGGGAGTATCCTACAGAAGCATGGGGTATTGGCCTGGAGTCATGAGTGTGCAATAAAGCTCAGGATATATAGGGTGAGGAAAATGGCTGAGTATAACCCACAAGGAGCTATTTGGGGAAAATGGGAACACAAAAGACATACATAAAGTTAACTTAAAAAGCCCTTCTGAGTAACCAGGGGGGGCTGATTGGGGTGCCCCTGGAGGCCAAAAAAGGGCTACAGAGGGGAAACAGAAATACTTTTAACAGGTTTGCACATATAATTTCCTTTCCAATTTTTTGAAGGGCTACATTACATGATGGAATTATTTAAAAATAATTCAACCCACATAATCTATTTAACTGAATTCACTTGTACTTTAGTAGCATATGACAGGTTTTAGAATATTTAATCATTAATCATGTAAACCTAATCAATTACAAAATCTTCCCACTGTTTTTCAACTCTGGCTTCTGAATAGTGTCAAACGTTCTGTGTCCTTCAATAGGAATATCATCCTTAATGAGGAAATGGCACTTTGGATTAGCAAGTGCTCTAGTGGAAACAAAGATTGGCCTATCTGCAGAGTTAAACAAGGCATTAGAACACAACATTTCAAGATTTTTGTGAGTAAGATGGAGGGAAAAAATATATTACATGAAATACACCATATACTTGAGACACAGTATTCAGAGCACTGTATATATAATCATCTCATTATTATCAAATACATGATGTTTTTAAAATGGAGACAGAACCCAACCAGCCAACAAGCCCTTGAAAATATGATCTAAAGCCTTAATCAAGATTGAAAATTATTCAATAACTCAGCCATCATGATATATAATCAAGTATTTTATTTGAGCAATGATGATCTTGATATAACTGCACCCAAGATGTACTCATAATACAAGTTTAAAATTTTAATTACTTAATTTATACTTGACTAGCCTTAATGCAAGTCAAGTATAAAATCATCTTGACAGTTTTAAAATAGAGCCAACATCAAAAGCAACCAAAATGAAATGTCAATATTGAAAATCATTCAATAATATTAAGAAGTAATGACAATACTGAGAAAAGACCATGCCACAGCTAGATCAAATACCAACCAACCAAAAGTCATTTCCAGTATTAAATATACTTCTTTAATATTAAAGAATCATATTAAATTATGGGCCCCAACCATAATTCTGCACTTCTGATTTCCACTGCCCAAAAATGAATGCACACAGTTATTTTTTACTGCTTAACCTTATCTTTTATTCCCCATACTACTAGTCAAGTGTAAAAATTCATGAGGGCGATTGTGATTTTGGTTTGACAGTCATATTCATGACCAAATAAGACTTCATATTGAATACATGTATATTTTGCATTTTCCATATGCATATTTTAACCATATTGCATAAAATATTTTTTGCATATTGCATATGCATATTTTTCATTTTGTGTATGTATATGAATATTTTTTATTTTGCATATGCATATGCATATTTTTGTACATTGCATATGCATATTATTTATTTTTTATATATATATGCATAATTTTGAATTTTGCATATGCATATTTTTGCATTTTGCATATGCATATTTTTGCATTTTGCATATTTATATTTTTGCATTTTGCATATGCATTGTCACCGGACAACCTACACACTAGGTCGAGGGTGTTCCTAGAAAGTGAGATGGAGGAAGGAGTTTAGAGACTTCTTCAAAGTACAGAGGAAATTTTAGAGGAAGTGATTCAAAGATGAGTCGAAGGAAGAGCTGCTTCTTCAAGATATTTTTGATAAGATTCTCAATAAAGTTTAAAGGTAATACTAATATTCTTAGGATCTCACAAAGGGTTGGAAACTCAATAATCAAAGATTTAAGTTTTTAGAAATGATTACTGAGAAAATAAGGAAATGTACAATAATAATGATTTAACCTGAAGCTTTACCACTATTAACTATATATACGCTTTATAATTTAATTCTAAAGAATGTCAAACCATAATCCAATCCCTTTTATATCCACTACTCCTCTTCGCATTGACCTCATGCCCATCCATCATTCCACACACCACAGACCTCCAAAAAAACACCCGTTACACCTGGACCCTCCTCACTAACATCTGTTAACCCTTTGACCCTCCACTAACCATCCTGTCCATGCTCACTACCCCTGTTAATAACCCACAGACACATAATATAACTTTAGCGGAATATTTCATTGGCTGTTGCGCTGTGCGTCGCCTATCGAAGAAAAGACTGAACACACTATTGAGAGATTAACTAATTTAGATTTAAAGTTTTAGATTAGCGCAGTTGAATAGTGAGTACATAAAGGAAAGTTGCAGTTGCTATGTAGAATTGCTTCTGCGCTTTGAATATGGATTTATACCTCTTTATTATTGATTTAATGAGCTGCTTTTGCCTCAAGTGTCATGTGGTGCGTGACAGATGCCTGGGTATAAGACAGGAGCTCTGTTGAGCGTGAGACACATTCTTCCCACACTATAATTTTTTCTTTTACTCCTTCTTTTAAAAATTTTATTATGTCTAACTTCCCCACTCCCATTCACATGCCTCCACACGCTAAAGCTGATGGTGGTTTTTTTACTCGCCAATATACCCATGCTTGCATGGCTTGTGCATTGATGGAGTATTTCTGCGTCGAAAGCACGGCCACACGAGGACCTCTCCGGAAATGCGAGTTTTGTCGCTGGAGACGGGTGACTTGTGATGCCCTTACGAAAAACAGGGATATCAAGAGAAGTTTTATGGGGACTAAGTACTGGGTGATCCCTAAGACCAAAGAGGTGGTCAAAGATATTTGGGACATATTGGTCGGGGATGATTGATTGGTGGAAGAAGAGGAGAACGAGGTCAAAGATACCATGGTGACTTGGGTAGCCCAGGCCACAGGTCAAAAACAAGGGGTGGAAGAAGAGGTGGATAAATTAGTTGAAGAGGATGAGGATGAGGTTCCCATCTCAAACCGTACTCCGAAAAAATGATGGATGATCATCGAGGATGATGATGTGGAGGAGAAGTGAGTGACAATAGAGGTCACTCCAAGGCTGTTTTTAGAACCCGATCCTGTTTTTGAGGTGAGTTTTACCTTTTTCTTGTTTCAAGTTTTTTGAGTTTACACTGATGACTGTATGTTATAATTTTTAAAATTTAGATGTCATCAAAGAAGCTCCGATTGTGGAAGCTATTCCATTGCTGCCAGTTGAGGCCAGTCAACTGGCAGTTGATTCGAAGAAGGAGGATGAGGAAACCCTTGACCAGGTGTGGTTGAAGAAGCCTTGGCAGGGTCAACAAATTTGATTTGTTGAAAGCTTAAGTAACAAGATCAACAAGATTGTTGATGCTGCCTCCTTTGATGTGGCAGAAGAGTTACTTGAAATTGGAGAGGAGGAGGTATTTGAAAAATGCAGAAAAGAAATAAGGGTGGTGTTGGAGAAAATGAAGAAATTGGTTTGGGAGAAAATTTAGGAGAAGATTTGAAATGGGTAGAAAAAAAAGAAAAGAGGGAAGGGAAAAAAAGTAGAAAGAAAATGTAAATTGTGTACTTATTTATTCTATTGATTAGGGGGTGTCAGTTCTGGCAAATCCGCACTTAACTTAAGTGCGGATTTCAAACCAAATCAGCACTTACAAATCAGCAATTAAATTTTGCAAAAAAGTCACTTATTTCAAAAATGGGTGTCAGTTCTGACCTCAAATCAGCACTTTTTTCATGATTTTTCTTTCAAATCCACATGTTGGCCACATCATCCCTTTCTTTCCCATACCATTTTGTACTCTCCAAATGTCCTCTTTGTGTACTTCATTCACTTGGGTTGGTATTTTGGTTTGTTGCATATTCATTTTTTTTTGGAATTTAAGGTGAAATTTTTTTTTTTGGATGGCTCATTGGTTTTCTTTCACCAGCTCAACATGAAATCACATATTTTGTCAGTGATTTTTTTTTCATTCATCCCTCATATCCTTTTCCTATTCTCCTCCAACATCCCTCAAACAATTTGGTTTCATTCATTTTGTCATCTCATCTCTCCAGGTAAGTCACTTTATTCTTTTTTTTTTGATTTTTTGATTACTAATTATAATTTTTTTTTGTTTTTTTCTGTTTATTTTCTTTTTTTTATCTAAGTTTTTTTTGTAAGTGGTTATTTTGGATTTCAATGGTATAATTAACCTTTTTTTTCTCTCCCTCTTTACTTTCTTTTTTAGCTCCATCACCCTACTCTTCATCCCTCCTTGGCATGGTCATTATCCCTCCTTTCCCTTATTTCACTCTTTTTGGCTCCATTTCATTGAAACACAAACATTGCACATTCTTTATGCATTTCACATACTCCATATCCAATTTCCCCACAATTCCAACATCAATCTTTCTCACTCTATTTTTCCTACTTTTCAATCAAGGTAAGTTTCATCTCCTTTTTTTCATGCCTATATAATGTCTCATTCCTTTTATGAAAAGTTCATACTTAAATATATGTATGAATCTTATCTGGATAACAGTGAACTTATAAAACTCCTTTTGATCTCATCTTCATTACCACTTTTCAAGTTTTTGTAAAATTTTGAAAATCAGACTCGGAATTAGGGTTAGGTTTATTCAAATCTAATGTTCTTTTTACTGAAGATTCTCCTGAAGGCTACCTTTCATTTCACACAAACAGATTTGAATTTGATTCAGTGGTTGCTGAGATATTGACTGTTAAAGTTAAGCCTTTTTTTCCCAATTTAAACTTTTATTTCATATTTTTATGTAACAAATTAGGGTTAGGTTTATTTAAATCACATGTCCTTTAACTGAAGATTTTAATAAAGCATATCTTTCATTTCCCTCAAACAGGTTTGAATTAGGTTCAGTGTTTGCTGAGATTTTGACCTTTGAAGTTGAGCCTTTTTTCCAAATTTCACTTGTCTTATTTCACATTTTTATATTGCATATTTAGAGGATAAGGATTCTGAAACTCTTGTATGATTATTATCTAGGCATTTCAATTATATAGGCATATATTCTTGCTCAAGAATATCACTAAAGCTCAAAAATATGAAGATTTTTGCTTTTGGGACACTCTACCTTCCTTTAACTCTTTTCTTGCTCTTCGACTCAAAAAGCACTGTAATAAAGCATTTGAAAAAAATCATGAACTTGCAACCAAAGTTGGAATACCGAATTGGTGTGACTCTGAATGGGAAGATATCAGCCACGAATATCTTTTATTTTCTAATGTTATTATCACTCATTCTGGATTTCACAATAAAATTCACACCGATACCAATGACACCAATTTTCTTACTTTTGGTATATTCTCATATATCAAACCGATTACTGGCCAACCAATACCATCTCCAGCTAAAATCAAATGACATGGTTTATATTTTCTAGACCACCGGTGCATCATTGATTTTGGTTTGGGAAATGGTATCATCAAAACTATTTGGAATTCTTCTAAGGATAATCATCAAACGACCAAAGCTCCTCCTGGTTTGGAATCCTGTCAAGATTTAACACATTTTGGTTTCTCATTTCAAATCAGTCATAAGTTGATTCAAAGAATCAATAAGGTAATGAAAGAAGGTAAAGTTAATCAATTTAAAAAAACTTTATTTAGATCCAAAAAGTATGGGGATTAGAGTTGTCATCGAAAATTTTATATTTTTTTGTAAATTTTTAATAAATATTTTTTATGTATCAATTTCCTCAACAAAAGTAATGGGCCAACGAACTTGTGTTGTATAAATGGTAATCATGATAACATTTATTTGTTTCATGGGGTTCCTCTAGCCTATACCTGTGGAAAGTCCCAAACTTTTGTTTCTAGACTTGGCTGCATTTTGGCTTGAGGGATTGTCATTACTTTAAATTAGGGAAATTGATATATATTAGATATTTATTTAATAATTTACGTAATTATATTAAATTTAGATGACTTCCACCACTTACTTCAATAAAATGCAGGGGGGGTATTGCCAAATTTTCAAATCTGACATGTGAAATTGATGACTTAGAAAAATTTTGGTGATATCCACCCCTTGCTTCAATAAAATGCAGGGGAGAGTATTGCCAATTTTTTAAAACAGATATAGAATTTTTTTGACTTGTAAATATTTTGGTGAAAATTTTTGACGAGAATGTGAAAGTAATTGTTTCCACCTTGAGCAGGTTTCTGGCTCAAAGGAATAGCAGTACCATCAACAAAACCAATACATCCTGGGAAGCCCTCTGCTTGCATAACTTGAGATGATTCAAGTCGCTCTTCTTTTGTTGGCCAGGTGAGAAGTTGAGATTACAAGGAGTTGATGGCAGTGATACATTGTTTGGTATAAGTGTTAACTGAACCATACCCTAAATCAAAGACATTTTCTAAACATTTCAAAGCGGCTCCATTACCATTTGAGCCCAAATGACATAGTGTGATGGCCAATTGAATTGAAGGATGTTGTTGTTCTTTTTGAGAATTATTGTGAAATATGGGATGATCCTGAATAATCTCAAGCAATTTAAGGACACATTCCTGAGAAGTCCTGAACAGCTGTCTAAAACTGGGTGTGATAGTTTAAGAAGTGTTTGGATGGTGTTCTTGGGGGTATGAAGTACTTGAGGCTTTCTGGGAAGAAGGTAACGTTTCGTGGCCATTTTTGATAAAAAGACAAAATCTTCTTCTAGATCAGAATCAGAATTGCAATCAGAGTCCAAGAGCAGTTCAAGAGCCATGAAAGTCATTGCTTTATGTAATTTATCACGATTTGAAAGTGAGGAAGGCATAACTCTTATATGATATGATATGAAGATGTAAGTGATGTACGATGTTTGAGTTATGAAGTGTTATGCTGCGGAGTGCTGCGTATGAATGGGATGATGCTGACAAATCAGTGAAATGGGACTTGATGGTGAAATCAGCACTTTTGGTTGAGAAAGTGCGGATTTGAGTGAAATAAGTGACTTATTTCATTTTGAAATACACCAGTATTGGGGCTAGTGTGTTTTGGAAATCCGCACTTATTTAAGTGCAGATTTGCCAGAACTGACACCCCCTATTTTGTTTTTTTAATTGAAATTTTATTATATGTTTTATAAGATTTTGAAAGGGAAAGAAAAAAAAGAAAGAAGAAAAATATTTGAATAAAATTTTGTTTTTAAATTTTGAAATAAGAAAAGAAAGAATATTTAGCTGAGGAAATTTTAGTTTAAGTTTTGAAAAGAAAAAAATTTTTAAGTAAAGAAAAAATAGTTGATTGAAAATTTTGGTTTTTATGTTTTTAAATGAAAATTTAATGAGAAAAAAGAAAAAGAAAAATCGTTATTTGTGAAAATTTATTCAAGGTTATTTTTGAAGTTTTTGAGGAATTTTGGTTAGTTGAAGAGAAAGAGAAAAAAAGTTTTGAAAAAAAAGAATTTGAAAGAAAAGAGTAATTTGTTTGAAGAATTTTAAAAGAGAGATTTAAAGGTTGAAGTGAAGTTTGAGAAAGGTTGTTGTATTGAGTTTGTGATAAATTCTGATAGTTCAAAGAAAAAGAAATAAGGAAATGAAAATTGTATTTTGAAAAAAAGAAAAAAGTTTGAAAGGAGAAAAGAAAGAAAATTAAAGGAATTATTGATTTTTAAGATTTTATTTTAATAAATTTTTCAAGACTTTTTTTAGTTTTTTTTAATTTAATTTAATTTTATTTATTTTTAAAGAAGGTTGAAAAAACTTTTTGAAAAAGAAGAAGAAAAAGGAAAACAGAGTAAGGATTTTTTAGAAGAGAAGAAGTTTTAGAATTTCAAGAAAAGAAAAGAAAAGAAAAGAAAAGAAAAGAAAAGAAAAGAAAAGAAAAGAAAAGAAAAGAAAAGAAAAGAAAAGAAAAGAAAAGAAAAGAAAAGAAAAGAAAAGAAAAGAAAAGAAAAGAAAAGAAAAGAAAAGAAAAGAAAAGAAAAGAGAAGAGAAGAAAAATAAAAATAAAAGAGAGTTTTAAGGTTTTGGTTTTAAAGGATATTTAAGATGAAAAGATTTTAGGAGTTCAGGGGCGTTAGAAACATTGATGGCTGGTTCCCAGGATGTTTTGTCTTAGTCATTGAGGAAGCCTTCCCATTCCACAAGGTATTGAATTTTCCCCTTGCGCATTCTTGAATTAAGGATATGGATTACTTCCCACTCTAGATGGTCTTATACTTCAACCGGTGTGGTCTTCCAACATTGGCAGGGGCCTTTGTTGTGTGATTTGGCGCTTTTTGTGCATGCCTTAATTGAAATCTGTTAGGGAATTAGGTATTTTTCTGGTTTTATTCCATGGATATTGGGGCTGCGGGTATGTGGGTACTATCATTGGATAGTCCCGGTTTTTCTCTATATTTTATGACTTGAAGACATTTTTCATATTATAAGTTTTAAGGGGTCATTTCCTCATTTTTCATTTATAAAAGATAGCTGTTTAATTTTGTTTTTTGTGTTTTATGGGCTAACCTTAAGTCTTAGGGTTAAGTGCTTAGTACCATTTGATAAAGCTAATTTTTCTCTATATTTCATGTCTAAATGTTTTTATAGTGAAATTCCGTGTTTTAAAGGTTTTAGTATTTGTAGCTAATTTTTCTAAGTAGATTAGTGGTTTTTATTGGTTTTCTGGCTTCAGGGAGGCCGGGCCGCTTCAGGCGGCATCTCCGATGTCGGGCGGCCTGCCCGCCTCTGCTTTAGGAGGTTGGGGAGCGCTCCAGGAGGGTTTTATATGCAATTTGGCAGGTACAGGCGCCAGATTGGTGGGTGCACATGGGCTCTTAGTTAGTAGTCTGTGTGTACATAGTGAATAAGACAGTTTGGGGCAACCTTAATCATCATACAACCATCCGGAGGTGATATCATTGTTCCTCACTCAGTTTTCACTGTTTTCTGGCCACAATTGGCTGTGTTTTTTGCAAGTAAGTTCTTCATTTAACTTAACTTTGGCAACTGTTTTCTCTGTTATAGTCTTGCAAGCTATAGCAAGTATTATTGCTGTCTCTGGTGTGGATTTGCAGCCTACATCAAGTATCTTTGCTGTCTCTGGTGTGGACTTTGTTCTACATTTCAGTTCTTTGGTCTGGTAGTCTATCTGGGGACTACTTTCTTGGCTCATCAAGCAGTCAAGTGTTTTAAAAAGGGGCTTTAGCAAAACAGGAACCAACTTACTTTAGCAAGTAAATCTCACTCTATTTTTCTAAAGGGACAGGGGATTTTCTCTCTGGTTTTTCTCCAACTCCCTTGGTCAAGGCCTATAGCTAGTACTATAGGATTGTCTACACCGGTTATGGAGGAGGTTGGTTCCTGCCCAGGTATTATTCTCGTGCCAGTTCCAGGAGAGATACGTGGAAAACAGGGTGAATAGCCTGCCATTTAGGAGGTAACTTGAGTTGAAATGCAGTTTTAGAGACTTCGGAGTTGATTTTGAATGGTCCCAAGTGCTTTTTGGCCAGTTTCTTAGATGGTCAAGTTGTTCAAATGTTTTTTGCGTCAAGCCATACTTTGTTGCCTGGTTTAAAGGAAGGAGCTGATTGAAAATGTTTGTTGGCCTGTTCCTTGTACCTTCAAATCGCTAACTCCAAGTTTGATTTAAGTTCTTCTTGGAGTCGTGATATATTTCAAAGATAATGTTCCACAGGATGACTAGTTCCTACATGGATTGAGTTGAATTGAGGATGTCTTCCATAAAAAGTTTCAAAAGGAGATTGTTGTGTTGAAGAATGAGTCGAGTTATTATAAGCAAATTCGGCCAATGGTAACCATGTAGTTTAATCTTCTTGTTGATAACTGAAATACATTAGCAGGTATTGCTCAAGAATTTGATTGACCCTTTCCATTTGTCCATCGGTTTCAGGATGATAGGCCGTGGAGAGATTCCTCGTGATATTGAGTTGTCGACATAATTGAGTCCAGAATGTGCATACAAACAATGAGCCTCTATCTGAAATAATATCATTAGGTAAGCCATGTTTGGAAAATACAAATTCTAGAAACAATTTTGACACATCTTCTTCTGTAGCAGTAGTATTGGTTTTTATGAAAAAAGAAATTTTTGAAAATCTATCTACTATTAATAATATAGCATCAAAATTATTAGAATGAGGAAGTTGAGAAATAAAATCCATTGATAAAGATTCCCAAGGTTTAGAGGGAATAGGATGTGGTTGAAGCAACCCATGCTTCCGGTGATGGGGAGCCTTATTCCTATTACATTCGTAAAAAGATCTTATATAGGCCTTGATTTCTCTAGTCATTCCTGGCCAGAAGAAATCCCTGGCTATTAAATGGTAGGTTTTATGAACACCAAAATGACAAGCTAATGGAGAATCATGTCGACTATTGAAAATCCATAATTTTATTTCATTGTTGTCAGGTATAACTATTCTACCTTCAAAAAATAATAGACCTGATTCAATACTAAATCTTTTGGACCCTTAATTTGAGAGTATTGTGTATTTTAACCCTAAACAATAATTGTCCTTTGACTGAGCTTCGAGCATGTTGGATAGTGGATTTTGAAAAGATTGAATTTTCATCAAATTAAGCTGATGAGTTGTTAACATTGATTTGTTGAAGATTGATTTCACATTCTCTGGGTTCTTGTCAGCAAATGCGTCCCCTGGCTGTGGGTAAACATCATCCCAATGTGACAGGATATCTGGGACAATACAGTTCTTAACTGGGCAATAGGAAATAGATAAAGGAAATTCAGAGAGAATTTCAGCCCACCTGGCCTGACCCCTGGTTAACACTTTGGAAGACATAAAGTATTTCAAAGCATTATGGTCAGTCAGGATCTGAAAAGGACTATCTAGGCTGAGAAGAAAAGAGTGCCATTTTTAAGACAATGAATGATAGCTAAAAGCTCTTTGTCATGAATTTCATAATTTGATTCTGCTGTAATGATTTTGAATGACTCAAAAGAAACAGGATGAAACAATTTTACTTCAAGATTGAATTGAGAGATGACCCCTGCGATAGAATAATTGCTAGAATCTGTCTCGACTATTGTCAAAGCAGAAGGATCAAAGTGACAAAGAATCAGAGCTGTGGTGAACGCAGTCTTCAATGCTTCAAATTCCTTTTGTGATTTAGAAGTAAAAACAAAAGGAGTATCTTTTCTAAGAAGGGAAGTAAGATTGGAAATAGTTTTAGAGTAATATTTAATAAATTTTCTATAGAAATTGGCAAACCCCAAAAATCCTTGGAGGGATTTAACGGTTCTGGGCTCAGGCCATTCCAGGACTTTTTGGACCTTTTTGTTGTCCATGACTAAACCATCAGTGGACAACATAAACCCAAGAAATCAATAGATTTAAGATGGACTTCGCATTTATTGTGCTTGGTGTAGAGACCGTGATCCGGAAGGCAATTTAGCACCTCTTGAACATGATAAAAATGTTCATCAAGTGCCTTCCAAAAAATTAAAATATCATCTAAATAGATAACAACAAATTGTTCGACAACATCTTGAAAGATGTCATTAAAAAAATTTTGAAAAGTAGATGGTGCATTGCACAATCCAAAAGGCATGACTAAATATTTAAAACTACAAAATCTAGTGCGCATTGCAGTCAGTGGTTCATGACCTTCCACAATGTGAATAAGATTATAAGCGCCTCTAAGATCAATTTTAGAAAAGAAATTAGCACCATTGAAAAGGGTAAGAAGCAATGACATAGGGGGAACAGGATATGCATTCTTCTTAGTGACTGTGTTGAGCTTTCGATAGTCAACACACAACCTAAGGCTACCATCCTTTTTCTTTACAAAAAGAACAGGGGATCTTGTTGGAGATTTAATGGCTCTGATGAAATCTTTGGCTACATTCTCAGCAATGTAGTCCTGAAGAACTTGAGATTCATCCTTTGACAAGGAATAGACAGGACCTGCCGGAGGTACTGGACCTATTAACTCTATTTGATGGTCATATGGTTGTTGATGTGGTAACTTATTGGCCTTGCGGATTGAGAAAACATCAAGGAAATTGTGATAGATTTCTGGTAGAGTTAATTTAATGGTTTCAACGTTGATTTGGTTTTCCTCATCTTCTTTGAGAGAATCTGTCGAGGGAAGACCAGAATTGAAAGAGCATAATTTGACTACTTTGAGGCAATTTAAATCCTCTTCAAGTGAAGTGATAAAGCTAGAAGGGTTAGCCAATTGCTCATTTAGAGAAAGATCAGATGCTTGCAAGTCATCTTGCAAAGATTTGTCCTCTAGAAGAACATTTTCAGATGGGTTGTTCAACTCCCTATTGACCTGCATTGAAGAATCAGAAATATACTTAGCGCGTGGGGTGATCAATCCCCGTGACCAATCAATTTAAGGATTCCTATGCATTAAAAAGTCATGGCCAAGAATTGTATCATCCATTCTTGAGGCATCCAAGACTGATAGTTCCCACTCAAAGGAGGGAAAATTTGGAAAGTTGAAAACCCATAAAACTTTCTTACTTACCCAATATTTGGGTTCCTCTGATTCTACCAAATAAATTAAAGCTCGGTCTATATCTGTGAATGTCAGCTTTAACTTTTTGGCAAAAGATAAACTGAAAAAAGAAATTGAAGCTCCAGAGTATATAAGACAACTGAAGGGGATATCCTCCTTAAAAAGAATGAATATCAAGCGGTTTAAGGCAACTCCAGTCCTTAAGACATGGAGGTTCTGTGCACTGGGAGAGATAAGATAGTTTGCTTTTTACACAAGTAAACTATCTACTAGTTTTTTTTACCTTGAACTAGTACCTTCTCTTTCCTTCAACTTCACACAATCTTCTAGCTTTTTCTTACCCCCACAATACATACATAGCCCATTATATGCTTGTATCTTCCTCTCAGCTTCTTTAATTTCCCCTTTTTAGTCCAATACCTTACTGATATTTCCTGGGGTTGAGCCTTTTGGTTGAGGTTTTTCCTTTCCCTTATTGGGTTTGGATTGAGTCAAGGAGGATTGAGTTGGCCGTGGGTGTGAAGAAAGTCCCGATTTAAAATTTAGGCCCTGAGATTTGTTGGCGTATCAACTATGTTGTATTTGTCCTTGGTTAACACCATTGATTTCGATGGTTGGATCCATTAAATCCGTTAAGGTAGTCATCTTCTGACCATAATGATTTAATTGATCCAGAATCCTCAAAGGAATTCCCTTTTTGAAATGATATTTTAGAGCAGCATCATTCCAACCTACTTGAGTTTGAAGTGCTCTGAAGTTTGAGATATATTCAGAGGCTTTACCATTATCACTCATTCAGAGGAAATCAAGTTCAATTTCCATGTTTTCAGTTTCATTAGGGTCACCAAACAACATAAAAAGTTGGACTTTGAACTTTTCCCAGTTATTGATAAGTAAGTGGGTTTCTGTTGAAGAGAGCATGAGAAGATAAGGTTCGAATCATCTGGCTGATTTTCCGGCTAGGAATGAAGAAGCTTTAACAGCCTTTGATTGGTTGTTATGGAACAGGAGCTTGAAGGTTTGCAAGAAGGGGTGCAATCTGTCTGGGTGTTCTCCATCAAATTTTTCAGGAGATTTCATGGAAGGAGTTTTGAATTTTGATCCCTCCGAAGATGTTGGATTTGAAAGCGTTTTCATGAAATGTCTCATGAAGTCTTATAGAGAATTAGATGGTCCAGGTTCCAAAGGTTGACCAGAAGGGTGAGTAGCAGGGGCAGACGGTGCCTCATGCATCGTATCCTCTCCTTCAGCTTTATCGCTAGAATCATCAAAATCCTGGGGGATGTCTTCCACAGATTGGACTGAGTGCTCCCATTCCCTAATGTTGAGAGGTTCCAGAGAGTGAGTGCAGGAAACAGGGTGTGTGGCTCTTGGCCTGCCTCTGGCGTGAGCCCTAGTAGTAGCGCCCCTAGGAAGAGTGCCTTGAACAGGTGCCATTTTTAAAGAATTTAAAAACACCTGAAAAAGGACGTAGTAGTGCAAAAGAATGAGAAATATGGAGAGTTAAATTATACTTTCACCAGACGACCTACGCACAAGGTCGAAGGTGCTCCTAGAAATTGAGATGGAGGAAGGAGTTTAGAGACTTCTTTGAAGTACAGAGGAAATATTTGAGGAAGTGATTCAAAGATGAGTCAAAGGAAGAGCTGCTTCTTCGAGATATGTTCGATAAGAATCTCAATATAGTTTTAAGGTAATATTAATATTCTTAGGATCTCACAAAGGGTTGGAAACTCAATAATCAAAGATTTAAGTTTTTAGAAATGATTACTGAGAAAATAAGGAAATGTACAATAATAATGATTTAACCTGAAGCTTTACCACTATTAACTATATATACATTTTTAATTTAATTCTAATGAATGTCAAACCAAAATCCAATCCCTTTTATATCGACTACTCCTCCTCACATTGACCTCATGCCCATCCATCATTCCACACACCACAGACCTCCAAAAAACACCCGTTAAACCTGGACCCTCCTCACTAACATACGTTAACCCTTTGACCCTCCACTAACCATCTCGTCCATGCTCACTACCCCTGTTAATAACCCACAGACACATAATATAACTTTAGCGGAATATTTCATTGGCTGTTGCGCTGTGCGTCGCCTATCAAAGAAAAGACTGAACACACTATTGAGAGATTAACTAATTTAGATTTAAAGTTTTATATTAGCACAGTTGAATAGTGAGTACACAAAGTAAAGTTGCTGTTGCTATGTAGAATTGCTTCTGCACTTCAAATATGGATTTAGACCTCTTTATTATTGATTTAATGAGCTGCTTTTGCCTTGAGTGTCACGTGGCGCATGACATGCATATTTTTGCATTTTGCATATGCACATTTTTTGCAAAAGTTTTACATATATTGTTCATATTGAATATGCATTCTGCATCTATATTTAATATGCAATATGAATGATTATTAAATATTCATTTTGAATGCATATTGAATATTAAATAAAGTATATGTCATATTTCCTTGAATCATGCTTTTGACAGGGGTGGTAGCAAAGAAATCTACAAGTGTTTCCAAAATATCTTTACTTGATGGATTTCTACTCATATACCCCTCAAAAAGATTCCTCAAGGATTACTTCATGGGTTACTATGAGATCACTAAAAAACAACTTGCCTACAAGTCATATTATTTTTAACCCTGTGCTATCATTCTTCCGTAAAGAGAGTTCGTACTTCCTCTCTTCCAAATCATGTACCCTGTCATCCCTCCTTAAAGAGAGCTCATATTTTTGCTTTTCAAACTTTAGAGTCTCTTTAGCGATTTCAACTTGCTCTAGAGTGATAAGAAATATTAACAAAAAGTAGAAGAAAAGCAGAGTAAAGTATTAAGAGGTATGGTATCACTTACCATCATCACATTTCTCCAAAAAATCTTCCATAGAAGAAAAATGGGTTTGAAATAAAGTATCGCTTTTTTGTCTTCTTTTAGTGTGGAAATTTAGACTAGTTGAAGCCCTTCTCCTTTTTTTGGGTGTAGTTGGCACATTAATGTCCTCCTCATCATTGTCACTAGCTTTAGTCTCAGTTGATTGTGGGACCTGTGTTTGTTCTTCAGACTTTTTAGAAATAAGAAAAGTTAAGTAAATGAATAAAAAGAGTTGGTAAGATAGAAGAAAAAAACACCTGAGTTAGATTGGGTTGGTTTATATCACCATAAGAATCTATAGAAAGGATTTCTAGATTTTCTGAATTTAAAACAGGGGAAGGTTGAGTTGAGGAAGAGGATGGGGAAAGATTGGTTTCAACATCATGTTTGGAGATAGGATCTTCACCATCCAGCATGTTTGCAGGATTAACATCAGCTTGCTCTCCAAAAATAGCATCCATCTCTTTAAAGTAAGGTCATAAAGAATCAAGTTTATTGTCTATGGATTTTTTGTCCTTACTGATATCAAGGTCAGTAATGCCAAAAACAGTAGAAGATGAAATAGTCTTTGCCTTCTTGTATTTGGCTCAATAATGCTTGATGCGTTCAGACATCTGTTTAGGTAAAAGATCTATCCTTCCCTTAGTCTTATTCCATAATTTTTTTGCCATTAGAAGATAACCATTAACTTTTGATGCAGGGGGCTGTCCTACTTTTGTTGCATTTTCAGTACCAAAATAAGAATCATAGTTAGATTTAGTATTCATCCAGTTGATAATTATGAGATGCTCATATTTTTTTAATTGAACAGTCTTTGATTTATTGGCTGAGCGAGGGAAAGAGGGAGAAGTGTAATTTGAAGAATAACTGGGGGAAGCGTGCCTTTAAGAATATCTATGATGACGAGGAATGTTAAGATAATTGAAGATGGAGAGGAGGAGAAACAAGCAGATGAGATAGCAAGGGGTTCTGAATGGAGAGAATAGACAGGATGGGATGAGAATGGGAGTGTGGAGAAAGGTAGAAGGCATATACATGAAGTAGTCCAAGATGTAGGCATATACAGAACAATGAAAAAGATGTAGTTATGACAGAAATTTGTGCAATGGGATGAGGTTAGGAGTGCGCAGCATGGTAAGGAGGCCAACATATCCAGAAATTTGTCCAAGATGTGGTTATGAAAAGTTGAGTAGAAAAATGTCAGATAAGAGGTCAAATTTGACAAGTAAAATGTTTAATAACCCAATTATTAGAAAAAATAATTGTGGAAGATAATTGGGGTATAAAGATTTTTATCTGAAATTAATTTAATTGCAGATCTGTCAACATTGATACCCCCTATTGGGTACAGTTACTACTTTAAATACCTAATTTATATTTTAAAAAATTAGTACAATTATTATAAGGGTTCTTTTCTGAAATCACTGAGTTATGATGACCCACTTATGTTCTTCAGACCCAAATATTTGGTTTATATGAGCCATACTAAAGTAAAAATCATGTCCTAAGGCTTATACTAAATAATAAGTAATAAGTAAAGAAAGACCCCATATTGTCAGTGTATGCTAGTATCTAAGTATGATTTGATAGTAAACATCAATGGTCCTATTACTTATTTTTAAATTATTTATTGATTAAAACTCAGGGAAACACTAATAAAATAGTTATTCTCAATATTAACTCACAATATTGGATTGGTGCAGGCTAGTGGTGGAAAATAGGTTGATAAAAAATAGTTATGGCTAATATAAAGATAATATCAATTTATAAAGGCTTTAAAATATAATTTTATATTTTAATAATTCTCTTTTAATGTTTATTTGAATTTTAGTAAGTAAATGATGTCCAATAACCAGTTAAATCCTCCCTTACTTAAACCAAAATCCACTGGAGTGCACAGACCTTCAATCCAGATGATGTCACTGCTCTCCCCCGCAATTACAGAACTTTTAGGGCTCAAAAACTTCCCATGGCTTCCACTTAAAGAAGTTTCAACACCCAGACCTCCATTAAGGACCCTCCATCACAATTAATGATATCATAAACCCATACCATAAATAGAGAAAACAGATAAAAGCAGATACCATAAAGAATCAGATAAAATAACTCATACAAAGAGTATATAATGAAACACAAATCATATAAAGGAACCAAATCAACTTTCTAAGCCTCCAATAGCATCCCCAAACATCCATATTAACCCATTAATCATATTCCAAACAATAAATCCATGAAAATCCATTAAAGGAATCAGATTAAGTTGTCCAAACTGGATATATGCGTCTGAAAAAGTTGTATGTGCTTTTGTAGGTGTGGAGATTCCATTGAATACATCCATATGACATAAAATAAGCAGAAAAATAAAGCCTATAGGCTATTTAGAGATCTAAACCTGCTTGTAGTCCTATATATACATAATATAACTACATATATCACTGAACATGAGGTTTATGCATACATATAAGCTTATGTATGTCTATAATTACTTAATATCACTTAAAATAAGTATATTATGACTCCATTACAGCTTAATAAGTATTGTGAGGCCTTTGATTAGCTATTTAAACTTTTATAAGTCATTTAATAGTGTAATAAATATATATATATAAGCATAATAACCATATATATAAGTATTATAACCATATTTTTACTAATAGGCTTAATTTAATTAAGGTTATCTTATTTTAAGCATATCAAAATTAAATCCTGGGGATACCTAGGATGACACTTTTTCTTTTATTTGAAAGTGATTGGCTGCTATATTTCACTCCAAAAAAATGTGGGCACCTAATAGAAGGTTCAAACCCCTATTTTTGATTTAACTCAAGTTTAGCTCAAATGAAATTGGTCTGTAAATACTTTTTACTTTACACTAATAATTCTAACCAATGCATGATTAAATCTGAGTTTTTCTTCAGTTTAAAGAGGTTTGAGAGATTGAGATCTGCTATCAGGCTCCATTTTTCTTTCTAGGAGTTTTTGTTAATAAAAATATATAAGTTTATTATTAAAACAATGAATCATTGTATAATTTAATATTAAAATATTTTGAATGCCTTTACTTTTAAGTTTAATATCCTTTTTTTTGGGCTAGTTCATATTTTCTTTTTCTATGAGAAATTTTCAAAAAGTATAATTTCTATAGAACATGCCACTGCTAGAAAAATTTAAGCAAAAAAGAGCATAACAATAATCACACCTCTAGATTTTTGATGAGATGAGTTTTTTAATTGACTGACTAATAAATTTTATAAATAAGACATAAGAAATCTAAATAAAAAGTAACAAAAAAGGAAATTCTGATGCAAAAAAAGAAGGGAAAGAAAAACAGTAAGTTGAAAAATTAAATACAAGAAAAAGATTAAAAAAATAGTTTCAGTTCACTTTATGATGACTCATACACTAGGTTAGTTATTTTTATTTATTTAAAAACTATGTTTCTGAATTTTTTCAAGATTGGCTTTTTTAGCTTGTTTATAATTAAACTTTTTGATGTATACTTAGCTAGTTGATAATTAGTTTCTTTAATATGGGAGTAATTGATATTATTAAAAGTGCGGCTGTTAGTTATTTTCCAAATGAGCTAATAATTTTTATATTATGTAATTTAATTGATTTTTATTTGGCTACAGTATCACTGATTGTTTTATTAGTAGGATGGTGAGCTAGCTAATAGTTCAAGTAATCTAGTCAGTAAGGTCTTGAAAATTAGCTTTTATATATAACTCTAGAGTAGTTAATACTTTCTTCAGAAAAAAATTACTTTAGTGATTAGATTTTTGGTACAATTTCATTATAGCTAGTCTTTTTTGTTTATTTATAAGTTTTTCAATTGTTTTTTCAATTTAATTCATGGGTATTTATTATTTTTTTAGTTATTAATGGCATTAAGAATTTATTTGAAATTTTAATTTTTTACTTATTTGGTCAACACTTTTTTAATTTAATTTTTTTTTTTAGATTTATGAGTTTTGTAAACTCGATATTAGTATTTGGGGAAACAGGGGGTATCAATGTTAAAGGATCCACAATTAAATTCATTTCAGATAAAAACCATTATAAACCAATTATATTCTGCAATTATTTTTGCTAATAATTTGGTTATTAGACATTTTACATGTCAAATGTAACTTCTATCTGAAATTTTTATCCTAAATTCTTTATAACCACATCTTGGACAACTCTCTGAATATCCAAATCTCCCTACCTTTCTGTTCACTTCCACCCTCATCCCATCCTGTCTATTCCTTCTATTCATTCAGATCCCTCCCCATCTGATCTTCTCATTTCTGCTCTATTTCATCATTGAATATCCTAAAATGCCTTGTTATCCCATATCTTCTCAAATTCAGCCTCCTTTCACTTGTTCTTTAAATAAAACTACTCTCTCTTTCCTCTGCTCAGCTAGGAAATTAAAACTATTCAACTAATAAATTCACAAATCAAATGTGCTTCCTTCAGGTCTTTATGGGTTTTTAAGTGGGTTTTATTAGTTTTTTAGCCCCAAACCAACAAAATTAATTCTTAATAATCAACCCTCTTTCTTTTGTGCCCTGGGATCAGCCCTTGCTACAATCTCTCCTTTCCACAGCAACATCCCAACCACCCAAAACAACCTAAACTTTCCTAATTTCTAATCTCATTTTTCCTTAATCTCCACTTAATACAATCTACTTTTCAGATGGATCTCTTTTACCTAATTTTGAAGTTTCTTCAGGCACTTATAGTCCTCTCACTAATTCAATAACCCAGTGGCAACTTGGAGTCACAGAAGATAACTCCAAATTTGAGGCAGAATTATTAGGGGTTTTCTTTGCTCTAAAGCTAATCACAAGAGTGGTGAGAGTGACCCAGACAAATTTTTGAGTGTTGTAATTGACTTAGACAAATCTCCAAGTAAAGAGAGTGAATCAGACAAATGTTTCAGTGTTTCAAGCAACTTAGAAAAAACTATTAACTTAAGAAAATTTACAAGTGGTGCAAGTTACTCTGACCAATCTTTGGGTGAGGTGTGCAGATAAAATTTTTATTTTGAAGTTTAAGAACAGAAATTTAGGTGCTTTATGCTCTAGAAAGACCTAATGTCAGGATCTCTGATTTGAAACCATGTGACTTGCTAATGAATCAATCATGGTTATAATGAGTTTGGGATCAGGAATTAGGAATAGAAATTGGGATATGAGAAGTGGGTTAATATATTATTGTGTATTCCTTATCCACTAGCCCTTGGGCTAGTGGATAAGTCTCTTCCACAATTAATAATGTCAGATCTGGGGTAAAAAATTCCTGATCCCTAATTTCAGATACCTAAACATTGATACCCCCTAATATATGAAAGTAATGGGAGGATATTAGAGAAGGAGGGGAAGGAAGAAAGTGGTTAGGAATGGGAGGTAAGAAAGTGTATGGGGAGTGGAGAGGAAGGGGAGAGGGAGGGAAGGGAAAGGAGGAAAGTGGATTTAGAGGGGAGAGGGAGACAAGTGAAGGAAGGCGATTGGATGGGGAGGGGGGAGGGAAGGGAAGGGAAGTGATTGGATAGTGAGGGGAGAGGGGGGAGTGAAAGGAAGCAAGTGAATGGGAAGGGGAGATGGAGGGAAGGAGAGGGTGGGAGGGGAAGCAAGTGGATTGAAATGGAAAGGAGAGCAAAGTGACCCAATTGGAGTTGTATGGGAAGAAACATAAGAGAAAGGAAATTAATGGGATAGAGAAAAATCAAGAATACACACAATTATGAAAAGTAGGATAGGGTAATTAGAGAAAGAAAATATATATATATATATACAGAAAAATGAATAAAGAGAAAGGAAAAAGAGAGACTTGTTACAGGATTAGTAAAACCAGTGGATGAGTGTGCCACAGGAACATGGGGCAAGAGGTGGGGGAGATGGGGTCTGAAAGGGGGATGTTGACATCTTTTTTTAAAAAAAAATTGAAGAACTAAAACAGGTCCATTCAATTTTTTGTCACAGAAATACACCCATGAGTTTAATAGGGTCTAAAAACTGAACTAAAAGCCTAGTTCACACTTTTTTCCCTCTATGCAATCTTCTGAGCACATTAAAAAATTTCTTGAAGATTTTAATCAATTACTTGTTTTACTTTTTTTTGGTGATAGTTTCTTATATGCTGAATTTTCAAAGTTCTTGAATATAGATGATTTTTTATAGAAAAAATTTGAAAAACTCATACAATTTTTTGCTTTACATTCAAGTCAATAAATTTGCTTTTCTAATTACAGAAAATCCTCAAAATTTTATATCTGATTTGAAAATTTGGAAATGCCCCCCATTTCATTTTATTGAAGCAAGGGGTGGGTATCTCTAAATTTATCTAAGTAATCAAATTCACATGTCAGATTTGAAAATTTGGCAATACCACTCCCTGCATTTTATTGATGTAAGGGGTGCAAATCACATAAATTTAATATAATTACATAAATTAATTAATAAATAAATTAGATAAGTCAAATTTACTAGTTTTAAATTAATTTCAATTCATCATGCCAAAATGCTGATCAAGTCTAAAAACTAAGTTTGGGACTTTAAACAAGTTTGGCTAGAGGAAAACCATGAAACAAATTAATGTTGTCATAATTACCTGTTATACAACACAAGTTTGTTGGCCCATTACTTTATTAAATTTAATTAAAGTATCAGATTTATTAATTAAAAATTTATGAAAGAATAACAATTATTTGGTGACTCTACAAATCCCCATAATTTTATGCTCTACCTAAAGTTTTATTAAATTTGTTACCTTTTCCTGCATTTTTTAACTTTTTTATTTTTTGGATTAGCTTTTTACTTATTTGGAAGCAGCAGCCAAAATGAGTAAAGTTGTGACAAGATTTCAAACTTGGAGGAGCTTTTGATTTTTGATGATTATTGTGAGAAGAGTTTTTTTCATCCACTTTAGATTTATAGTACTTGATGTTTGATATATGGACAAATACACTATGCAAATGGATTTTTTGTTCTAAATATATTTTTTTAATTTTGATAATCATTATTTTTTGTTGATTCTTTATATGATGATTGAAAATAAGTTTAAATTGAAGAAGATGATAATATAGTTGAAGTATATGAGATAGAAGTGGTGAATCTGAAGAGATAGACATGTATTTTTATTCAAAAACTGGTTATTGTCTAAAACCCAAAAAAGTTAAAAGTAAAAAAAAGTCAAATAATTTAAAATAAATTTACTTAAAATTTTTTTGAAAAAATAAAATAAGAATAATTATTACTTCAATTGAAGGTGAGGAATATTTTTCTAAAATTCTGCAAAGAAAAAGATAATAAATGTTCTAATACATATTTTTAAAGTTTATTTTAGGCAATTGGAAGTGGGTGTGACAGGGTAGGTAATAGAAAAGGGAGGGTGGCTGCATAGGTCAGGTCATTACATTACTGTTCAATTTTTAGAGAGGAGGGTAGGGGCTGCAGGTTTCAAGTAATGAGGAAGCCAGTGAGCCTGGCTGGATGTTATTTATATGTTAAGGGGGTGTCTGTTGGTGTGTGTTTTAATGTGATTAGCCAGCCAGAAATAAACCTGGATGGCTTGTTGTATATAATTTGGGCTGAGTGTTAGTTTAGGTAGGTAGACTAGGGGGAGAGGTGGGGGGATTTTAAGGTACCCCAATCAGGAATCAAAGCTTCCTGGCTGTAGTTCTGAGGCCTAGGAAGTGGTGGTGAAATGAGGGGGGGTTTCAAGAGAAAGGAGATGGTGGGGATGTGGGACAAAAATGCCACAGCCAGGCAGCTTAGCTGCCTGGCTGTCATTTGAGGTGGAATTGGGGGAGACAAAAAATGCCTGCCAGTTTTAAGAACCAGAGGGGATGGGTGAGAAGGGGGGAAAATGACCAGGCCAAGGAGGAATAAATAGTAGGGTGGAGAGAAAAAAAAGAGAGAAAAGAGGGAGAGAGAGAAAAAGTTAATTTTACCATGAAAATGAAAAACAAAACCACTTATCAGAAAAATGAGATTAAAATATTAGCCAAATAGTAAGTGGCATATACACATTTAACCTACTCTACAATTCTTTGAGTTGTGGAGTGTCATGTTGCAGAGTGTTGCATATGAATAGGATGATTCTGAAAAATCAGTGAAATAGGCTGTATGGTGAAACCAGCACTTTTGGTTGAGAAAGTGCCAATTTGAGTTAAATAAGTGACTTATTTCTCTTTTAAAATCCACCAGTGTTGGGGATTGTGTGTTTTGGAAATTCACACTTAGATAAGTGTTGATCTGGTCAAATTTAAGTGCAGATTTTCCAGAACTGAAAACCCCTATTTGAAATATGAAAAGATATACAGTTTCACATCTAGAGAAGCAAGGTTTGCTTTGCAGAGTGTGTGGATGAGATTCTTAAATAGCAGATAATTTTCTTTTAGTTTTATGCCTTGTCAATTGTTTAGTTATTTTGATATTAAGGGGTGTCAGTTCTGGAAAATCTGCATTTAAGTTAAGTTTGGACTCAAAAGCAAATCAGCACTTACAAATCATTGCTTAAAGTTTGCAAAAAAAGTCACTTATTTTTAAAATGGGTGTCAGTTATGACTTCAAATCGGCACTTTTTCCAAGTTTTTTTTAAAACCACATGTTGGACACATCATCCCTTCATTCCCACCCCATCCCATTCACATGAGACACCCAGACCTCCATCCCCTCATTAATCCTTGGTACACACTCCTCACTGAGATTTGAAACATTTTATTGTGACATTTTAACCAGGCATATTTTTTTCCTTCTTTTTTTATATTTTCAACCTCTTAACCTCTTTTTCTTGTAACTTACCAGGTTCATAATGCCTCCTAGAAAATCCAACACTCAAAAGACATCTCAAACAAATGCTACATCACAAAGGTCTTCTGGTAATGCAAGCCCCTCACTGGAGAAATCAAAGTCTGGAAAGCTAAAAAAGGAATATTATCTCATCATCATCAACTTCCTCAAAATTAAATCAAATTATGATGCGTGTTTTAGATGTGAGAAGTAAACCTGACTTGGACATCCACCTTCATCAATGGTAAATGGCTTCTTGTTGATGGCAAATGAAGTAAAAAAGAAAACAAAAGGGAGAATTGACATCAATCCTAAGAAAATGAAGGAGAGGTTCAAAATTTATCAATCAAAATATAAAAATCCTCATTTTACTTCCACTTCCACTGGCTTCAGTACTGTTGATGATTATTTGGAGATTGGAATTACAACTGTTTCAAAAAATCTCAATTTCATGTGTCCTCTCTAAGAGGAAATGTATAATATTTAATGTTCCCAAGTGGATGTCAACCCTTGGTTTATACAAAATACTACTAAGGATATACCCTCTGATTTTCAACTATCCAATAATTCTCCTGACACATCTTTACTTCAATAGCATCAATCCCTTCCATTGTCTAACCATAGTTTACCTGAAGGTGATCCCAACTATCATGAAGAACAATTATTTTGGAGTAGATCTGAGTCCTCAAATTCCTAAGAATTTACTGTATTTTTACTTTCTCTTTTTTCTAAAATTCTTTGCTAAATTGCTCATTCTTTCTTTTCTAGTCTCCTTAATACTGAAACCTGTGGAAAAATCCTCATCACCATCATAATTTTATCACCACACCACCAATTTACATTTCTAAATAGTGCTAATTCAACAAAATTCTATATCTGTTTGAAAAATTTGGCAATAACCTCCCTTGCATTTTAT
This sequence comes from Hemileia vastatrix, assembly GCA_030280995.1. Classification (NCBI taxonomy): domain Eukaryota; kingdom Fungi; phylum Basidiomycota; class Pucciniomycetes; order Pucciniales; family Zaghouaniaceae; genus Hemileia; species Hemileia vastatrix. Next base: position 26,878,729 of record JASXTE010000011.1, read on the forward strand.
TGAAGCAAGGGGTGGGTATCACTAAATTTTTCTAAGTCATCAATTTTCCATTTCAGATTTGAAAATTTGGCAATACCCTCCCCTGCATTTTATTGAATTAAGGGGTGAAAATCACCAAAATTTAGAATAATTCCATAAATAAGAAAGATAAGTCAAATTCACTAGTTTTAAAGTAATGAAAATTCCTCAAGCCAAAATGCAGACCAAGTCTAGAAACTAAGTTTGGGACTTTCCACAAGTATAGGTGAGATGAACTCCATGAAACAATTTAATGTTATCAGGATTCCCTTTTATACAACACAAGGTTGTTGGCTCATTACTTTAGTTTAGTAAATTGAAATATTAAATTTATTTATTAAAAATTTATGAAAGAATAAAAAATATTTGGTGACTTTACAAATCCCCATACTTTTTTGATCTACCTAAAGTTTTATTAAATTTATTAGTACAAGAGAGAAGACTTAATAATAATTTTGTTTCTTACACAAAAAATTTTCACCTACTATGACTATCAACAGAAATGGAGTCTTGAGATCCCAGGTAGGCCCACTAAAATTAATGGAAAAAGTTGAATACACCACTTACATCTGAAATTATTGAATAAAAATAGACTGAAGATTCTGAATAGTTTGATATAGATCCACCATCTGCAGAAAGAAATGTAAAATAAAGTAAAAACAAATGGATAAATGATAAATTTACTTAAAGGAGTTTAATGTGTGAAAATGGATTCAGGAGAGCAATGACTTCATAGTGCATGGATAGGAATATCAATTTGAAACCTTCGAAATTTTGGATTAATTACTTAAAAATTTACTCTATGACATCATTCTTCACTGATGCTACTGTCACATTATCTTCTTGAGAAGGAATAACAAGAAATGTGTTATTCTACATCAATCATGCACAATTTGATCATTTTTGTGTGAGCTATCTCCCTTCAAGCTTGTATACATATATACATGTTCTTTTCTTACCATATATATTAAAAAAATTTTAGCGCCTTTTTTGCGTAAATTTTTTATCTTATCTGAAATTAAGCAAGTCCTGAAAAAAAAAAGTACGTAAAAAATTAAATTAAATAATCAGTGTGTACATTCTGTAGAAATTTTTCCACCATCAAGATGTAAAAAAAAGCCAATGCTCTTTTCACAAACCCTCTAAAAACCAAAACAAGATATGAGGTGGAGGTGGGGGAGGGTAAATGTACCCCATCTAGGCAGAAAAGCTTCCTGGCTGGGGTTAACAAGGCAAGAGTAGGTGGAAGGTAAAGGTACCCTAGCTATGTAGCAAAGCTGCCTAGCTGGGGTTACCAAGGCAAGTGGAGGGGGAGGGTAAAGGTACCCCAGCTAGGCAGCAATTCTGCCTAGCTGCAGTTTTAGAGGAAAGTGAGGTGGAGGAGAATTGGGGGGCATAAAATACCCCATTCAGGAAGTAGGGAGAGGTGGGAGGCAGCCAAGGAGGGGGGCAATGAAAGATGATGGAGAGGAAAAAAGAAAGAAAAAAAAGAGAAGAAAAAAAATTTGTCTAACTTTAAAAACCAAAAAAAAGCACTTAAAGAACAAAAAAAGAAAGAAAGAAAAGAAAAAAAAATAATTTGTAATTATAAAAACAAAAATGAAAAAATGAAAAAATGACTTACATGGAGCAATGAGTTGAGAAAGGATGATTCTGAAAAATCAGTGAAATGAGATTTTATGGTGAAATCAGCACTTTTGGTTGTGAAAGTGTGGATTTGAGTGAAATAAGTGACTTATTTCATTTTGAAATCCACCAGTCTTGGGGATAGTGTGTTTCAGAAATCTGCACTTAAATAAGTGCAAAGTTGGTCAAATTCAAGTGCAGATTTTCCAGAACTGACACCCCCTATTATATGGAAGCTATTTGTATTTTTCTAGTTTTTTTATATATGTTGGATTTTTATTTTTTGTGCTTAACACAATAGTGGGTATCAAATTTAGAAATCTTCCATTTCAAAATATCTTTTTCCTCCCCAAAATCAACCATGAATATTTTTTAAAATATGCCATATTGTGTCCCAAAAATACTTTTTTACTGAGAATTAATGTTGAGTTTGTGGCTTTCTTATTGTGTTGTGAAATACCTTTTAAATAATTACAAATTTCTAACTTTGATACCCCCTAATGAGTTTGGTTCTAGGAATTAAGTGCTTACTATCAGTAGATAGCTTGACTCTAGCTCTATGTTTTATGTCCTTTTGATTTTTTTTGTGATTGATAGGTTTTAGGGGTTTATTTATTCTTTTCAGATTTCTTAATAGTATTGTGGATGAGCCACAGTATGCTACAGCATGCCCATGGAAGACTATCACATCCCCACAGCACATCTAGCCACAGCATTTTTTACCATAGCATGTTTATTCATAGCACACTATTGTTTTCCAGGTGAAATTCAAGGAAAGAGAAAGAGATGGGGATCTTATAGTCTTATACCATCACTTAGTTATTTTTAATAAGTAATATAATTGATAAAACTACAAAATATAGGGGGTGGACTTGCTAGCAAGTCCTCAACCTGAACTGAGATGGAACTGAGATGGAACTCAGAATGAACTCATACTGAACCCAAACTGAACTCTACTTGAACACCCACCTAAAACTGTTCTGCTCAGTGGTGTTCATTCCTGATTGTATGGTTTCTGTATCAATAGCTCAATGTTTGTTCAATCTGTGGTGAGTTTGGGTCCAAGGTTGCTGACTTGCAAGCAAGTCTGCCCCCCATATTGTGTGGTGTAAGGATTAGACTTTTACCATTAAAATAAAGTTCACATTGTAATAGAAAATTTCATGAATTATGAATTTTGTCTTTAAAGTAATATACTCACGGTATTTCTTGCACTTCTAAATATCATGAAACTGAGAACTTTATGCTCATTCTTTTGAGAATATCACTGTCCTCATTCTCTAAATTTCTGGCTGTCAAAACTCATACCCACTTTGCTGCAATTACAGCCATATTTGCAGCTAATGGTGCAGCAAGCCAACAAAAGAGTAAGTTAGGCACAGAATTTTTGACTGAAAGAGACTGACATATCTGACATTTATTACAGATCTTTCAGTGTTTTTAAAACAGTCTATGATCAATCCACACCACCATTCTGCCACCAGGTCTCCCCTACCCAAGTTTCCCTCCTACCATCCACCTCATCCACTCATCTATTCTTTTGATTTTATCAAACCCTTCCTCACCCATCTCTTCCACCACTACTGGCGCCTGGTTTTCCTTCATTGGTAAGATAATATTTGTTTGTTAGTTTTTTTCTTTTTTGTCATATTTTTCCTATTTTCACAAATATTTTTGTTGTTGTTGTTGTCTCTGCCAGTGATAAAGCCAACCTCTCTGACTCTTGAACACAATAATGGATCATAAACTTTAGTATGTTTCATTTATTTCATTTTTTCCATTCTTTTTCTTATATTTTTGTTTTTATGTCTAGGTACAGATAAAACCAACCACTCTGACTCTCCAACAAAATCCTGGATAATAAAATTTAGTTTGTTTCATTCATTTCCTTTTTTTCCTTTATTTTCTTTTTATCCTTTATTTCTTTTTTTTGTTGTTTATGTCTAGATACAGAAATAATGGATTTACCCTTTGTGAGCCCCCTCCTAGCTACATTACCCGCATAAACAATGATGAGTAAAACTTCAGCTATGACTTATTCAATGTATCACCTTCTGAAGTATTAATGCCATAAAAATTTCCATCTCCTTGTGAAGTTTCAGGAAGAATTAAAAATTCTGTATCACATGTTACATTTGACCTTATCTCTTCTACCAGGTCTGCTAATTTCTTCTCAGGCTGTAATACAATTTACATAGAGTTCAAAATCTAAACACATAACAAGAATAAACCAACTATCACCCAAAAACAATTTTCTAATGATGAAGATTAAACTATTGCTTTAGAAAAGATACATTCCAAGCCAGAAAGGCTCTCATTTGTCTGGGAGGCTTCAAGCCATGATCTTGAGACATTTTGACAACATGTGATGCAAACAATTAAGGATGAAGAAGAAAGTATTTTGGCCACACGTATACAGAAATAAGTTGATTGAGGAACTGTCTCATGGTGTGGAATTATCCCCCTAAGTAGAGAGTTCTCTATTCAGAAGAAGAAAAAAATTGATAGTGTTGATATTTTTAAGGAATATCTCAATCCTGCTGTAATTTTTTTCAATAAGCAAAAATTTTCTATCTTACTTGAACACAACGATCCCAGACCTGCAATAAAGGTAAGTAATTGTTCCTTTTTTTTTATTTTATTATTTTTGCCTCTCCTCTAATTTTTTATTTGCTTTAATTTTTTAGAGGGGATCTCAAATAAAACAATTGAAGCAGTCTAATGTAGTGGATTCAGAAGAAGAAGAAGATAAAAACAATGATTTACATCCAACACTGGGCATGAAAAAGGATTCTCTACACTATGAAAGAGTCAAGGTGCTGCTTCAAATACATAAAAAATGTAAAGATCTCACACATGGAGAACTTGCTCACTGTCACCACAGAAAATTTGGGGGGGTATTGCTAGCAATACCCCTCATTTAAAAATGTTGGGAAGTGGTTGGAAAGCTGTTGGAAGGCTGTTGGGAGTTCATTGTGAAACCAGATTTAAATTAATTGGACAAAGATTTGGTAATCTGTTAGACCTAGGTTCAACCAAACTCAATCACAGGTTTCTTGGAGCTTGGTGATTACTTTGATTTTGAGCTGAGCACAGATTGAGCAAAGCTTGAACATATCACTTAACATATCATAATATTCACTTTCCCATCTTGTGGAAAGCAAAATTTGATATTCGTTCTAAGAATATCTACATATATTTTCTTGCCAAGTTGGTAACAGAAGGTTAAACTGTAGTATCTCAATTATTACACTAGACTACATAGATATTTGATAAAACATACAATTCAAATCAATTTTAATATTATTGAGATCACCATAAGTGTCTTTCCAAAGACTTACAAAAAGTATGTTAGTATCAAGATATTGTTCTAGGTAGTAGTTTCAATTTGGATTTTGAACTGACATCTAAAGAATTTTACTATTAGACAGAAACATAAATAAGTGTAATAAGAGTGAAATTATTCTATTTTGTGATTATAATGTAACAATAATGCACATTTTTATTGAGAAAATTTTTCTTCCTCCACAAACCAAAATTTACTCTATAGGCTCAAGATTTATTTTTAAGACATATTATTCATTTCAGTTATCATTGATTTACTTCCAATATTTATTAAAAAGATAATAATAATACATGTGAAAGAATTATGAGCTTAGCATAGCATATGCTAAAACGTTATTTTGTCGTTTTATTCAAAACTGATTCTTCATTTTTTGCTTCAATTCATCTTTTAACAACCACTATCTTCAGATACTATTCTTACTTAATATGTCAAGTCTCAGATGTGTTGGACAGTTCTCAATAACAATCGATCAAATTTATATGAATGTAATTTCAAGATTTCAAAACTCACCGACCCCCACGATTTTACAGCAAGGCCGTTCAAATGTTCATATTTTTGGACTATTTGAAGAAAGAAAACCAACCCTTGTTGGTAATCTTTCTCAAGTGCAGAGTCAGCACATTGGACCACTATTGGGTGACATTGGCTCTGGATCTCACCATTTAAACCAAAGAAGTGCCTTGAATCCTATGAAGCCTTTCTATTTTCATGCTTACTTGGTTCCAGTTTTTGGTAATCAGTATCAACTTTGAGGATGCCTCTTTTCTTCAAGTACACTAATCAGTCTTGCTAAAGAAGCATTTTCTTCTGCACAAATCGATTTATGTCCAATCCTGAACTACGACTCCACTATCTTTTTTAATATCCCGCATGTAATTTTTGAAGGCTCTTTCCAAATATCTCAGAGTACTCAAGATTGGAAAGCTGATCAACTTATCCGAGGAATCAAAACAGTTCTCAAAACACATCAACTTCAAGCAATAAATTTTATGATTGACAATGAACGAATGTTAAAGGAAAAGTTGGATATCATGTGGAGGCACCAGGACAACCATTGGCTTAGAACTGGATTCGATGACTATAAAGATCAGTTTCCTAACAATCAATTGCCGCCTGAAGGAAACGGGTCAATACTTGCTGATGATATGGGTTTGGGAAAGACACTTTCAACTCTTTCTCTTATAAGTGCAACTCAAGGTGAAGCAAGACAATTCCAGGTATCAGAAAATCAAGAAGGTATTAATCGGAGTTCAGCCACACTGATTATATGCCCCCTGGCAACACTATCAAATTGGATCAATGAAATAAGTGTGCACTTTGAAGATAATGCACTTCCTTTCAAGGTTCTTTATGGGAAGGATTGTCAAAATACTAATTTCAATGAGCTACAGGACACTGCTATTGTTTTAACGACCTATGAAATAGCTAGCCCAACGATGTCAAAAAATCAAAGCCAAAAAAAGATATCGGTGACTCAAATGCTCTTTTGGTATAGAGTTGTTTTAGATGAAGCTCAGTTAGTGCCCATTTCTATATCTAAAACTTAAAACTTAATTTTTATTATCAATTTTTATAAATATTCTTTTAGTTACATTAAAAATCCTTACTCGCAGAGGGCTCAAACAATATTTGACTTGGAATCCCAACACCGACTATGCTTGACTGGAACTCCACTTCAGAACAGGCCCACTGACCTTCAAAGTCTCATATTTTTTCTTAGAATCGGAAAGTGGCAAGAAGACTGGTTATGGAAGAATTTCCTTTTTCCAGGTTTGCAAAAAGGAAAGGCTAATTCTATTAAATCAATCAATCACTTAATGAAAGTCATAAGCCTACGTAGAACAAAGGATGCAATTTTGTCTCTTCCAAAAAAGATTCAAAGGGGGATATCGGTTCAATTAGCAGATCCATGGAGGTCTAAACTTGATGTGCTTCAAGAAGGATTCACTGAGCGATATGGGCCCTCCAGAAGCACTGACTTCCCTTGGGACTCATCTGAGTTTCTAAGAGAGCTGATGATTTTAAGAAAATTCTGCAACCATCCAATCTACGAAAATCTGGATGAAACTCCAACTTTTGATTTCACCTGGCAGCATTCCGCAAAGATTTGTCATCTTATAGGCCACTTAAAAAACTTTTTGTCTGGTGAAAGGGATATAAATTTTCCAAAAGCTGTTATATTCTCCAACTTTGCAGACTTTTTGCAGATGTAAGTGATTCTATAATGAATTGTTTTACAAAATTGTGTTGGCTTATTAAAAACAATTTTCTAATATTTCAAAATAGAATAAAAATGGCTTTAGATGACCACAATATTAGGTATACCCAGCTTACGGGTGAACTCAGCCGGACAAAGCGAGACAAAAATATGCATGAATTCCATTTTAATAAAAATTGCCAAGTTTTGGTTGGAACGATTCAGGCTGCAGGAGTGGGTATAGATCTCAGGTGTGCTCAAAATGTATATATAATGGTGAGCTCAATGTCTTTTATTTCATATTAAGAACAAAAATATTAAATTTTTTATATGTTCAATGTTGAAATAGGAGCCAAATTGGAATCCAGCAGTTGAGCAACAGGCTGTTGATCGGCTGTATAGAATGGGGCAGCAAAATGAAGTAAATGTTTTGAATTATTTTGTACAAGGAAGTATAGAATTCAGCATGTATAAGATTCAAAGGAAAAAAATGGAGCTAACAATGTAAGCCAAATTTCATTTCTATAAATTTTAATGATAATAGTAATCATTAAAATTATGTTTTTGTTTTCAAGGCTAAGTGTCCCAAACAGTGGAAATGAGGAGTATGAGTGTGCAAACCTATTATTAAGGGAGTTTGTCAATCACTCACATTAGAGGAACAAAGAATTTCAAGGAGAGCAGGTAAATTTATGGGATTTTGAGGATTTAAAAGTCTGAGTTGTTGAGGATTTAGAGATGCAAGATATAAGGGAGAATAACAGTCATTCGGCAAACCCCGGGGGACATGAGAAGGATTAAGGTTAGGGGATAATGTTGAAACCAAACTGATTCTTTTGTACAAGGCCAAGTCTTTTAGCACACTGCCAGAGTAGGTTGAATTATCTCGAATATCAAAGTGTTGTTGGTCAAGATATTGTGCAACTTTAGAAAAATCTTCAGACCTCCATTGCATTAAGATACGTCTTAACGATCCATCATTATCAATTTCGGTGTCTGAACAACATTTGATGTTTGTGAAAAGGTTGTGATAAGTTTCACAATGTGGAAGTTGTTTAAGAAGTTTAGTTCGGTTAACTGAATTCTAAGAATCTTTGTTATTTGAAATAAAGGTCATAAATAAAAACGGTTGAAAAAAAAGGGATTTTCATACTTTTTTTTTTATTCTATATTTATGCTTTCTCACTTTGATTATTTCTTGAGAGCTATGAGAATCCTTCCCAAGTCTTAATCTATCAGCATGACCTAAAAACCAACGGTGAAGAGCTCCTATTTGATTTGAGAAGCTAATTTGAGTTGAGTCAATTGGATATGCAATCAAATTATTGGTTTTTAAGGCATTGTCCCAGTGTTTAATGAGAATATTTGCCAAGACCTGGTTCCATTTGTCAAACCAATCTAGGTTCCAAGCAAAAGTTGATCCTGGGAAACCACACATGCGAAGGTGCTCAATAAAAGATTCACGGAAAATTGGTGGAAACTTTTCTGAAACCGCTGAATTTGATTCTGGATGAGGTAGTTCAAAGTCAATGTTGCAAGAATTCATGTCGAATGATGAAAATCTGTCTAATTGCTCTTCAGTAGGGTTTTGTTTCCATCCATTTGATTCTGGTGACATATCCAAAAGTGAACAACAAAAATTGTGTATAGATCTACAAAAGTGAGAATTGAATGGAGGCAAAGTCTCATTAAAAATTCTATTAAGTGTTCTTGTGTTTGTGGGCAGGTTTCCATGAGGAAAGTAAGAGCTACTAGGGTTCATAAATAATTAGATTAAGAAAGTGTTCAATTAAATTAAACAAAGAGGAAGGATAAATTGTTGAGCTCCAAAACTTTATGATCAAAGTTGATTTAAGGAGAAATATCACAAAAATTAAGAATAAGAAATATTTCGACTTTATGGAATTATAATATGCATAAATTATATTTTTATATGCAACTTGAACTCAAAAGGAATGGTATAAAATAAAGAGAATGATTATGTGATAAAAGCAGACTCATTTAAGAAACGGATTTTTTTTTCTTTTCAAAAAATTCTTCCACAAAAATAATTTGTTAAATGTGAGGCTATGTTCATTTTTTGATTACCAAAAAATTATTTTTGGTCCAATATGATAGTAATACATATTCTTTTGAGTAATTTTTTTCAACCTGAATAAATAGACTAGAGTGTCACTTCATCGCATTTATGTATGAAAAGTTATACAAGGTTTCAGCTTTTATGTAATTCTTTAAGGTTTACACTTTTGTAGCATCTATTATTTGAGTATTTTTGATTTTTTCTTTATAGAAAATTCTACCTAGTACAGACCAATTTTCAAGTTGAAAGAAATATGTTTGTGATTGTTTTTTACAAAATATTAAACTTATTTTTGGGTTTAACTTTGATTTTTGGGGTAATTTTTTAAATAATTATGTTAAAAATATGGATTACTTTTCTTATAGTCCATAACTAAGAATTTTTATCAAAATCAAATAATTTTAGGGTAGTTAGATATAACTCAGAAGGCATTTGATAGAAAAATAATTAAGATGCTTGTGTGTACAACAGAATTTTTTCTATGATAGAAAATATTCTGATAAACATGCATGCATTGTTGTACAAATGCAGAGAGTATACAGAATACAAATAAAGTAGACTGCATAACTTTAAATTAATATATAATTTATCCGATTAAAAATTAAACATTTAAACTTAAATAATTTCAACACATATTCCATCATATTCTTTTGATAAAAAAATGTAGCTTATATTAGCTAGTGCCTTTCAAAAAAAGGAATACCTTCAATCGGTAACTTCGAATAGCTAACTTATTCCTACAATTATCACAATTACAATGCCTCCATTTTTTCATGTATGTCAATGTCAAGATCTTGGATGTGTCAATAGAAAGTATCAAACTTCTTCTGGGTCCTTTGAAGTTGGTATGGCTTTCAAAAGCTCTAATTCTTATGCAAAACATCAAGAGGAAAGAAATAGGAAGGCCCAGATGGTTATTTCTTCCAACAATCCACTTAACATTGGAAGTTCCAGCTCCACAGAAACAGTAAGCTGTATATCTATAGTTCAATGTGAGAATTAAAGTCTTTATGATGTTTCAATGATTTATTACATAGGGGCAGTTGCTATTGGGGGCAGAAGTATCTTCAACAGTCTCTAGAAACTCAAATCTTGGGGAACGGTATAGCCAAATAATTATGTGGCAGGCAGCAAAGCTTTCTCTGATTCATCATTTGAGCAAAGAAGGTTGTACTCAATTTTTGGATGAAGAAATTAAGAAGCTCAAACTTCTAGGTGATAGTGGAATACTGGATTCTGATAGCATTGTCCGCCTGGTCCCACGCTCGATAGATACAGTTTTTAGTCGATTAAAGCTCAATCAATCATTTTTCACTAAAACATGCTGTCCTAAATGCTTTGCTCTTTATGAGTATAACTCTGAATCTCAACCATCTATACTATGTTGCAATCAACCGTTTCTTTCATCATCAAAGCGCTATTTAAAAATGTTTGGAGCAGGACAAATTGCAGTTAAATGTGATGAAAGGCTGTATTTGATGGAGGAACATCAAGAACATGTAAAATACTTATCTCTTAAAACATTTCATCACCATTCTTTTATCGACTGGCTTAAGGAAAAGATCAAACTGTTCAAATTTGAGCTTCTGATTGAGAAGAAAACCCCTGTGGCAGAACGTGTAGAGTGTGATTTGATGAAGGATGTTTGTGATGGTTCAATTTGAAAAACTTTCCCATAACCACTCCAGCTCTGGATAGCAATGATGATGAATATACGATAACTTCAGGCAACTTAATGTTTACTTTATATGTCGACTGGTTTAGGCCTGGTGGCAATAGGATTGGAGGTCATCAGAAGTCTGTAGGCAATATTATGATGGTGTGTATGAACCTACCTCAAGAAGATAGATACAAAATGGAAAATCTTTTTTTGTATTCTATTATACCCGGACCAACAGAACCCACAAGTGAACAGCTTAATCACCTTCTAAAACCACTGGTTAATGATCTACAAACTCTATGGGATGGTATATTGATTGAAAAGACACATCTTTATCCACGAGGCCGGAAATTAAGAGTTTCATTGTTCTCTTTGATAGGTGACATTCCTGCAATACGAAAATTGGCTGGCTTTTCGAGTCACTCTGCAAAAATGTTCTGCTCTTTCTGTAATATCTCTAAAGATGAAATTAGTGAAAAGAATGTGGGAAATTTTTCATTACGGAATCATGAGGATCATATGTGCTGGGCAACAAAGTGGAAAAATTCTAAGTCACATTGGGAGCGTGTATCAATTGTTCAAAATCATGGGGTACGATGGAGTGAGCTGAATAACCTTGAATATTGGTGTCCAACTGAATATTGCTCAATTGATGTTATGCATTCACATATGCTTGGCAACCTAAAAGATCACAGTCTAAGCTATTTTCAAATCCAAAATGCAGCAAAAGATCTAGAAAAAAAGCTGGAAAAGGATAAAAATTGGCATGTAAGAGAAGAAGATGATGATTTCTTTTCTGATACTTCACTGCACAAACATTCGAAAAAACGTAGAAGTAGCTTAAGCACCACGAATAATGATGATGATGATACAGGACACACGAGACAGCACAAGCGGCAAAGACGTATGAGTTCAAGACAGTCATCAAGTCATCATGGACTAGATAATGAAGGATTGGGAAAAAATCGATCAAGAAGCCAGAGTAGGTCATCCAGCTCCAAATTTATTCCTCCATATAGCGATGTGGCCTCAGTACAGTCTCAAAGCAGTGACAGTAGGAATTCATTGTATAACTTAAGGCAAAGAAGCATTAGCATATCACAGAGTGAAGGATCTCACTCATCAAATGAGACAGCTAGAGATGAAGAAAATAAAAGGAAAGGTAAGGAGAAAGAAAATGAAGGTAGTAGTAATCCACGAATCACAGCAGCAGAGCTACAGGTTGTATGGAAGATGATTGATCAAGTAAGAAGACCTTCCTGGCTAACACGAGTTCCAAAATCAGTAGGATCTAAAAAGGCAGGATCCCTCAAGGCAGCAGAATGGCACATGCTGTATACTCTCTACTTCCCTTTGTCACTTATACCCCTTTGGTTTGAAAAATTTAAAGAATCTGAATCTTCAGCTTCCTCAGCTGATAAACCAAGAGAATATTATCTTCTCAAGTCACTTGTAACATTATGCTCGATCACCAATTTTTTGACATTAAAAAATATACAGACTAATGAGCTTAAAGATCTAGATCAATTTCTGTTAGAGTATCGTGAGTGCCTTGAAGAGGGTTGGAAGAATATTAATGCAAAGCCAAATCTGCATATCACTCAACATTATCCTGAAATGATAAAGCGTCTTGGTCCACCATCAGGTACAGCTACTTGGTCTGGAGAGCGGGTGAATCATATATTATCTGAAATTCCAAACAATCACCATCCACGTATGTAATGTTTGTAAGAAATGATTTAAAAACTCAGCTGTGCTAATTTATTAATATTTACCACAGGAGAGATACCGCTAACAATGCTCAAACATTGGTATCGGAAGTCTAGGGTATTAGATCTTGGTGAAGCTGAAGATAATGATCAATGTGAGACTAAAAAAATCCATATTGATCTCGATAAACAAAACAAATGGATCCATCTAAGTATGGCATTATTTACTAAATGGGTAAGGGCACGAATGGGAAAAGAAACTTCAAGACGGGCTTTGACACCATCGGAGAAAAGTGGGGATCGGGTAGTTGAAAATGTAGCAAGCATATTGATACATGGAAAGAGGTTTACTAGTTACCATCGACACATTGCTAATTCAACAATTGAATTCTACTATGGAAAAGATAGCCAGTTTGGGCAAATTGATGATCTTTTCAGATCAAAGGAAGAGATTGATCAAATATATTTAATAGTAAGTCCTTTCAAAGAGCTCCGTCCAGAAGAAACATCAAAGGATCCCTATGAGCTTTTCCCACAAGTGCATTGTCGGTTAGTAAGAGTAGCCAAAGCAACTCAAATTGTGATTAAGAAAGATGCAATAATTGGACATGCAGCTACTGTCGAGCACAAAAAAGGAATGTTTGGAATCAAAGACGAGGTTGTCACTGCCATTGGACTGCAGACAGTAGTGAGTGAAAAAATTAATCAAATTTATTTTCTGTTGACTAACATCTTTGTGTTAATTTGGGATTGGGGAAATTTGTAGGATTGGTGATATTTGTAAATGGTGAAAGAAATAATTCAATGCTCGATTAAAAAATGCAATGCATCCAACTTACCTTATCATAAACCAGTGAACAATTACTTTGGCTGCTTTTATTGCGAGAGAACCCATGCTTTCAATGAGTCATTTTTATCTTAAATGTAAGAATGAAAGAAATAAAATCATGATAATGAGAAATATGATAAAATTTTTACTTAATGAATGATCTTCTTGCTCATTCATCTACTATAAATAGTTTGACCTTCCAACTTTAGCTGATAGCTATATATTATTCACTTTATTTTTCGACAAGAGAACATACACGTTTACAAGACTATATACATAGTATCTTTTTTTACTTTAGCTTTGATAGGTATAAATTTTAACAACTGATTATTTTTATTTTATTTTATTTTATTACAGTTCATTATGGATGATAATTTTGAAGGGATGTCTGTTGACCCAACCGATTCTGATTGTTTTCCGCCTCAACATACTAATACTGGAAATACTCCTCCACCACCCTCTGCTGATCCACCTCCAGATGCATCTCAATCTGTACCACCTAATCCTAACCCACCACCTAATCCCAATCCATGCCAAGAGTCTCATTCAGAACCAAGAAATTTTAATCCCAATCATCCTTCTGCTTCTGAAAGTGCTGATCAGCAAGCTGATCAGCTAGGAAGAGATTGGGCTAGTGAAGTATTGAGGGAATTTTTCGGAGACCAATCATCATCTGCTCAGCCTAACCAAGGAGCAAGCACAAGTGGAGCAGGTAAGTAAAATTTGTAGTGTATTCTTTTATTGAAAAATAACCAATTTAATTAACTTATTTGAATTTTTAGTGAATCCCTCAATCATTATGGGTATCAGTGATTACCACAGACTCAATTCAGCAGAGTCTCATGAGCGAGAACGGGGGTTAAGGGCTGTAAGAGGCTTAGTTAGAAGGAATGATGTTCCCAGGAGCTCGGACAGTCTAAATAGAAATATTTACCACTTTCTGAAGTATTGTCTTGGGGGACCAACACAAATATCAAAATATCCTGCGAGCCCAACACCTTTGGAGATTGAAAATTGGAAAGATTGGAGCCAATTCAAACTAAAAACCATTCAAACTGTCCTAACCCAAGTCCAATCTTCTAACCGTGCCAATTCTGCAGCTGATCGACAATTTCTGATAACCAATTCTATAGCCTTCTTGCGATCCAAAATTCGACTACCCGAATTTTTTCCAGCACCTGAGCCTCGAGGACTAAAAGGAGGAGCACCGATCCCACTTTCTGTCAAAAGAAACTTAGAGCGTGAATTGCAAGAAAAAGGTTTTCGGAAATTTGCGTTTGATTGGACTTGCCGTGATTTTTCAGAATCAACTTGGAATCAAGTCATGGGAAGCATAGTATGCGACCACTGTACCAGATGGCTCACCACCTTGAATACAATCGATCAGTCAAAGCTTCAGTTCACTCAATGTGTTATTGAGAAATGGGTAGTTAATAAGGGGAAGGAGATGATAAGGTTGTTTGGGCAAGAAGAGGAAAGGGTAGCAAGAGAAAAGATTGAAAAGAGGGCAAGGGCACAAGTAAAACGTTATCGGACCAAGGTAAGTTTTTAATTTTACTTTGCTTTTTGTTATTATGAAGCTGATTTAGATGGAATTCAGATTGCTAGTGCACGCTACAAGTTAGCAAGAGATCTCTGCAGTGATGTGCCAGGTTTTGTTGTGCTTTTTCATGATACTAGGTGCATCTCTGATATCAAGGAAGGCCCAGCACCAGCCCCAACTGCACCTATCCGAGCTATTCCTGGATGGAGAAATCCTGAACTCAATGATTTGTTTAAAAAAATGGATAAGATGACAAAGGACTTAGCCCATACACCAGCTCAAAAAAAATCAGCATTAAAAACATATTCACGGTCATCAGAAAGGACAGTTGCACAAAATGGTATATTCAATGTTCCCAAATACCTCCCCAAGAATTGCTATTCAGCAACATTTTTGCAAGGATTATCTGTGAATGAACGTGAGTCACTTGGGGTTGGAGCTGATATTGATCTGGTAAAGATTTGGGAATCAATTAATAGAGCATCAACATCATCATAACTTAGGTATAACGGTGATCTTCTGTGTAATATAGCTATCTTATATTGAATTTTATGTATTCTGTTTTTTTTCAAAGCAGCTTGGTAAATGTTATAAAGTGATATGAGAGAGAGTAACATTTTATTTAAGAAAAACAAATAATGTCACCACGCAATATAGGGGGAGGACTTGCTAGCAAGTCCGCAACTTGAAGTCAGATGGAAATCAGATGGAACTCAGACTGAAGTAATACTGAACTTTCACTTGAAGTATCACACAAATAACAATGGATCTATATTGAAAACATAGTGAAAGTGTGAGGATAACTGAATGGAAGCCAGAAAAAATCATTCCATGAGTCTACTCAATGCAAAGTATTTTTTGAAGATCAGTGACTTTTTCTATTACCTACAACTGTTTTTACAGAATTGAAAACTATGTTTCAGCTACTATTTTATGGAAGTGAACTCTGTTCTTCACCCGAAGAACAGAGTTCATCCTCCTATTTTCACACTCTGTTTTGTTTCAGCTAATATTTTATGGAAGTGAACTCTGTTCTTCGCCCAAAGAACAGAGTTCATCCTCCTATTTAAACACTCTGTTTGCACCAATCTCCATCCCTTTCAATTCTATCAACACATGCTTGTCTTCCCTTCCCATGCCTTTCGCTATCCTCCCAGCCCCATTGTATGCCATCCTCTTTTGATCCCCATTTCACCCCTCTCAACCTCTCCCAGACCCTTTTCTTCATTTAAAATGCCTCGGAACCCTTAATCTTCCCTTCCAACTCTTTCCCAACCTTTTCGCTACCCCATACACCCTTCCTCACCCCTCTCTCCAGCCTTTCCAGCCCTTGTAGCCCCATTTGTGTTCAAAGTAAATTCAATACTTCTTCATGATGGTTTCATCACTTCCTCAATGTGTGCTCAAAAAGATATGAATTAGGGTTCAAGGTTGCGGACTTGCTAGCAAGTCCGCCCCCCATATTGCGTGGTGTGTATGAGATATAAAAATGTATTTTCAACAAATTGATGGTCCATACCTCTTTATGTCACATTTATGTATCCATATTAATTTCAATCGAATTTAATGTTGACCAATACATAGTGAATACACGCTATGCCACTTATACTTGCCAGGCATTGCTACCATTAAATATGCCAGTATCAAAAATTAATTTCGATCGAAATTAATGAGCATGATAATCATGAATTTCTGGAGTCAACTGCTTATTTTTATGCATGGTGCCTTGCCAACATTAATTTCGATCGAAATTACTTTTGATACTGGCATATTGCATGGTGTCTATTCCTGGAAAGTGTAAGTGGCATAGTGTGTATTCATTACGTATTGGTCAACATTAATTTCAATAGAATTTAATATTGACATTTTCATATTGAACCCAAACCAGCAAACGACCCAAAAAATTCTTCATAAAACTGCTCATTAATTTCGATCGAAATTAGTGAGCACCATATACATATTGAATGGTAGTTATATCTGGTGTGTGTAAGTTGTAAAGCTTTTGTTCAATGTTTATTGGTCAACATTAATTTTGATTGAAATTAATATTAATGTGTAAATGATATTTACATGCTCAATATGCATTGTAATGTGTTTACTTAACGATAGAGTGCCCTACTTTTCATCTTACATAAAAATGCTTGGTAGCATGTCAAATTCAATTTTTATTAAAATTAATGTTGACATGTTACCATGCATAACAGTAAGCAACTGACTGAATAAATTGATGATAATCATGAACCTTAATTTCGATCGAAATTAATGTTGCCAAGTGCAGATTGAAAAAAAGCTATGCCACTTACACTAGCCAGGCATATTTACTATTTATTATGTTTTGGTCAACATTAATTTTTATAGAAATTAATATGGATATGTAAATTTTATATTTACCCTCAACATGTATAGTAAATTTCAATACTTAAAAATACTTGCCGTCCTTTACATGTCATGCAAAAAAGCATTATATCATTTCAACATTAATTTTGATCAAAATTAATGTTGGAATGCCATTATGCATTGAAACAACTAACTGACTGAAAAAGTTCATGATCAAAATGCTCATTAATTTTGATCAAAATTAATGTTGACCAATACATATTGAATATAAGTAATCTCCACTTACTCAGACCAGATATAACTACCATTCAATATGTATATGGTCAGCCTTAATTTCGATCGAAATTAATGGGAAGTTTTATGAAGAATCTTCTGGGTTGTTTTCTGGCTTGGGTTCAATATGCAAATGTCAACATTAAATTCGATCAAAATTAATGTTGACCAATACATAATGAATACACACTATGCCACTTACACTTTCCAGGCATATATACATGCAATATGCCAGTATCAAAAGTAATTTCGATCGAAATTAATGTTGGCAAGGCACCATGCATAAAAATAAGCAGTTGACTCCAGAAATTCATGATTATCATGCTCATTAATTTCGATCGAAATTAATTTTTGATACTGGCATATTTAATGGTAGCTATGCCTGGAAAGTGTAAGTGGCATAGCATGTATTCATTATGTATTAGTCAACATTAATTTTGATTGAAATTAATATGGACATGGACTATGCATAAAATTCCTATAAGTATAGGTAAGCTAAGCAGTTAGATAAACTGGTTTGATCAAGTACACCATATAAAAATTGATGTTTTAATGCCTTGGTTAATTTCGATCAAAATTAATATTAAGCCATGCATGTTGAATTTTATCTATGTCTGTGTAGTCCATGTGAAATGGCTTGTATTCAATATGCAGGGGTCTATATTAATTTCGATCAAAATTATGAGGTTCATTGCCTCATAAATTTGATGGTTTCTGTCAGTGTTTCATGCATGGTGCCATCTGATACTTGTTGATTCCTATCAAAATTAATTTCAACACCAATATATTGAATACAAACCATGGCACTTACAGTACTTGGTCATAGCTAAAATTCAATATGCTAGTCTCAAAATTAATTTCGATAGAAATTAATCAGGATCCATGAAGTTTATCAATAGTGTATGAGTTAAGTTTCAAGTCATATGTTTCATCATTTTCTTGCACCCATTTCTAGGTTATCTCAACAATCTTTTTCAAGTTTTATTATATTAATCAAAACTGTGGTAAGTTGTGAAAAATTAGCTAATCCAAATCTCAAATTGAATATTAATATTTTAATAATTTTGAATGTTGCTTAAGGTATTCCATTGGGTGATTCATAATAATATTTTATCAACTTAGTAGTCCTATAACTTTTGAAAAGTAACAATTTTGGTATAGTTAGGGACAACAATGCAATATCTTGTGCAGACTAAGATATATTGCAAAATAAAACTATTCAATTTTTTTTTTTCCCTTAGTTGTATCCAAGTTTATCAAAGGTTTGGTCACGGTGCCCACACCCTAGCCTGACACTCCTCCTGTCACTTAAAAAACAAATTCTTATCTTAAATTCTAATGTTACCAATTTTATATTTATAATTCATTTCTTGTTTGATGAGGCATATCAGTATATATGTGAATCTCGCATTGTCATCTGAAATTAAATTTAACAAATATTCATAAAGGATTATCCTTTTTTTTCATATAATATACTAATTAAGTGTATCTCCATTGTTTAGGAGTAAATTATAATTTAAAAAATTTTGTATTTACCCGTGGCGATTTGAATATGGGATATAAATTTGTTATTATTTGTTTTTCACACTAAAAGTCCCCAAAGAATTACTAGTATTTTCTGTTAGCTACATCAAATTTCGCTTCAATATAAACAGATTGTGATTTAGCATGTTACTCAGTTTACCCCACTATGAATAATACATGTTAAAAAAAGCTCAAATAATATAAAATCCCCCTCTTTATGTTTTCTGTTTCTTTCATCCTCACTTTAATTTTAATCTTATTCAATTTTTTATCCTATTAAAATATCAACTTCAATTTTCTAGAATAGAGTTTCTTATAATTATTCATCATATTACATCATAATTTTTTGATATAGAATACTTTTTTTTAATATTCATTAATCAATATGTCTAGTATACAAAATCCTACACCTCCACTTTGTATGTATATCATGTTCCTCTCTCTTAATTTATATATTTCACTTATGTTCTATATCTTTTTTTTTCAAAAATTTGATTTTCCAGCACCCAAATGTGTTTCATCCCACTCTCTGATTGATACTCGCTTTGAAGCTTTTGAGCTTGCACCATGTCTGCCACATGGCATGGCACCTAACCCTCCTGTACTTAGCAATGAGAGGCAGGAAATAACAAGAGTTCAGTATCGCAATTTACTTGAATTGGCTAGAGATAAAACAGAAGAGCTTGTCAAGATCCTTAACAATAATCCTTCTCCTTCATATTTATCTAACCCTTGTAATGAATTACTCCAATATGTGAAAAGCCTTGAAAAATGTATGTTCATCACCTTTTTTGTCTCCTTTTAAATTAGTAGATAAGATTATTAATATTTTTTTTTCTTCATATATATTTGTAGCTTATGAGGAGGGTATGATTCCTCCTGATGAAGTCATTGTCATTAGGGATGATGATGAGACAGATGAACCATCAGCTTCAACTCATGCTTCAACTTCTAAGGAAAATCTTGAAACACCTGTTATCCGCTCCAAGAAAAAGAGATTATCCCAAGGCTCCTCTTTTGTTCGACGTATTAAACCGGCTTCTGCTAATGAATTTTCTGATGTATCAAATAATAAATCTCAAAAAAAAAGCAAAGGTTTTGATAATGAGTATATTCTTGTTTCCTTTTTTTTTTATTGTTATTCTTTTATCTTTAAAATTCAATCATATATCTCTTTTATTGCTTACATATTGTACTTTTTATCTTTCTTTTGATATTTTGTACCAGAAACTCACCTGCTGTAGATTGTTCCATCCATAAACGCCCTCTCCCTGATGAAGATGATGAAAAGAGCAATGAAAATAGCGATGATCAACTATCAGAATATGAAGCTATGCTTGTTCATCAAAAAAAGCAAAGTTTAAAATCTTCTTCAAGACATTTTGATATGTTTGATAAAGATGATGATTCAAACAGCTCATCACCAAATTCCTTCATTTCTAAGAAGCAATACCCATCACCTCCTAAATTACCTACTTTGACCATTCTGAAAGCTTCTCTACCAATGAAATCAACTCCAATCAAGATATCGAAAAAACCTCTAACTTATTCACCCTCAGTTCTAAAAGAATCTGATTTGCAGGAGGAATTCTGTAAAATTCATAATTTTTATAAAGGTAGAATCAGCACGGCAAAGGTCCTCAGGTCGTGGTTGGAAATTGTTACTCTCCTTGAATTACGCTCTTCTACTTATTCCCAAGAACCCATGTCAAATATTCCAATGTTTACTTTTCATTGGGAAAAATCTTGTGGAGAAGATTGGCTTTCAAAACTTACTGAGTTATGTAAGTTACCATAATTTTTAGTCTTGACTTTTGTTCTTTTACTTATTTTTTTTTTCCTTTTGTAGCAAATATTTTTTAGAGATTGATAGCTCACAGCTATGGGTACTCGATAATATTGATTTCAAAAAAATGGAAGATTTATGTGATCCTGATGGTTTAAATACTGAAATTCTTTCCTCAACAAAGAAAACGGATCACCCTGAATCCAATCTTATCCAAATGCTCATGAGATTAATGATCCCAAGTGACCACTGCCATTCTTCATGGGTATCTCTTATATCATCTTCACTTTATCTGACCGCACATGAATTCAGCCAGCTTCCATCACATCAAAAAATTAACTCAGATTGTCCAATTGAACGTGGTCTTCAGCTTCTAGCTCACCTTTCAAATCTGAAGAGTCCGATTTCTGATGGCTTAGAAGTTGGTCCCACTGCACTTCAAACCCGTGATATATCAATGTCAACTCTTCTTCAAATCAGCAATATTATCATTGATATAATTATGTCAATTATCATTCTTAAATCAAAATATTGTGCTGCAACAATATCAAGTGGCAAGACTAGTGAAGCTCAACAATCAAGTGAGAAAAACGAAAATACTGAACTGACTATAATGAGAGAGAAACAAAAGGCTGCACTAAACAAAATAGATTCTGAATACTCCCACCACCGATATCAATCTTTCACATTCTATATAATTGATGGTGTCCGTGGTTTATTTCTGAGCTCTCAAGATCATAGATTGGCTTCAGCAGCTGATTGCTTGGAGGTAATATCAGAAGTTAAGTTTCTTGATTTACATGAAAAAAAAAATCATTTGATGGAAGAAATAATTTGGAAAAATTTAAATAACTATATTTTAACATTAATAAAACCTTTTATAGGCAAGTGTGATCCATTTCCTTTAAAATTTGATACCCCAAGTCCTCCGGGAATTGCTAGGGCTATTTCTGCAGATTTTCTTAATCACTGGAGCTCCATTCAGCCAGTATCACCTTTTTTTGCTAAACATAGCCTTTCAATAAATTAGTATTCCAACATGTAAATAGATAAAGTTCTGTCTATATGATATATCTTGTATAATTCAAGTTATTTTCCTTCAAATACGTCAAAAATGTGACCATCTTTGAAATTTATTAAGTAACCTTTGACATGATTTTCTAAATTAATTATTAAAAAAAATTATTGTAAGTCCAGCAATAACAAAGATTTTAAAATCTACTTATATGATTTCAAATACTTGTATTAAATTCTTAAATATTTTATTGTTTATATAAAAATATGATAACTGCTCTAGTTTTGTTACTTTACCTTTAATATTATATAATCTATTATTTATTACAAATATTTTCGTTGATTGTAACATTTTTAATCAGAAGTAGAACAATTTAAATAATTAAATGAGTACATTCTTAAAAAAATACAATTTAATCTATTATTGATTCAAAATTCTTTCTTCAACTCTTTATTATTACCTTTTTTATTAATAAGCCTGTTTGAACTAAAATACTATACAGTTAATTTGGTAGCATTAAAAGCACATTTTTATGGCTAATATATTTCAAATTCTTTATTATAGTTTTTTTTATTTTAGAACCTTTGCTACCAATTTAATAAAAATGACATTTAAAGATTTCACAACTTATATATTTCCTCAAAAGTAAATCAAATTTTCTTATAATATTATGAAAAAAAGTTATTTTATTTCACAAATAAAAAAAATAGATAATACTATAATTATCAAAACTGAAAATGTTACAGCTACTCCCAGTATTTATCATGTTTAAATTTGCATTAAGTTGTGTATATATAATATAAATTTTTAATATTTATATATCTAGATTTTTTAGATTTGTCTTAACATTAGATAAATAATACTTTGCTGATTCTATTTCTTCCTCTATTAAGTCATCTCTTTTCAAAAAAACTCTCAAAGCACTAATCAAATATTCTAACCTAAATTTTTCTTTTTTAATTTCTAAGTATTCTGAAATATCAATATCAAAAACATTAAGCTTTTCTATAGCATGAAAAAGTCTAGTGCTGATTTGAATAGAAGAACCTATCCTAGTGAAGCCAGGAATTTCATGACATCTTGAGGTAAAATGCCTTAGTTGATTGGCAGGCCATAATGTCACTGTTATTCCATTAGTTGCTTCAAAGTTGATTTTACTTCGAATTTCGGGAAACATAAGTTCTCCACCTATTTGTCGTGGTTGGGTCTTATCATACTTCATATGAATGGTGTTTTTTTCTGTATCTTTAGGAAAAAATATTCCTAAAGTATACTCACTTGCATCCTTATCGAGATGAACCTCATTAGAGAACCCATTACCATTCCCTCCAGATGTCCAAGTTAAATTACTAGCAAACGGTACACCCTCTTCTTCACTAGAAACTTTTGAAAATCCAGGAATACCAAGTTTTGCGCAAAGATTAGTTGCCTCATTGTACTTTACATATGATATTTTTTTAAAAAAATATTCAAAGTACATTGCAATCCTCTTCATTCGTTTTTTATATTCATCCGTTTTTACAATATCATCAG
This sequence comes from Hemileia vastatrix, assembly GCA_030280995.1. Lineage (NCBI taxonomy): Eukaryota > Fungi > Basidiomycota > Pucciniomycetes > Pucciniales > Zaghouaniaceae > Hemileia > Hemileia vastatrix. The sequence continues at coordinate 26,902,205 of JASXTE010000011.1, forward strand.
TGTATTCATCTGCAAGGAAAAGCATTCAAAAATTCAGTATTTAAATTAAAAAAAGTGATACTTACGAATATGTAAAGATTTCTTTCTATCTAAAATAAAGCCACCACCAAACATTTTTCCAAAACCACCAGCTCTTTGATGATAACCATTATTTTTAATTTCATGTTCGCAGTAAGAAAGATCCTTAATGCATCGCACCGTAGCTTCTAACATATCTAGTTCTTTGAGCTCATGAATTTCAAAAGTCTGCACAAGAACATTAGGTATTAAGACACCTTTTGGTTTATAAATACTACATCCAGGAAAAAAATTGTAATAATTATTGCAATCTGTCATATTATTTGCATAAGATCGTGCATAGAAATGTGGCTTCTTCCCGTTTGTATCCATTCCAAGAGCGTTTACAAGTTTCATTCCAGTAGCAATGTCTTTCGCCCACCTATTGTTAGAGTTCTTCCCTGGCCGTTTTTTTTTTTCAAATCGTTACTCATTGATGGTTCAATCCTAAGAGAATTCAATTTTGATTTAAAATAGAAAAAAATCAAAAATTAGAAAATAGTAACATAATTTCAATTATCAGTCAATGATACCTTTAACTTTATCATATCTTCAATATTAGAAATACAAAAGTTAGCATATCTACATATTAGTAAATTTATATACTTTTTCTTTATTTCAAATATTAAGAAAGCGTTTCAAAGGTATACTTTATTAAATTATACATATAAAGAGTATAGCTTTATCCTGTATGCATTCAGCAAGTACGAGATTTGGCTCTACACTTAATATTAATAATATAATGAAAGTATAACTCCAATACACTAGTAATATTAAAAAATTTACGGAATTATGATATCCACATATATAAAATGAAAAATCTTGCTCTGATCAATATATTGACTTAGAAAGTTATACTTCAATAAATTATTAATTTTTAAATTGTAGCATTGTCCTGTATGCTTTCAGCAAGTACGAGACTTTGAAACAACTTAAAAATCAATAAATTAAAGGTAAAGTACAAACAATCTAATTATTATTATGAAAAGCAAAACATTATCCTGTATGCTTTCAGCAAGTACGAGATGATGTTTTACTTTTCATATTAATAATATAATGGTTGAGAAAGTATTAAAGAAATATAGAAAAATGATAAGCAAAACATGAACTTACATGTCTATAAAATCTTCTTCCATTTGTAGCTGATTGATCAAAATTAATTATAAAGTTTATTTTATAATCACTGTTTTAAAAAATAAATGGTTAGATAAATAAATTGAACATTTTTGATAAGGAATAAAGAAAAGTAAATTGACAAACAAATAAAAAAACTTTAAGTTAACTGAAAAAGAATTATTTTATAATGAATCGAAAGGGTACAGTAAAAGATACCATAAAAATAAATTCAGAATTAGAATCATTAGATTAACTTGTCAAAAGTGTAAAAAAGTGTAACAAACCAAAATGATATGAAATGCAATAGCAAGAAAAATTTGCTTACCGGTAATCAGATAAGGTCAAGAAAATAGTACCAATAATTCAAAATGATAAAGCAAAAATATGATTGATAATTTTTGAAAAAGGTAAGTGAGAAAGAGAAAGGAAAAATAAATTGGGTGGCAAACGTATATATCATGAATTTTCACTGATCACATTTTCAAAAAAATGCAGCTCACCAAGTCATATGATAAACTTCATCTAAATTCCAAGAATGATGTTGCCAAGGCACTGTACACAGCATGATCATTTTTTCCCATGCATATACTAATTCCAGCTAGAATTCACTTGGCTGCATGTTGTACAGATGCACATTTGTGGAACACTGAATTTCACATCTAAAAAAAATTGACGCCACATAATTCTAGCTACCATGTTTCACGTAGCTAAAAAACATACACTCATCACATTTAAATTTACATTGCGCCAAAATTAATTCATTTTTGAATTTTTTTAAAGGAAACTATAATGTGCACCACCTATTTCTAAAATATGAACCTCCGCACCATATTAAATTGGGAGACTTTTAATTATGCAATTTTTTTGCCGTGACCTTTTTCCTGATCTTACTTGGTTCAAAATATTGAAACATGGCCAATGTTGATGAAAGAAACATTTGATTTTGTTTCTATGTGTAACAATGGAAGGCTGTTTCTTACTGGCGAAAGAGTGTTGTATATTTTATTTGAACAAATTTTTATTTTTTTATGTATTTTATTTAAAAAATTTACTTTTTATTGCAGCCAGATTTATACTGGCTGCTTTTTAGAAACCTTAATTTATGACCCAAGCCTTTGAAATTGGCTTGGGTCCCTTACATTGCAATTTAGTACTTCCAGCCAGGTTTCCCCTGGCTGGAAGTGTCTCTTTCAAGCAATCGAAGTCGCTAAAAGCGACTTCGATTGCTTGCTGTAATGTTTTCCACCCTCCCAGCTAATTTACTAGGCTGGGAGGTGGCCAAAGCAGTGTGCAACGCGCATTGCACAATTGCTACCATATTTCATGCAGCTGATATCAAGTCAGCTGCATGAGATATGCGCAGCATGTGCAATGCGCGCTGCATGCAGCAGAAACGCGCGTTGCATGCAGCCTGCATTGCTGCTGCATGCAACGCGCATTTCTGCTGCATGCAATGCGCATTACTTGCAGCAGCGATGCGTGTTGCATGTGCTGCATGCAGTGCATTGCACAGCCAGTTTTTTTCTGGCTGTGCAATGCACACAGAGAAACCAAAGTCCCTGCAAGGGACTTTGGTCTCTAAAATGGAAGCTACTTTCCCTACCAGGTGCAATCTGGTGGGAAAGTGAGAGAGCGTTAGACCGAAGTTGTTTGAAAGCAACTTCGGTCTTAAAAACATTAAAAATCATAAAAAAAAAATGAGAAATGTAGAAAAAAAAAAATTAAAAATTAAAATGTGAGTATAAGAAAAAAAATAAGTTCTAGTGATACCAAAAATCCAAGCCAATTTCATTTGGCTTGGTTATTTAATAATTAATTTTTAATACATTAAATTTAAAATTCAAACACCATAAAATATATGAATTTTTTTTATATGAATATTATAAATTTAATCTACCTCTTTCTCATAATTATATTTATAATTTTGTTTTTTTAATTTTTGACATTTAAGTTTATTTTTTGGAAATACAAAATTAAATTTTCAACTAAATTTTTTAGTAAGGTAAAATAAATTATAAATTTGACATTTTGTAATTGAATAATGAAAAAAATTTTAAATTTATTTAAAAAATATTTTTGTTAGAAGAATACAAATATTTTAAGGGTAGAAATATGGTGCAAATTGTAAGTAAAAAAAATTATATTTTTTTTTGTGAGGGGTTATTTCTATTTTTAAAAATATTTTTCAAAAACATTCATTAAATACTGAATTAAATTACTTTGAAACTCAAATTTTTTGTAAAATAATTAAAAATGAAATAATAATATTGTTGTATTTGATATAAAATTTGAATTGGTAATATTAATGTCTCTTTAAGTAAATTTGAAAATCATTTAAAAAGACCATGTTGATAAGTACTTCATTTTTGATATACAATGGTTATATATATATCTTATATATATTTCTTGAGTGTTATTTTTATATACATTCAATAAAATTTGTAATATAAAATGCCATTTAATAATTAATTAATGTTCAACTTAGTTATAACAACTTCATATTTAATACCAGCCACTAGTATTTACTTTTTAATTTAAAACTCCAATATAATATGAGAGTATCCTTATTTTGTCTGTATGTAATGAACAACAATAACAGACCATAAATGAGTGGGTAGTTAATTACAATAAATAGTCGAAGAATAACCTATAAGAAATGATAAGTTTATCAAAAAGAGTACATTAAAAAAATATACTTTTGAATTTTTTTTGATATAATTTGGGTAGTTAAATGAAAATTTAAATTATCAGACATCAAAATGGATAAAATCTAAAAGTAGTGTTTATATAATAAGCCTCATAAAAAAAAAGGATAAAAAATCTACTATGTAACTAAATTATTAAATATTAAGGTATTATTAAAATTATTGAAAAACTTATTTTACAGTTATAATGAAATCTAAATGTGAAAATAATGGTGGGATAATAGTAAGACTATGTGGAAACACTTTAATTTATACATACTTTCAACTATGTTCAGATAAAAAAATTGTTAAAATTGTATAATAACATCTAGTTAATAGTGATGCAATTTTATTTAGATCAAGAATAAATTTTTCTGAGGAAAAACTAATTAAATTGAGATATGGCCATCTCCTTTCAAGAGATAGAATAATAATAAAAATTTAAAAAATTATAATAAGTATTCTTAATCACCATTTTTGAAAAGTCTCTAGTAAAATTCATTATAATATATCATTCATTGATTACATTATATGGAGTTTCATCTTGAAGTAGTGATGTGCAGCTTTGAACTTACACCACGCAATATAGGGGGAGGACTTGCTAGCAAGTCCGCAACTTGAAGTCAGATGGAAAGCAGATGGAACTCAGACTGAAGTAATACTGAACTTTCACTTGAAGTATCACACAAATAACAATGGATCTATATTGAAAACATAGTGAAAGTGTGAGGATAACTGAATGGAAGCCAGAAAAAATCATTCCATGAGTCTACTCAATGCAAAGTATTTTTTGAAGATCAGTGACTTTTTCTATTACCTACAACTGTTTTTACAGAATTGAAAACTATGTTTCAGCTAATATTTTATGGAAGTGAACTCTGTTCTTCGCCCAAAGAACAGAGTTCATCCTCCTATTTTCACACTCTGTTTTGTTTCAGCTAATATTTTATGGAAGTGAACTCTGTTCTTCGCCCGAAGAACAGAGTTCATCCTCCTATTTTCACACTCTGTTTGCACCAATCTCCATCCCTTTCAATTCTATCAACACATGCTTGTCTTCCCTTCCCATGCCTTTCGCTATCCTCCCAGCCCCATTGTATGCCATCCTCTTTTAATCCCCATTTCACCCCTCTCAACCTCTCCCAGACCCTTTTCTTCATTTAAAATGCCTCGGAACCCTTAATCTTCCCTTCCAACTCTTTCCCAACCTTTTTGCTACCCCATACACCCTTCCTCACCCCTCTCTCCAGCCTTTCCAGCCCTTGTAGCCCCATTTGTGTTCAAAGTAAATTCAATACTTCTTCATGATGGTTTCATCACTTCCTCAATGTGTGCTCAAAAAGATATGAATTAGGGTTCAAGGTTGCGGACTTGCTAGCAAGTCCGCCCCCCATATTGCGTGGTGTTATGTTATGAAAAACAAAAAAGTTAAAAAATATATAGTTATACTAATGAAAAAGCCAAAAATAAAAATACTATTATAAATTAAAAAAATTAAACTACATAAATTTTATTCTGCTCTAATGATGGAAGGGTACTATGTATGAATTTCCACATGTTAAATCCAAACCTGCTTTAAGGCTAGTTTACAGGTAGAGCTATTAAGTTTCCTTAAATTCCAAAAATAACTTATGCATTTTACTAATTATTTTTTTCTTGTTTCTTTCCAAAGTTGTTAGAGTTGCTTAATTAATACTGTTATCTTGATTGTAAGATATATAATTTTTTTTGAATACATGATTTATTGTTTCAAAAATTATATTATAAATTTAAATCATTTATTTCATTTTCTAAAGCTTCATTGTCAAAGACACAACTCCATTTTCTATTACTTAACAAATATATAAAATGTGATAGTAAAATTTGAGGAATTTTCTTTTTGAGAGGGTCAAACTATATTGTGAAGATTTTTATCTAGAAATTCTTGTACTCTAAAACCAAATAATTTTCTCCCTTAAGTAAGCCATTTCAAAAATATGAGAATATAAACAAGAATATTAACTTATCTTATTTTTATTTTCGTTACTGAAAGTTTTAGTTTAATCCCTTTTTTTATATGACATTAGTATAAAAACATGGTTAAATGCTACTATATAATTAATTTTTATTATATATATATATATATATATATATATATATATGAAATATTTAGAACGTCATCCTTTTTTATTTACTTGAATAAATGGCTCAATTATAATACCCAACACTTATTAATGTTTCCCAAACTCAATAAAAAATTTCTCATATGAAATATTAGCTTCTAATATAAGAAGTTTATCTATAGATGATATTCAACATGTGATTTTACTTTTTAGATTCAGCTAAAATTAAACAAAAGGAGAAATCATGCATATGTGTATAAATGGTAACCATATGTTACTTAGAGGATTGTGAAATTCACTCATCAGAATGGTTTAAGTATTAAAATAAATTGAGGTCATTATTTCTAGTATTTGAAACTAATTAGGAAATTATTCTAAAAATATATTTTAATGTGTATCATGTTTAAAATGTTGGAAATATGATTTTTGAAAATTGTGAGTTTCTTATGAGATACCAAGCTTTAGTTTACATTGTTTCAAGTAGAATAGAATTTTAGTATTAGAAATTGAAAGCAATGTACCATTATCAGATTTTAACTGTGTTCTACTTATAGAATGATTACATAACATTAAACATTATTTAAATCAAAAAGGTTTAAAAGATATTTAGAATTTTACCAAATTTCACCATTTATTAATCTTTGATTTGAAAACAAACTATGATGTACACTCACTAGAAATAAGCAATCCCAATTTTAACATAATTTATCAATCCAAAAATAATGAGTCAATTAACATGAAAATATATATTATTTCAAAACCAATTCTCTAGATTTAAAATATGATGCTTTAATGAAAAATTATTACAAAACTTTAATGCAATGAAGTCTCTTAAAAAATTCAAAAATAGAATATCAAAACAAGTAATTTCTGCAAAAAAAACTACTAACTATTGTAGATAAAGCATAAAAATAAGTCATATTTTTTAAAAAAATGATCTAACAATATTTATTTTTGTTAAAAAAATCAAAACATTGTTAAGTTTGCTTGTTATAATAATGTTAAAATCCACTAAACATTATCTAAAGGTGGTAAAATATGTTAAAAATAAGTTGAATTTTATGAGATAAAAATCAACAATTTTGTATCATTTCCTGTTGTGCTATGACTTTATTCCACCCTTTTTATCTGATTCTTCCAGTATTACTTTGCTATGATCACTAGGTTTCAAGTTAAAATTTACAAATGTTCATTATACTTGATAATATGAAAAATAACTCAAACTTTTATAACTACAAAATAAGATTTTGTAACTCCTTCTTTCAATCAATATTTGAAGAAATTTTAGTTTATTTGAGTAATGATTTTAAGAATAACAAAAAATTTGAAATTCACAAGGAATTATTTCCAGAGACTATAATTATTTACTTGTGTAATGCATGAGCTACTTATCAATGATGTAAAACATCAGAAAAGTAAGTTATAGTTATAAATCTACAGATTATACTGTTTCTGGTATATATATCTTCAATAAATCTTTTAAACTTATCTTAGCCTACATACCACACAATAGAAAATCATTATATTAAAAAAGGAAAAAATTCTATGATAATATCATAAAGAATGATAACCATGGATTAATATTCCATAAAAATGGTTAATAATATTTTAAGAGAACCTAAATCAGTATTCTTTCATCAAAATATATCCTTTTTGTCTTTGTAATTTATTCCAAACAAATTTTTTGAAAGGTGAATCTATATATCTAATGCCAAAACCACTATTAAGTTCCCTCTTAGACTTTTTAAGAAATTATATATATATATATATGTATATATATATATTATTTATCAAAAATTGAAATAAAGAATAAAAACATAATTTTATTTACCTTTAATTATTTAAATATAGAGTATTTTCAGAATGCATTGTGGTTACTTGTGAAGGTTAGAAGATTTGAAGTTGGATTTATGAGTTTTTAGAAGGGCAAATATTGTAAAATTCTTTCATAAATATTTATTTCATAGTTTCAAATGTTGAAATCTACAAACTAATGGGATTTAAAATTATATTGAGATTTAAAATCTGTTTTCTACTCAAGTAAAATAAAATAAAATGATGATATCAAAATTGAAATTAAGTTTAAACTTTTGATATGCTCTATCTTCAATTTTATTGATAGTGCATCAAAAATTTAATAATATTTTTTTCCTTCATCACTTTTTACATAAAAGATAGTTTTATCATTTTATGAATTAAAGATTGCTTATATAAATTTAACATCTATGTCAACTGTTTATGACTATTAATCTATATAATAAATTTTTTAGAAGAAAAAATAACATCAGTATATACTGACTTTGAAATTATTCAATTTAAAATAGTTTACAGGTAGATAATGAAGGGTGATTTCATTTTTGAATATGAACTATAGAAGTCTTATTTTATCAATTTTAATTCTTTTTGAGCTCAAATGTATCCACCGCAACTTAAGTAAGAATAAAAATTATTTTTATTGAAATTTACATGAGAAAGTATGCCTATTATTCAAAATCAAACTTGCTCTAATGGTGTTTTTCAATCATTATTTCCATTCATAACAATAAAAAACATTTCAATTTGCTGATGTTTTAGTTTTTGATATCCCCAAGTTTATATCTCAGGTGTACTATTCACAAAATTATTAAAAATATAATTTTCGAAATACATGATAAACTTGAAAGTGAGGGGGCATTAAATTTTTAAAAATGAATTCTAAATTCAGGATGGATAGTATTTTTTCTATTTTCACAAATGAACAATTTTTTGTTTCAATTAATCCAGAAAGAAAATTTTGTTGTAAGCATATTATATTATATTTATTATGATTTTAAATACTATATTTTCAAGATTTGTGTTTAATATTTCCTGTGAAAGTTAATGTTAATGTGAATTTAAAGTAAGCTTGAAGAAATTTAATCAATAGGCATATTGGATATTTAAAATAATATTTTTCTCCAATCTTGAATCATCCTGGGCTAAAAAATATCCCAAATAAGGTTTTTGTGGGTCAATTTGGATTTAAGTAGGATTAAGTGAGGTTTAATAAAGGACAGATAAAAGGCTAAATTCATTACTAGTGACTTTTTTCTCAAAATAGTTATAAAATATTTATCATTCTGGACTCAAGCTTCAATAAAGTTGAATTGAAACAGAGATAATTTCTAGCAGCACAACACCATATTTACAAAGGTGTAAAATACCTCAAATATTACTCATAATATAGGAAGGCAAGGAATCTACAAAATTCACATTTCAAACGAGGATTTATATTTTGAATTTGAAATTGAGAAATGGAATATTATTTTCCAATTTAAATATCTATTAGTCATTTTAACAAAAGTTTTCAGTAATCAGATTGAATTTTGATGGTATTTTGTTGTAGATTAATCATTTTGATGAGACATTTACTCAAAATTACTGGTTTCGTTTCTAATATTCCATGTGAAATTCATTATGAATCTTTTTGAAAGTGAATAGTTGACATATTGGATATGCAAAAGCTTATGTTAGATCAAAGTGAGATCAAAGGGAGCTTAACTGATGATCAAATTAGGATTTTACAAGATCAAACGGTGTTCAATGTAGGTTCATCTTGAGCTCAATCTGTGACAAATCTCTGACTAAATGTAAGGCCAAACAATTTCCTACATGGTGATGATGTGTGCATAATTCAAGCATAGATTTGTGGCTCAACGGAGCTCAAGCAAGGGGTATTGCTAGCAATACCCCCCCATTTTTTCTGTGGTGTGTTGCATCAACCCAGCTAATCCACAAGAATATTTCATCCTAAATTTTGAGAAGGCTAACACTTGGGCTGATGCTATGGTAATTTATCTCAAATATCATTTTATTTTTTATACTTTTTTTAGTTGTTTACTTATTTATTTTTGCAGAATGCCAACCCTCATGAAGTGACTTACTTGATCCCCCCAATTTCACCTGAATTTGCATACAAGAGCATTACTAAAAAACCATGCTCTTCTGATCCTAGTCCTAGTGAAAAATTTTCTTCTCCACTTGAAATCCAAATCAAAACTCAATGGAAGCTTTTTTCAAGGAAGCATTTGTGGATATTAAAAAACTCAAAACTGCAAGATGGACTTGGGAAATTGGGACTTATGCACTGGTCATATTTCCAAGATTATACTCCACATAAATTAATTGAGGTGGGAATTCCTGATGCACTAGCAAGAGCATGTGTCCCCACCTCCAAATTGTATATTGCTCATGTTAAGGAGCTTCAGAAGCTCATGAAACATGCAAAGGGTAAGTAACCTTAATCTGTGTTGTGGCTAGGTAGAGATGTAAAATATGATCATATGGTTTCATTCAACTGTCTCCACACAATGATCCCCACTTTTTACATACTTTATTAACTGTCTGAGAAATGAATAAATATAAAATATTTAAAATATTATTTTCAAATTTGGATGATTGATGAGTTGTGAGTTTGTTGGAAAAATTTTAATTTTAAAGATCTAATATCATATTATATTTCATAAACGCTGGTTAGAATCCCCAGATCCCACACCACTGTGTTCACACAATGTTTCTCTGGCCACTCTCCCCTTGAACATTTCCTTTTCTGATTCATTGCCTCACCTTCTCCCAACTGTCATCTATGCACTTTTCCCTCAAAAGATGTTCCAGAAAATGTCTTCCTCCTCTCCTTCCCTACTCACCAAGATCAATGGAAGTATCTCCTGAAAGCTGCCTGTCACCATAATATCCTTTTTACCAAACCACAAAATATTTGGGAGGGACTTTCTAGAAAGTCCTCAACTTGAACTTAGATGAAACTCAGATGGAACTAAGACTGAACCTATAATGAGCTGATACTGAACTTTACTTTGAACTCATATTGAGCTTTTAAATGAGGATGAATGATACTGTTCTCAAATAATATTGAGAGTTTAATGAAAAATTAATAGAAATACAAAGTTGGGGAGCTTAATAATCTGATAAATCCACAGTATTTTTTAATAAAACACAATTTAATGCTAATTTGTAATCTCACTTAATCAGTAAAAAGACTGAAAATAATATTACTTATTACAAAATTATTACTTCTAAGCTATCTAATGAGTTAATTAATTTTTTGAGAAAAAATATAAAATTATATATGTGGCTCTTTTTGATGAAACCTCATTTTAACCCAGAATTTGAAGTTTGTTTTTTAATTTTAACCCATATGACCTGATTCTTTATTTCATGTATTTTTATATTTTTTGTTCATTAAATATAAGTATTTTAAATTAAGTTGAGTTATCAAAAAAAATATTGAACCATCAAATCTCTTTATTTTTACTTCTAGAATACCGTTAAACCATATATAACTAAACAAAAAAATTATCAATGTGTTTTCCCAATCTCTGACTAAATGAAGTACTCTAATAAATTCCTTATACTCAACACTAATATTTGAGAAATTATTTGATTATATTTCTTTAAAAAAGTATTTCTCTTATAATAGTAGATTTTAATCCAGCTTTTGAAATTTTTAAATGCAAGTCAATGATTAAAATCAAAAGGAAATTCATTTTTGAACATTTATTTTTTCTGTTTATTCCTCAAATACTAAGTATTTTTGTAATCAGCATTTAGTTAACATAATAAATATATGAGAGTCCAGAACTTTTCATAATTTAGTTCATTAAAACTCTATGAAAATATTGTCAGTTGGTGAGTGATCTCATGAGTTAAAATAATTTATAACTAATAAATTAATTTTCCATATGAAAAACTAAAATTCAAACAAGAAGTAAAATTTTAAAGATAAAACACAACAAAAAAGAATAAATTTTTTTTAATTTAATATTGATTCTTAAGTGTGCTTCCATGCTATATTGTGGGATTATTGCTATGTCAACCTTGGAATAAGCACCATAGATTTTCAAAAGTGTTCTCATGTCAAAAAATGTGGTTCAGGTCAAATTTCAGAGTAAAATATTGTGTATAAACTGAACTTAATAGGTAGAAGTGGTAATTTTTCATCTTTATATTAGTTGCTCATTGAATAACTACCATATAATAATTTATTTTTAAAAAAGACACAATAGGTATTTTGAGTTATACTCAAAAAATAAAGCTAGACTAAAAGGGATTATATTTTAATTAAAATAAATAATGATGCATATTTTAAATGAATAGACAGAATATTTCAATTCTATGTTGTTGATGAACAAATATAGTAAAAAGTCTCAGGTTTGCTTTTGTAGTCTTTGGAAAAAGGTTTTTGACAGGATTAATTCACAACTGAACATTTACACATACTTCTTAAATAGAATATATGAGTTAAAAATTTATCAATCATTTATTGGAAAAATGATATTCACACTGATAGGTAAAAATTATATATTCTTAATAAACATTCAGTAAAAGACTTTGTAAAAAATCAAAATAGTATTTAATGACTAGTTTTTTAACTCCTGTAGATCTTCAGTCTCAATGTTGGGTACTAATTACAAACATTGAATAAACCAATAGCTTTTATGGATTGAGGGGTACAAATAGAAATAAACCACTTTTACATGTTGTTTTTGTTTGTGGAAAATGAGTGCTGAAATCAGACAGGGTGAACTCTTTTATTTGGAAGAAATATAGAGTCCACCTTCAGTTTTTTTCCACCTTGTTTCACATCCTTTTGAGCTCTATACATGCCTTTCTCTGCCTTTGTATCCAAATCCAACCTTCTTGTTCCCCATTCCAACCATTTAACCTTTAAATCATCTTGATTCTTTTGCTGATCACCCAACCTCTTTGGCTTGTCAATTCACCCCTTTTTTCCATATAGAGGAAGAGGGGTGAGAAGGAGATAAGTTAAAGTTATTCATAGCAATATGAGATATATAAGGTGTGATATGTGTAAAAAATTGATTTAGGTGAGGTGAGGTGGTAGAGAGAGGGGTGGAGAAGGGGGATGCAACGGGTGGTGAGGGGAGAGGACTGGGGAGAGTAGCACTAAATTTAAGAGAGTGAGAGAATGTGTGAGGGTAACCATATGTGAAGCACAAAAGAGGGGAGGGAAGTATTAGGAAGGATAATTTTTAAAGAGAATAAATAATATAAATATATAATAAATTATAGAGAATTGAAAATGAAATTGCATGAAACAAAAAAAAACTTATAACTATTGCGCAAAACTTTTTAGCCATATATTTTATTCTTGTTGAAACTTGACACTTTTTTTTTCTATAATGAAGGTAATGGTAAATTATTTTTTTGAAAAAATGGTGACAATAAATTATTTTTAAATCTAAAATTATGGTATAAATATTAATTTTTTGGATTGTACAATTAACTAAATAATTTTTACCATCAATTTTGAACTTTATGTAGCTTCTGCTAATACTTTAAGGCTTGATAAATACTTAAGAATATATACTCATACAATCAGAGCAAATATATACTTCAGGAATTTTTACTGATAAAATTTTGATGAAAAGTATCATTTTAATAATTTTTTTTCTTGAATAACTTTTTATAGTATTGGGAAATTCCTTTAAAAATTGATTAGTGAAAAATCTTGTAAAAGCTTTCAAAAGGGATTTAGTTCAATTTATACAACAATTTTTATATTTTTAAAGAAAAAACAAAAAACATGATTTTTCAAAATCTTATGGGTGTGCCCACTTTTTTTTGGTAGTGGGGTTCACTTACTTCAATATTCCTACAAAAATTCTAGTAAGTCAAGAATCAAGATTTGTTTTGCTAATGATCAACTGTGCTTCAATAAATGTTTGAATTAATTTCAAGTTGTGTTCAAATTAAAATCAATATTTCCTCATGATTGTTTCAACACCACCTCAATGTGTGCTCAATTAGATATGAATTTGGGTTCAAGGTTGTGTACTTGCTAGCAAGTCTGCCTCCCATATTGTGTGGTGCCACATCTTGTCTTATCTCTCCCTCTCCCATAACCCTGCTAGTAGCTGCTTAAAAAAATATTATATTCCATGTATAAAAAGTAAATTACAAATACAATCATTAATATTCTAAAATACATTATTTCACTCAATATAACCACTAGCTTTAAAAAGACCATGCATTAATTCTTTGGTGAAGAATATCTCAATAAATAATCTTACAATATTTTCATCACCTTTATCTCCAGATAAGTGTGCATAATGTTGAAACTTAGATTTCAAAACTTGGAATTCCTTTTCAATTGGGTTCAGATCTGGAGAATACAAAGGTAGATAAACTAAAAAACATTTAAATTTTTCAACTATTTCTGAAATGCGGCCTCCATGATGGAAAGCTGAATTGTCCATCACCAGTACGCTATTGGGCCCAGGAAAAGGAGACATCATTGGAAGCTGTTAAAAAATCAAATAACAAACATAATTACCCCCACCAAGTAAGAAAATATATAAAAAAAACATACCAGGATGCTTTCCAGATAAAATTTAAAATGCACTCTACAAACAATTTCTGTTTGAATTGTAGATGCAACTAGACCAGATAAAGATACTGCAAGATTAATGTTGAATCTAAATTTACTCATAGGCTTTGGAACCCTTTTTATTTGGTCACCTACTTTTTCCCACCCACCATCACGGCCAACCTCTTCAATAGAAATTACAGATTCATATGATATTGAAGATGAAACTAATATGGATAAGATTGAGAAATATTTGTAATCAAATAATGATTACCTGTGAATACAAGAAAAGAAGGATCATATTCACCAATTAATGACATATAAACAATCCTTTTTTTGTAATCCTGATTTGGATGAAACTTTTTCAACACCTTTTTACTCATTTGAAGACAAACAACAAGTTCCTCATGAATAGTAGTTTGAGATACATGTAAGTCATACTTTCCCCGCAATTCTGCTTGTAATTAACACTAATATTTTGTAGGGTCAATCACCAGAATCTTCTCCAAGAAGTCACGTTGTTCTTCCAAAAGTTTGAATGGCTGCCCACGTTTGAGATAAGTGGAAGGGTCAGTCATCACAGCTTGTGTGCTTTCATACAGCGGGAGCCAACAGCGTAAGGAGTTTCAATGAGTCAACAAGCCATTTTTCAAGTTGATCTCATCTAATGAGTCACCATCTAACAAAGCCATTACATCTTTCACCTTAAATTTAGTATCATATTTAATATACATCCTAAAAAGTTTGAGAGAAAAAAAATATAATAAGCAAAAATAAATGCAAAAAAAAAATAAAAAAAACAAATATAATTAATTAGAAAAGAGCAGGAAATGAAAAACAATATTTCTATCAATAAGAGTTTGGTGGTGGCTTCTGAAATAAAAGGAAAAGAAATAATTAACATAAACAACCAAAAAATAAGAAAAAGAATGGAAAAAATGAAATAAATGAAACATACTAAAGTTTATGATCCAGTATTGTGTTTGAGAGTCAGAGAGGTTGGCTTTATCACTGGAATAGTCAAAAAAAAAGAAAAAAAACATCAGTGAAAATAGGGAAAATACGACAAAAAAGAGAAACAAACAAACAGTGTACCCTGATCTTCAGGCGAAGATCAGGGTTCACCTTTCATTTTTTCCAGTATTCAAATAACATAAACAACGAAAAAAAGAAAAAGAATGGAAAAAATGAAATAAATCAAACTTACTAAAGTTTATGATCCAGTATTGTGTTCAAGAGTCAGAGAGGCTGTGTTGGCCAGAAATCTAAAAGAAGGAGAATAAGATGGAAAGAACAGAGAAGAGGAGGAGGAAAAAATATGAAAAGTTTTAGAAGGTAGAGAACTTAATTGATAAATTAATATAATTATTTTAGAAAAAAGAAAGCGACGAGAATTTCTCGGGATTTGACACAACAGTGAGGCTTATTAAATTATAATGTATTTATTTAAAATAAGTATTACTATCTCTGCCCAGCAAACACTTTGATTATTAATATACCTATTTCAACCTTAGATATTTATATAGGGTTTAGATTAGAAGTGTAGTACTAATAAAAATAATAATAAATGTTTTATATTAAAAAAATATGGTTAAATGGTGAGTGTATAATAGGTGGTGAGGCTGCAGGGGGTTACCCAAGGCCCTTATATAGGCGAGGGGCCCTCTGAAGCATTATAATATAGTATATACAAATAGTAATAAAAATATAAAAACAATTAAATGATTCTGAGTAAGTATAAGGGGAAATATGACACAATTAACTAAAACACATGAGTTAGAGCCTAAATATCCACCAATTTAATCCCACACAGTTACCATAAAATTAGTGAGTAATTAAATAAGTTTGGGACGCATAAAAATAATTAATTTAATTTAAAACATGTCGTATAATCTTTTTAAATAATAACCAATTTAAGTGAAACATGAAAATAACTTATTTTAGCACGTGAAAAATAATGTAATTAATTAATTTAGTATAAAAAATGAATAATCAATTATTTTAATTACTTTTATTAGTGTAATAATTAATTTAATTTGAAAGAAATACTTATTATAACAACATTACTAATTTTTAGGATGAAACATTAATAATAGGGGGTGTCAGTTCTGGCAAATACGCACTTACAAATCCGCACTTAAATTTGACAAAATCCGCACTTAAATAAGTGCGGATTTCCAAAACACACTAGCCCCAATACTGGTGGATTTCAAAATGAAATAAGTCACTTATTTCACTCAAATCCACACTTTCTCAACCAAAAGTGCTGATTTCACCATCAAGTCCCATTTCACTGATTTGTCAGCATCATCCCATTCATACGCAGCACTCCGCAGCATAACACTTCATAACTCAAACATCGTACATCACTTACATCTTCATATTATATCATATAAGAGTTATGCCTTCCTCACTTTCAAATCGTGATAAATTACATAAAGCAATGACTTTCATGGCTCTTGAACTGCTCTTGGACTCTGATTGCGATTCTGATTCTGATCTAGAAGAAGATTTTGTCTTTTTATCAAAAATGGCCACGAAACATTACCTTCTTCACAGAAAGCCTCAAGTACTTCATACCCCCAAGTACACCATTTAAACACTTCTTAAACAATCTACACCCAGTTTTAGACAGCTGTTCAGGACTTCTCAGGAATGTTTCCTTAAATTGCTTGAGCTTATTCAGGATCATCCCATATTTCACAATAATTCTCAAAAAGAACAACAACATCCTTCAATTCAATTGGCCATCACACTATGTCATTTGGGTTCAAATGGTAATGGAGCTGCTTTGAAACGTTTAGAAAATGTCTTTGATTTAGGGTATGGTTCAGTTGACACTTATACCAAACAATGTATCACTGCCATCAACTCCTTGTAATCTCAACTTCTCACCTGGCCAACAAAAGAAGAGCAACTTGAATCATCTCAGGTTATGCAAGCAGAGGGCTTCCCAGGATGTATTGGTTTTGTTGATGGTACTGCTATTCCTTTGAGCCAGAAACCTGCTCAAGGTGGAAACAATTACTTTCACATTCTCGTCAAAAATTTTCACCAAAATATTTACAAGTCAAAAAAATTCTATATCTGTTTTAAAAAATTGGCAATACTTTCCCCTGCATTTTATTGAAGCAAGGGATGGATATCACCAAAATTTTTCTAAGTCATCAATTTCACATGTCAGATTTGAAAATTTGGCAATACCTCCCCCCTGCATTTTATTGAAGTAAGTGGTGGAAGTCATCTAAATTTAATATAATTACGTAAATTATTAAATAAATATCTAATATATATCAATTTCCCTAGTTTAAAGTAATGACAATCCCTTAAGCCAAAATGCAGATCAAATCTAGAAACAAAAGTTTGGGACTTTCCACAGGTATAGGCTAGAGGAACCCCATGAAACAAATAAATGTTATCATGATTACCATTTATACAACACAAGGTCGTGGGCCCATTACTTTAGTTGAGGAAATTGATACATAAAAAATATTTATTAAAAATTTACGAAAAAATATAAAATTTTCGATGACAACTCTAATCCCCATACTTTTTGGATCTAAATAAAGTTTTTTTAAATCGATTAACTTTACCTTCTTTCATTACCTTATTGATTCTTTGAATCAACTTATGACTGATTTGAAATGAGCAACCAAAATGTGTTAAATGTTGACAGGATTCCAAAGCAGGAAGAGCTTTGGTCGTTTGATGATTATCCTTAGAAGAATTCCAAATAGTTTCGATGATACTATTTCCCATACCAAAATCAATGATGCACCGGTGGTCTGGAAAATATAAACCATGTCATTTGATTTTAGCTGGAGATGGTATTGGTTGGCCAGTAATCGGTTTGATATATGAGAATATACCAAAAGTAAGAAAATTGGTGTCCTTGGTATCAGTGTGAATTTTATTGTGAAATCCAGAATGAGTGATAATAACATTAGAAAATAAAAGATATTCGTGGCTGATATCTTCCCATTCGGAGTCACACCAATTCGGTATTCCAACTTTGGTTGCAAGTTCATGATTTTTTTCAAATGCTTTATTACAGTGCTTTTTGAGTCGAAGAGCAAGAAAAGAGTTAAAGGAAGGTAGAGTGTCCCATAAGCAAAAATCTTCATCTTTTTGAGCTTTAGTGATATTCTTGAGCAATGAATACATGCCTATATAATTGAAATGCCTAGATAATAATCATATAAGAGTTTCAGAATCCTTATCCTCTAAATATGCAATATAAAAATGTGAAATAAGACAAGTGAAATTCGGAAAAAAGGCTAAACTTCAAAGGTGAAAATCTCAGCAACCACTGAACCTAATTCAAACCTGTTTGAGGGAAATGAAAGATATGCTTTAGTAGAATCTTCAGTTAAAGGACATGTGATTTAAATAAACCTAACCCTAATTTGTTACATAAAAAAATGAAATAGAAATTTAAATTGGGAAAAAAAAGGCTCAACTTTAATGGTCAATATCTCAGCAACCACTGAATCAAATTCAAATCTGTTTGTGGGAAATGAAAGGTAGCCTTCAGGAGAATCTTCAGTAAAAAGAACATTAGATTTGAATAAACCTAACCCTAATTCCGAGTCTGATTTTCAAAATTTTACAAAAACTTGAAAAGTGGTAATGAAGATGAGATCAAAAGGAGTTTTATAAGTTCACTGTTATCCAGATAAGAGTCATACATATATTTAAGTATGAACTTTTCATAAAAGGAATGAGATATCATATAGGCATGAAAAAAAGGAGATGAAACTTACCTTGATTGAAAAGTAGGAAAAATAGAGTGAGAAAGATTGATGTTGGAATTGTGGGGAAATTGAATATGGAGTAAGTGAATTGCATAAAGAATGTGCAATGTATGTGTTTCAATGAAATGGAGCCAAAAAAAAGTGAAATAAGGGAAAGGGGGGATAATGACCATGCCAAGGAGGGATGAACAGTAGGGTGATGGAGCTAAAAAAGAAAGTAAAGAGGGAGAGAAAAAAAAGTTTAATTATAACATTGAAATCCAAAATAACCACTTACAAAAAAAATTTAGATAAAAAAAATAAAATAAACAGAAAAAAACAAAAAAAAATTATAATTAGTAATCAAAAAATCAAAAAAAAAGAATAAAGTGACTTACCTGGAGAGATGAGATGACAAAATGAATGAAACCAAATTGTTTGAGGGATGTTGGAGGAGAATAGGAAAAGGATATGAGGGATGAATGAAAAAAAAAATCACTGACAAAATATGCGATTTCAGAAAATATGCGATTTCATGTTGAGCTGGTGAAAGAAAACCAATGAGCAATCCAAAAAAAAAAATTCACCGTAAATTCCAAAAAAAATGAATATGCAACAAACCAAAATACCAACCCAAGTGAATGAAGTACACAAAGAGGACATTTGGAGAGTACAAAATGGTATGGGAAAGAAAGGGATGATGTGGCCAACATGTGGTTTTGAAAAAAAAATCACGAAAAAAGTGCTGATTTGAGGTCAGAACTGACACCCATAGAAAAAAGATTAAGAAGTAGAAGAAATAAGTAAAAAAGAATGTAAACATGCCTGGTCAAAATATTGAAAATGTCAGGAAGGGGTGTGTGCCGAGGATTGATGGGTAGGTAGCGAGGAAGGTCAGTGTGTCACATGTGACAGGGATGGGGTAAGAAAGGAAGGGATGTTTTGTGGCCAAAATGTGGTTGTGAAAAAAAACGGGAAAAAAGTGCTGATTTGAGGTCATAACTGACACCCTTTTTTGAAATAAGTGACTTTTTTGCAAAATTTAAGTGCTGATTTGGTTTGAAATCCGCACTTAAGTTAAGTGCGGATTTGCCAGAACTGACACCCCCTAATATATTTAAATAAGTGTTTTAACTTGTTTAACATTTTGATGACACAATTAGGGATCCATAAGGCGCCCAATATTATTGTTTAATAACATATGTATGGTTTTATTTAACATATAAATTTAATTAATTAATTTAATTACATTATAAGTTAATTTTATACTTATAATTTAAATATATGTTTATAATTAATTATTTATTTATTTATATTTATTAAATACATAAAAATGTGCCATAATTTGTAGAATATAATGTTTATTATGCTTAATTTAAATGTATATAGAATTTATATAATAATGAAATTAGTATAATACTTATTTAATATATATTTAATAAAATACTTATATCATTTCATTATGCAATATAACATTAATTTATATACATAATAAGCATATTTTTACGCCCTATTTTGGTTCCAGTAAATTGACATAACATTTACTGGGCTCCTGGTTTAGCCTGGCTGACAATCCCTCACTCTAAAAAAAACAAAAAAAATGCTAAGATTTTTTCTTTTTATACTTTTTTAAAAGAGTAGGAAGATTTTAAATTTCCTTACCAGGTATCCATGCATCATATTTAGATGATTTGTTCTTATATCTCAATAAATATTCAGTACCTCTTTCAGAAGTGATGATTCTATCATTAAGAATTTTATCAATTTCTGCAGTTTCTGTGGCTTCTTGAGGGTTTTTCTTAGGTCTTCCCTTTCTTTTGGGAAATAAGTCAATGTTTTAAGTATAAGGTTTAAGCAAGGAAATGGGGAAAACAGGATGTTTACTATCATATGGAGAATACAATACAACTTCTACTGCATTATCTCCAACCATTCTTTTAACAAAAAATGGTCCCACAAAAGTATCTTTTAATTTGTTGTTACCTTTTAGATTGAAATGGACAGTAGATATCAACACTTCATCACCCTTGTTAAATGTGTATTCTTTATAGGATTTATCCCATATCTTATTTTCATATTCAAATGCTTTATCAATACAGCTTTGAGCATGTTTTCTGCATATCTGTTGCATTTGCATAAAAGATTTTACACCAGGGTGTAGTTCCAACTTAGGTAATTTATTATTGAGAATTCGAGCAGTGTGTTTGGGAAATAACCTAAGCAAAGCTCAAATGGCTTTTTCTCAGTGACAGAATGAACAGTGTCAGCCTAGATATCCCTAGGACTGAGTATTTCTTATACTTAAAATAAGATACCCTTAAGTAAATTAAGCTTATATCTTAAAAATAAGGTTAAAATAATAATATATATGAGTATATTACATATATATATAATTATTATCTATTATATAAATTATAGTAGTTTAAATAGCTTATCCATAGCCTAATAATACTTATTAAGGTGTTAATGGAGTCATAATATACTTATCTTAAGTGATATGAAGTAATTATTGACATACATATGCTTATATGTATACATAAATCTCATATTCAGTGAAATATGCAGTATATTATGTATATTTAGGTATATAAGTGGGTTTTAGCCCCTTAAAAGCCTATAACCTTTGTTTTTCTGCTTATTTTAGGTCATTTGGACGTATCTAGTGGACTCACAACGCCTACAGAAGCATAAACATCTATTTCAGGCGCATACACTCAGTCTGGACAACTTAATCTGCTTCCTTGGATGGATATTCACAGATTTATGGGTTGGGAGGTCATTTCTGGGTTAATATGGATTCTTGGGGATGTTATTGGGGGCTTGGAAATTTCAATTGTTTTCTTTATATGCTTTGGGTTTTATTAAATCTCTTTTTGATTGCTTATTTTACCTGTTTCTTTATGGTATCCGCTTTTATCTGGATTTTCTATTTGTGGTATAGATCTGTGTTATCATTAATTGTGATGGAGGGTCCTTACTGGAGGTCTGGGTGTTGAATCTGCTTGAAGTGGAAGCAATGGGGAGGTGATGGGCCCTCACAGTGCTGTAATTGCCGGGGATAGCAGTGAAATCATCTGGATTGAAGGTCTGTGCACTCCAGGGGATTTGGGTATAAGTAAGGAGGGATTTTGATGGTTATTTATCATCAATTACTTACTAAATTTGAATCCAACACTTCAATAAAATTATTAACATTTAGAAATATATTATAAAGCTTTTTATAAGTTGATATTATCATTATATAAGCTATAACTATATTCTATTTATCTATTTTCCACCACTAGCACGCATTTAAATCCAAGTATTGTGAGTTTTATTTGAGTATAACTATTTTATTAGTCTTTCCCTGAGGTTTAATCACTAAATCATTTATCATTAAGTAGTAGGACCATAAATAAATACAATTATATCATACTTAAATAACAGACTATACTGACAATTGGGGGTCTTTCCTTGATTATTGTTGATTTTTTAGTATAAGCCTTAGGACGTGATTTTTACTTTAGTATAGCTCAAAATAACTAAATATTTGGGTCTTCTGCATATTAGTGGGTCATCATAACTCAGTGATTGTGGAAAAGAACCCTTATAATAATTGTACTAATTTTTTATAATAAAAATTAGGTATTTACAGTAGTAACTGTACCCAATATAAACCCAATTTCACTTGGTATTTGGTCACCAATATAAAACCCAATTAAACTGGTATTTGGTTAAAGCTTGGTAAGCTATTTATTCACCCTTATAAAGGTCTAGTTAAACTTATTGTTTTATTTTTAACAGATTTTTTTCAAATTTTTCATATATTTTATTTAAATAAATAAAGATATAAATTCAGGGTAAGATCCAGTGCTTTTTTATTAGTAATAACATTGCTAATACCTTTTGTCTACTAATTCCATAGAGTTTTTCCTTTCTGTAGACGTGATATATTGTCTTTATTAACAATATGAGTGCTCCTCAGGACAGTGTAAGTGACAAGCCTGCTTATAATACCAGGTCTAAAGCTAACAAAGACTATCCAGGATATAACCATGGAGGGTCAGCAATACCCCCAGGCAGAGAACTGTTAGAATTGACGCAATGACTTTTCCTCCCTTTTTGTCTTCTCACCTTTTGTCACTTATTAATTACACTCCTATTAGCAATTCCTGCATAACTGTCCCTTGTATTTACACCCATCACGAAAATGTTTAGTAATAGCTTTTTCTGCTAGATCACGCATTTGAGCGTATCTACTTCTCTCTGCTTACCACATTAATTAGAAATTAATCAACCCACTACATGTAACTAATCATCGCACCTGCAGTAGTCATTGGTCTCTTGAGGTTAAATAGGGTCTATCGACTACTATCTTTCCTCAGTTAACCAACGACTCCTGCAGGTGTGTATTTCTTATCTTTCTCTCCTCCTTCCCGTTATTTACTATCCTCTATCTCATGATCCTTAGGTATTTACTGCTTCGTACTCCCTTGAACTCATCCACCTGCTTACTTGGGATTACTATTGCTGCCCTAAGGTACTTTTTACACTTTCCTTGTCTTATCCTATACAAACTGTCTAGTCCACTTGCAATATAATAGTTAACCAACGACTCCTGCAGGTATTTACTGCTTCGTACTCCCTTGAGCTCATCCACCTGCTTACTTGGGATTACTATTGCTGCCCTAAGGTACTTTTTACACTTTCCTTGTCTTATTTTATACAAACTGTCTAGTCCACTTGTAATATAATAGTTAACCAACGACTCCTGCAGGTATTTACTGCTTCGTACTCCCTTGAGCTCATCCACCTGCTTACTTGGGATTACTATTGCTGCCCTAAGTCCTTGTCTTACAGATTATGAGACCGGTTGTCTACATTACTTTATTCCAGTCAATTGTTTTTCACTATCTCTACTCAATCATGCAGACCTCCGACGTAAACCTTACTGGTGTTCCCGTCCTAGACAAGGACAACTATCAACTGTGGGCATTCCGAATGGAGAGCATATTCATGCAACAAAACCTCTATGATATTGTCATCAACAAAGCTAAAACTCCCTCTGAGTCTGACCCAGATCACTCTCCGTTTAAATTACGCAAACAAAAAGCAACTGGCCTCATGACCCAGTTCATGAACCCTTACCATCTCAGACTTTTTGTGACCGTTGCAAATAAAAATGACCCTCACCAACTATGGTCTGATCTTGAGTCCCATTATAAATCCTCGAGTGAAAATAACCAAATGCGAGTCTTTCAAAAATTTGCCCTAGTCTCCTACCCAGGAGACATTAATAAATATATTGAACTCATAAAAAACATCGAAGCCGAATTAGTCGCCGTTAAAATTGAATTAAAGGAACACTTACTAGCCTCATACTTCCTTTATTGACTCCCCAAGGAATTCTCTTCACTTTGAGATGCTCTTCTCCATAATGCCCAAGCTCGAAAAGAATCCATCACAGTAAAAACTCTCATTGATTCTCTCGACAACCACAATTTGGAAAAAGTCATAACCCAGAATGACCAGCCTAAAGCTTTTCAAACCACCGAAAAACGAAACTACGAAATCTGTACTGGTGGTAAGCACAACCCCAAAACCAAACATCAGGAGTCCGAATGTTTTCAATTAAATCCTCACCTAAGAAACAAAAGACCTGAAACCGCCAAAGCCAATATAGCTGTCGAAATAACACCGACTCCCCTTGACTTATCATCAGTCCAACCGACAATCTCTAAATGCCTCTCAATTTTTGCTAGTGTCCCCAACAACATTTTTGTCTTGGACAGCGGTGCTACGCAACACATGTTCAATTCCATTGAACACTTCTGCTCATTTACCCCCTCTAAATCATCTGTCGCATTCGGGGACGAAAGTACTGTACCCTCAGAAGGATTCGGAACAGTTATCCTCGGGTCACACAACCAGCGAACTCCCCTGGAAAACTGCCTCCTTGTACCTTCTCTAAAACTAAACCTCATTAGTCTCGGTGCACTACGAAAAAGACTCAAAAGCATGGAACTCACCATCAATGGAAACGACTTCTCTCTCATCACAAAGTCTGGATTCAGACTGAGAGGAGTGTTTGAGGATGATTTACTTGTTCTCAAAGACGTTTTCACTGGTGAGTCTCCCTCTGCTAATGTTTCTTTTCTTTCAGTTGCTAACTCCTCTGCCATTTGGCATAACAGACTAGGACACCCGGGAAAAACCGTAATGGACTATCTGCGGACTCATCAGCAGATCAAACCTTCGGACTCTACTGATCCATTCTGTGAAAGCTGTGTCGAAGCAAAACATCACTCCTTACCATTTCCCGGCTCCCTTCCTAAGGAATCAAGACCTCTTGAATATATCCACTCCGACTTAAGCGGAAAGATCTTTCCCCCGTCCCTTGGCGGTAGTCTCTATTACTTTCAATTAACTGACTACTTTACATCATATCGTTTCATTTATATCCTTAAAAATAAGAGTGATACTTTCCAAACATTCCTACATTTCAAGAAAACTATTGAATTAGCACTAAATAAAAAAATTTGTCACTTAGTCAATGATGGTGGAGGGGAATATTGAAATAAAGAGTTTAAAAATTATCTGATGAGTGAGGGAATACAAATGCATATTACCGCTCCATATACTCCTAAACAGAACCCTGTAGCTGAATGCGCTAACCGAACCACTACAGAGAAAGCCAAAGCATTATTATTTCACACCAACCTACCCCCGGAACTCTGGGCAGAAGCTGTAACCACAGCTGTATACTTGTACAATCGCACTCCCACTAAAACTCAACACATGAAGTCACCTTTTGAGCAATTGTATGGAACTCCCCCTAAACTTACTCACCTTCGAACCTTTGGATGTAGCGCTTATGCACTCATTCCAAAAAAATTGCGCAAAGGTAAATTTGACTCATCTTCACACCTGTATATCCTTGTGGGCTACGATGAGACACTGAGTTCCTACCGGCTACTTGACCCTAAAACCCATAACATCTCATATTCTCATGACGTTGTCTTCAATGAGGAAGAATTCCCTTATCTAAAAATCCAGAAGTCAACTGTTACAAATCAGCTTTTTCCTTTTCCTCCCCTAACAGAAGACAACCTCCTAACCACCGGGTTACCTCATGACTCCCCTGAACCTGACAGTAACGATGAGGCATCAATGTCAAACCCATCACCAGATGCTCCATCAGATGGGATCTCATCCAACTCAACTCCCAACTCCAAGTCTGAGGATGATGAAGAGGTTTTGGAACTCATTATACCTAAGCGCATTCCAGTATGTGACAGGTTCACCCATGTTCCTGATGATGTTCCCCCGTCGCAGGAAATCTCCTCTGACATTAACCCAAATAACATCCTAAATTATCCTCGCACTCGCCGACCCCCTGACAGGTCACTCCTATCCACGACAACTCCACTTGCCGCTGAAGTACCCATACCTAGGAACTTCAATGAGGCAATCACTGGACTCGAGTCAGATGCCTGGTCCAATGCGATTAAGACCGAGTTAGAGAACATGGATACCCACTGTGTCTGGGAAGTTATAGAGAAGCCCACTGCAGTCAAAACCATTGGCGCAAAATGGGTCTTTACTGTCAAAGAAACCGAAGATGGAGGTATCGCGAAATTCAAGGCCTGTTTATGTGCCCAAGGGTTCTTACAACAAGAAGGGATCGATTACTTCAAGACTTTTTCTCCAACCGGCCGGCTCACCACCTTTCGCATCCTCCTAGCTCTTGCCATCCAAAATAACTATAGTATGGAGCATATGGATGTAAAGGGGGCCTTTCTTCATGGGACGTTAGAGGAAGACGTGTATATGAGAATTCCCTCTGGTGTTGCAACACCTTCCTTGATCACCAACTCAATACTAAAATTGCGGAAATCCATCTATGGTCTCAAGCAGTCACCCTGATGTTGGTCAAAAGAAATCAACAACTTTTTCTCTGCCATCGATATGTTTCCCTCTAGTGCCGATCCTTGCTTGTTTTTCTCAAAAAACACTGATAATCCTGTATTTGTTTACCTCCATGTGGATGATCTGGCTGTATTTGGTAAAGATCTAACCCAATTCAAAGGTAAAATCAAAGAAAGATTCAACATGGAATTTCTCGGCCCCCTCTCCTACTTCCTAGGTATGAAAATCACACACGACAGTCAACAAAGGACCATCAGCCTCTCTCAACCCTCATACATCGTAAATCTACTCAAAGAATACAATATGGCCTCTTGCAAATCAGTGGCAACACCACTTCTTCCTCATGATCATCTTATTCCGGCTACTCCAGCAGAGATCCAAAATTTCAACAACCTCAAAATCAATTATCGACAAGCCATTGGGTCCCTCAATTACCTGGTACAATGTACTAGACCCGATCTGGCCTTCTCAGTGAGTCAACTATCCCAGCACCTCGAACAACCCGGGATCCCTCATTGGATAGCTTTCAAACACGTTCTTCGGTACCTAGCTGGAAGCAAAGATCTCTCTCTTACCTACTCACAACTGGACTCATCCCTCCATCCTCAAGGTCATTTCTCATGATCAAATCCTACTGGTTTTGCCGACGCAGATTGGGCTGGATGTCCCAGTACCCGTAGATCCACCACAGGATATCTTTTCCTCCTAAACGGTGGTGCCATTTCATGGCAATCCAGAAAACAACCTACTGTTGCACTCTCTTCTTCAGAAGCTGAATATCGTTCTTGTACTACTGCTGGACAAGAAGCCATTTGGCTCAAAAATCTCTTCGAATCAATCAATATTCCAATCTCTTGCCCTCTGACCTTGTATGGAGATAACCAAGGCGCCATAGCACTCTCTCAAAATCCCATATTTCAAGCAAGAACAAAACACATCGAAGTACAATACCACTGGATTCGGGAACAAGTTCTACTTGGTAATATCGAAATTCCGTATACTCCGACCTCCTCAATGCTTGCCGACTGCCTCACAAAATCTACTCCAGGAAAAACCCTTACGACATTCCTCAACTCTTGTGGATTACTGCTTCCCAAATCACAAGACAGGAGGGTGTTAGAATTGACGCAATGACTTTTCCTCCCTTTTTGTCTTCTCACCTTTTGTCACTTAGTAATTACACTCCTATTAGCAATTCCTGCATAACTGTCCCTTGTATTTACACCCATCACGAAAATGTTTAGTAATAGCTTTTTCTGCTAGATCACGCATTTGAGCGTATCTACTTCTCTCTGCTTACCACATTAATTAGAAATTAATCAACCCACTACATGTAACTAATCATCGCACCTGCAGTAGTCATTGGTCTCTTGAGGTTAAATAGGGTCTATCGACTACTATCTTTCCTCAGTTAACCAACGACTCCTGCAGGTGTGTATTTCTTATCTTTCTCTCCTCCTTCCCGTTATTTACTATCCTCTATCTCATGATCCTTAGGTATTTACTGCTTCGTACTCCCTTGAACTCATCCACCTGCTTACTTGGGATTACTATTGCTGCCCTAAGGTACTTTTTACACTTTCCTTGTCTTATCCTATACAAACTGTCTAGTCCACTTGCAATATAATAGTTAACCAACAACTCCTGAAGGTATTTACTGCTTCGTACTCCCTTGAGCTCAGCCACCTGCTTACTTGGGATTACTATTGCTGCCCTAAGGTACTTTTTACACTTTCCTTGTCTTATCCTATACAAACTGTCTAGTCCACTTGCAATATAATAGTTAACCAACGACTCCTGCAGGTATTTACTGCTTCGTACTCCCTTGAGCTCATCCACCTGCTTACTTGGGATTACTATTGCTGCCCTAAGTCCTTGTCTTACAAGAACATGAGCATAGAAGAAAAAGACGCCCTTTTAAAAAAGATAACCATAAAAAAGACGTCTCCTCCTCTTCAGGATCAACTATCCCACTTGGCCAAACAGCTTTTGAAGTTGGAAGAATCCAAGGCACTCATGTTCAAAGAGGTAGAGCAATTACAGAACAATTGCAAGGTAGGGTTTCAAAAAATGAATCAGACACTGGCAGAGCCAAAGGGAGGCCAGCCAAGTCAACCAAGTCAGAAACCCCCTATCCAAGGCGGGTCACATCACTCCCAGGAGAAAATCTTGGTAGACAAATGGAAGTGGGACTAGTTCCATCAACAATGGACCAGCCACAGCTGCAACAGGGATCAACAACCTCATCAGACTTCCTCAGTTCACCCTTACAAAGGAAAAAAGCGCCAAAAATCAGGACTGGCATCTATCCCATGGTAAGTAGATTACCCTCTCAGATTGAATACAATACTGATAATTACAATGTAGGTAACATTATTGATGTCAAATCTTTGCAGAAAATAGAGGAGGACTTAAGAAATTTATGTTTTAGAGTAGATACACCTGACTTGTCTTTTGTCAATAACAATAGTAGTATTTATAATACAGTTAATCCTCAGTTGCCACCACTTACTAGTGAGATGAGAAGTTCACAAGAGAGTGAGAGAATTGAGAAGGAAGACATGGAGTATTTTAACAATAATCCAACTGCCCATAGAATTGTTTCAGCATTGTGGAGTAGAATGACTGATTGTGAGGAACAGACAGTTAAGTTCACTAGTGATACAATTTCATCCTTAACATTAAATATTTCTCAACTGGCAACACGTAATAAAGAATTAGAGAATGGACATTTGTCTCTAACTCTTAAATATGATTCATTGAGTAGTAAATATAATGAACTTTCAAACAAATTCTGTGAGTTGGAAAAATTGTATGAAACACATTTATTGAAAACTGAATCAAGAACTAAGTTATCTTTTGCCCAGACAAATAAAAGTGTCTCTGAGTTTCAACAAAGATGAACTAAAGTTGAGATTTAACTGCCAATCTACTAATTAAACAGGATAATCATAAGTATAATCAATATAATAATAATCCTTTCATTGGAAAAAGTGAATCTCATTCCTTCCCTATACCACCACAACTAAAACAATCTGGTGGTAGTGTCAAATCTGAACATGTAAGTCACAAATCCATACAGGAGGAAATACAAGACCATTTATCAAGAGTAAATGAGTTATTGAATTTACCTAAGATTAGTGAGATAAAATACAATCAGAAGAACTGGCCTAAGATAGATCAGTACCCAACTTATGATGGGGAAGCCAGCTCTGATTGGCAACATTTTATTCAAAGAATTGACAATTTAAAGTTCTCATATAAGTTACCAGATGAAAAAATTTCATCTAAATTAATTTCTTTATTTAAAAATGTTGCTTTATTATGGTTTGAAGCTGTATTGAGTGAGGGTAAAGATTACTCTTGGGCTGAATGAAAACAACTAATTGAAAAACAATTTGGAGGTTCTAAATTCAGACTTACTCAGAAGAGACTTTATGAGAAAACTAGGTATAATCCGTTTAATGGTGACAAACCTATGGTATTTTTAATTAATTTAAATAAAATATTAAAAGCCATTGAGCCTAATATGGATTTTAACTTATGGAAAGATAAGATAATATATAAATTACCTATATCTGTCAGAGACATTGTTGTAGCTATAACAATTAATGTTTCTGAATATTCTGACTTTATTAATATTTACAATGAAATATTACTAAAACATAAGTATGAAGCAAGGTATTCCACTTATAAACAGAATGTTGAACCTGTAAAAAATCAGAATTCAAAAAAACTTCAGGAGAAGCAGAAAAAACCTACTGCACCTGTATTACCTATAAATTATGAAACAAATACTTGCTATAAGTGTAACAAACCTTGGGTTAAAGGTCAGAAATGTGAGAAAAATATAAATATTGTTTAAAATCAACGTGAATCTGAAACTGAAACTGAAAAAAGTAAAGAATCAAGTGATTATGACAGCAATATCTCATATAGTGATGAAAATGAAGTCTGTATGTTGGAAGATGATTTGTCCATCTTTGAAAATCCAATATTTAATATGGACTCAAATGAATCTTTAATGAATTTTGAGGATGCTAAAATCATTAAAGATATACAAGATGATAACTTTAGAATGACACCTATCACAGTTCTAGCTATCATTTCTGGTGAAAATGTTAATATAGTATTGGACACAGGAGCTGCTGGTTCTGTTGTTTCTACCAATACAGTACAGAAAATTGATAAGGAATATAAGTCTAAGCTTGAACCACTTCAGAGTAAAAATTGGAGAGGTTTTGGATCAGTACCACATCCCATTGGTAGATACAAAGCTGCTGTTTTCTTTAAACACCAACATGGTTATGTAAGAATAACTTGTGACTCTGTAGTAATGGATAATACTAATTGTAGTAACTGCTTTATCATTGGAAATGATATTCTGACTAAGTTTGGTGTGAAATTAGACCCTGCTAATAACAGTTTTACAATTGGCTTGAATGTTAAAAGGAAATTTAAAATAAATTCTTTTAACACAGTCTTACACATTGAGTCAGTAACAAATATTCTGTGCAAAGGAAGAGAATCCAATGAGATGGAACTTCTGGAAACAGAAATTTCAAAAGCATCATTTGGCACTCAGATAAGTAAAGCTGAGAAAAATAATATTTTGGACTTAATTAAAGCATTTCCAATAGCTTTTGCACATGGTACAAATGAACTTGGCCTTGTAAAATATCATGAAATGAAGATTAGTTTAACCTGTGATATGGATAATATTCCTGCTAGTCTTAAAAAGAAACCATACCCTGCTTCACCAATAAAGAGGAGAGACATAGAGGATAATATTAAGATGTTATTAAAAATGAACATTCTTGAGAAGTTTGAAACTACACCAAAATATTGTGTAATATCACCAGTGCTAATTTCTTATGAACAAGATAAAGCAAGACTGTGCGGTGATTATAGAGCATTAAATACATTTAAAGTAGATGATATTTATCCTTTGCCAAGGATTGCCTCTATACATGCTACCCTCAAAGGTGCTAAGTATATAAGTTTCTTAGATGGAAATAAATGGTACCATCAAATTCCTGTTGAAAAGAATTCACAGAACTTTTTGTTGATAACAACACATATGGGAATTTATAAATATGTCAGAATGCCATTTGGACCAAAAAATTCTCCATCAGTATTTCAGAAGTTAATGGATATAACATTCCATAATGAAATGATTGAAGGATGGTTAATGGTATACATTGATGACATCATAGTGTTCTCTAAAACTTATGATCAACACTTAATCCATTTAAAGAAGGTATTTCAAAAAATGGATGAAATAAAAATGACCCTTGCATTGAAAAAATGTAAATTTGGGTTTGAATCTTTAAAAGTGCTTGGTCATATTGTATCTGGCTTACAAATATGTGTAGACCAAAATAAAGTGGCTGCAATAAAGAATATTGGAATTCCTCAAAATGTAAAGGATGTACAATCTTTTCTTGGTATGTGTGGTTATTATAGACAATATATAAAAAACTACAAATTAATTGATGCACCATTGACCACACTGATAAAGAAATCAGAAGCTTTCATTTGGAATAATGAAAGACAACAGGCTTTTGATAAGTTGAAAGAATGTTTCACCACACAATATGGGGGGCGGACTTGCTAGCAAGTCCGCAACCTTGGACCCAAACTCACCATAGATTGAACACACATTGAGCTATTGATAAAGGAGCCATACAATCAGGAATGAACACCACTCAGAAGAACAGTTTTAGGTGGGTGTTCAAGTAGAGTTCAGTATGGGTTCAGTATGAGTTCAGTCTGAGTTCCATCTGAGTTCCATCTGAGTTCAGGTTGAGGACTTGCTAGCAAGTCCACCCCCTATATTGCGTAGTGTTTAATGACAGCTCCTATCTTGGGATTACCAGATTTCCAATTGCCTTTTGTATTATATACAGGTGCAAGTTTTATTGGTCTGGGTGCTTCTTTGCATCAAAAACAGCTTCTGAAGGAAAAATGTCAGAAGTAGTAACTTGCTATATTTCACGTACTCTAAGAAGTAGTGAATTGAAATATGGTGCTACTCAACTTGAATTTTTGGAAGTAGTATGGGCTCGTGAGAGGCTACATTATTACCTTGAAGAACAAAAATTTGAGTTAATAACTGACTGTAGTTCAGTTAAGTCACTCTTAAACATGAAAACTCCTAATAGACACATGTTAAGATGGCAATTAGCTGTACAAGAATACAGAGGACGGATGACTATTACACATAGAGCAGGAAACTTGCACTCTAATGTAGATCTGTTATCTAGAGTACCTCTGCCTAATAATGATGATAATCCTGCTTATGTTCCTGAATCAGAGATTATTAACATTTATGGCATTTATATTGTAGATCTTGAGGATGAATTTATGCAATCAATTCTTGATATGTATGCTTCAGATCCTGACTTGGGTAAACTCACTACTATATTAAATGATCCATCTAATGCTTCAATGAATGGTTTAATAAAAAGATTACCAAATAAGTATAAGGAAGCATTAGAAAAAGGAAAATTTTCCATTGAGGATGGTTTTATATATTACAGAAAAAAATTAAGTAATGTAATTGTAATTCCCCCTTCAATGAAGGAGTTAATGTTAAGTATATGTCATGATGATATATTAGCAGGTCATTTTGACTACCATAAAACATTAACCAGAGTAAAAAACACAGCTTGGTGGATTAATATGTCTGAAGATGTTCAGAAATATGTTGAGACATGTGATTCTTGTCAAAAATCCAAAATGATTAACAGGCAAAAGAGCTGGTTTATTACAACAAATTGAGCAACCAAAAGCTCCATGGGAAATAAATAAAATGGACTTTGTAACAGGTTTGCCAATAGCAGGGCATAAGAGTTATAACTCCTTCTGGGTAATTGTAGATAGATTTACAAAGATGTGTAAATTTATTCCTACCCACAAAGAGGTTTCTGCAAAGGACTTAGCATTTTTATGGTGGACACAAATGTTAAATATAGCAGGTTTCCCCAAAGCAATAGTTTCTGACAGAGATCCTAAATTTACTTCTGAGTTCTGGACATCACTTATGGATGTTTCAGGGTGTCAATTAAAACATTCTACAGCACACCACCCACAAACTGATGGGCTAGCAGAAAGAATGATACAAACTTTAGAAGATATGATAAGAAGATATTGTGCTTTTGGTCTTAATTTTAAAGACAATGACAAATTCACGCATGATTGGGTAACCCTTATCCCAGGTTTAGAATTTGCATAAAATAGTACAGTACATTCTGTCACTGGCAAAAAGCCATTTGAGTTATGGTTGGGTTATGTACCTAATACCCCTGCTGAAACTCTTAATAAATTACCTAGATTGGATATCCATCCAGGTACTAAATCTTTTCTTCAGATGCAAGAATTATGCAGAAAACATGCTCAAGAATGTATAAATAAGGCGTTTAAGTATGAAAAGAAAAGATGGGATAAAGCCCATAAAGAACAAATGTTCAAAGAGGGTGATGAAGTACTTATTTTAACACTACATTTCAATTTAAATGGTAATGTTAAATTGAAGGATCCATTCATTGGACCATTTGTAGTTAAAAAGATGGTTGGTAATAATGCTGTTGAGGTTATTCTATATGCACCCTATGATAGAAAACATCCAGTATTTCCTATTTCTCTTATAAAACCATACCATTCTAATGATACTGCTCTATTTCCAAGAAGATCAGGAAGACATAAACAGCAACCTGAAGAAATAGTTGAAAAGTCAGAAATTGAAAAGATACTTAAAAAGAGACACCTTACAAAAGAAAAGGGAGTTGAGTATCTATTAAGATTTAAAAATAAATCAAGTGAATATGACTAGTGGATTCCAGAAAATGAAATATCTGATCTTAAAAATCTCTTGAAAAGGTTTAAATCAAAATAATACTGTTTATTCAGTATATGTATTATAGAAATTTAAAAAAATTTCTATTCACTCCTTACTTTTAATTAAAATGTCTTAACATTTTTTTATTTTTTTTTGGGTGAGGGAGTGTCAGCCTAGATATCCTTAGGACTGAGTATTTCTTATACTTAAAATAAGATAACCTTAAGTAAATTAAGCTTATATCTTAATAGGTAAGGTTAAAATATTAATATATATGATTATATTACATATATATATAATTATTACTCTATTATATAAATTATAGTGGTTTAAATAGCTTATCCATAGCCTAATAATACTTATTAAGGTGTTAATGGAGTCATAATATACTTATCTTAAGTGATATGAAGTAATTATTGACATACATAAGCTTATATGTATACATAAATCTCATATTCAGTGAAATATGCAGTATATTATGTATATTTAGGTATATAAGTGGGTTTTAGCCCCTTAATAGCCTATAACCTTTGTTTTTCTGCTTATTTTAGGTCATATGGACATATCCAGTGGACTCAAAACGCCTACAGAAGCATAAACATCTATTTCAGGTGCATACACTCAGTCTGGACAACTTAATCTGCTTCCTTGGATGGATATTCACAGATTTATGGGTTGGGAGGTCATTGCTGGGTTAATATGGATGCTTGGGGATGTTATTGGGGGCTTGGAAATTTCAATTGTTTTCTTTATATGCTTTGGGTTTCATCAAATCTCTTTTTGATTGTTTATTTTACCTGTTTCTTTATGGTATCCGCTTTTATCTGGATTTTCTATTTGTGGTATAGATCTGTGTTATCATTAATTGTGATGGAGGGTCTTTACTGGAGGTCTGGGTGTTGAAACTGCTTGAAGTGGACGCCATGGGGAGGTGATGGGCCCTCACAGTGCTGTAACTTCCGGGGATAGCAGTGACATCATCTGGATTGAAGGCCTGTGCACTCCAGGGGATTTGGGTATAAGTAAGGAGGGATTTTGACAGTTATTTATCATCAATTA
Organism: Hemileia vastatrix; assembly: GCA_030280995.1. Classification (NCBI taxonomy): domain Eukaryota; kingdom Fungi; phylum Basidiomycota; class Pucciniomycetes; order Pucciniales; family Zaghouaniaceae; genus Hemileia; species Hemileia vastatrix. The sequence continues at coordinate 26,938,069 of JASXTE010000011.1, forward strand.
CTTACTACATTTAAATCCAACACTTCAATACAATTATTAACATTTAGAAATATATTATAAATCCTTTTATAAGTTGATATTATCATTATATAAGCTATAACTATATTCTATTTATCTATTTTCCACCACTAGCACGAATTTAAATCCAAGTATTGTGAGTTTTATTTGAGTATAACTATTTTATTAGTCTTCCCCTGAGGTTTAATCACTAAATCATTTATCAATAAGTAGTAGTACCATAAATAAATACAATTATATCATACTTAAATACTATACTATACTTACAAACAGTGCTATTATAAGCAAATTTAAGACCAGGCAATAGAGTGACCCAGTCATGAGTAAATCTGTCATTGTCTTTATATTCTAATCCAAAGGCACAATACGTTCTAATCATATCTTCCAGATTTTAAATCATTCTTTCAGCTAGACCATCAGTCTGAGGATAATGAGCTGTGGACAACTTTAACTTACAGCCACAAATATCCAACAAAGAGGTCCAAAACTCAGATGTAAATTTTGGATCTCTATCAGAGATAATGGCTTTTGGAAATCCAACAATATTAAACATGTAATTCCACCATAAGAAAGCTAATTCCTTTGTTTATATATCTTTGTGGGTGGGAAAAAATTTGCACATTTTGGTGAATCTATCCACTCATACCCAACAAGAGCTATAACTGTCTTTACCTGCTACAGGAAGACCAGTGACAAAATCCATGTTAATGATTTGCCAAGGAGCATCAGGTGCTTCAATATTTTGTAACAATCCTGCTCATTTACCTGTAAATATTTTAGATTTTTGACAATAATCACAAGATTCAACATACAATTTAGTGTCTTCAGACATATTAACCCACCAAGCAGTGTTTTTGATTCTGATAATGGTTTTTTCAAGATCAAAATTTCCTGCTAATATATCATCATGACATAGTTTTAAGATGATTTCTTTCACAGAAGGAGGGATAACAATTACATTGGTCAGTCTTCTCCTGTAGTAAATATAACCATCTTCAATGGAAAAATTTCCTTTATTCAAAGCACTCTGGTACTTTTAAGGAAGAGTTTTTATCAATGCTTGGATAGAAGCATTCTTTGGATCATTCAAGATAGTAAACAATTTATTTAAATCAGAATCTTGATCATATGAATCCAGAATTAATTGTAACAGTTCCTCTTCCATATCAACAATGTATATACCATGTATATGTACTGTATCATCTTCAGGTACATAGGCTGGATTTGATACATCATTTGGAAGAGGTAATCTGGACAACATATCAACATTTGAATGAAAATTTCCAGCCCTGTGAATAATAGTCATTCTACTTCATTATTCTTGAACAGCTAGTTGCCATCTAAACATATGTCTATTTGGTGTTTTCAAGTTAAAGAGGGATTTCACAGCACTGCAATCAGTAACTAATTCAATCTTTTGATCATCTAAATTATAATGAAGCTTTTTTAAAGCCCATAAAGCTTCTAAGCACTCTAATTGAGTGGCACCATATTTCAATTCACTTTTTCTTAAGGTTCTTGAAATATAACAGATTACTACTTCTGAAACTTTTTCATTAATAATTTGTTTTTGATGAAGAGCATCTCCAAGGCCAATAAAGATTGCATCTGTATAAAGAACAAAAGGCTTATTAAAATCTGGAAGGGCAAAGATTGGAGCTTTCATTAAACATCTTTTTAATGTATCAAACGCTCTTTGACTGTCCTCATTCCATATATAAACTACATCTTTTTCTTGTTATTTTGATAAGTGGTAAGGCTATGACTTGATAATCTTTTATGTATTTTCTATAGTAGCCACACATTCCCAAAAAACTCTGTACTTCTTTTACAGAAGTTTGTGCTGACACATTTTGGATAGAAGCAACTTTTCCTTGGTCTACACAGATCTGTAAGCCAGACACGACATGACCCAAGACTTTTAAGGATTGAAACCCAAATTTAAATTTTTTAAAGATAAATTCATGTTAACTTCATCCATTTTCTGGAAGACTTTATTCAAGTGTTGTAAATGTTCATCAAAAGTTTTAGAAAAAACTATGATGTCATCAATATAAACCATTAACCAACCTTCAATTATTTCTTGATGAAATGTTTTATACATCACTCTTTGGAATACTGAAGGGGCATTTTTAGGGCCAAAAGGAATCCTAACATATTTGTAAATTCCCATATGGGTTGCAATTAGCAAAAAATTTTGGGAAGACTGTTCAACAGGTATTTGATGATAACCTTTATTCCCATTCAGATAGCTTATGAATTTTGCACCTTGCAAGGTAGCATGTATAGAACTAATTCTGGGTAATGGGTAAATATCATCCACAGTATAAGTATTTAATGCTCTATAATCTCCACAAAGTCTAGCTTTATCTTTTTCATAAGAGATTAAAACTGGAGAGATGACACAATATTTTGGTGTAACATCTATTTTTTCAATAATATTCATATTCAATAAAGTGGAGATATTATCTTCTATATCTTTTCTCTTTGCGGGAGAAGAAGGATAAGGTTTTTTCTTTAGGCTAGGAGGTATTTCATCCAAATTGCAGGATAGAGAAATTTTCATTTCATCTTTAACCAAGCCTAACACATGGGAACCATGAGCAAAAGCCATTGGGAAAGATGTAATTAAGGCTACTATTTAATCTTTTTTGTCATCAGTTAATTGATCACCAAATGAAGCTGTTTCAATTTCAGACAATAATACATTCATTTTCTCTGTTTGTCTACCTTTAAATTGGATCAAAGAATGACAAGATTTTAATAAGGTTGCAGAATGCTTTTAAGAAGAAGAAATTTTAAATTTTCTTTTCTCATTCATTCCCAAAGTAAAAAAATTATTTGCAGGATCCAATTTAATGCCAAAAATGGTTAAAATATCATTTCACATGATATACCAATTGCTTAAATTGTCATTTTTCATCACAACAAACTCACAAATAGCTCTGACAAAACCACCATTATATTTAAAGAATACAGTGGTTTTGTATTTTCCAATGGGACATAAAACAGAGCCATAACATTTCCATTTTTCAGATGTTATAGGTAATAATTTGCATTGATAGTCCTTATCTACAGAAGCAAGTGCTTTCTCAGACACTACACTTCCTCTAGCACTAGAGTCAAGAATAACCTCAACATTTTTACCATTAATGATAACTGGTGCCCTCAAAGGTGATATTAAAATGGAACTGTCAGTAATATCTCTAATTACTTCAGCATTTTCTACAGAAGATAAGTCAAAATCACAATTATCAGAACAATTATCTAAATATTGGATATCCTTTTCTAAAACCAGAACTTCCTGAGAAGACTCATGGTCATAAGAGATACTGCTATTAAAGTCACTGGAGGAATAATCAAGATCAGCTTGAGTATTTTCAGATTCCTCATTTTGTTCTACAAGATGAATTTTCTTGTCACAAATATTTCCTTTTTGCCATGGTTTGTTACATTTAAAACTAGTATTAGTTGCATATTTCTTTGGAGCAACTGGGGCAGAGGGTCTACCAGTTTTATCTGGAAGTTTTGTGGAGGGCTTTTGTTGGTCATGATAAGATTTAACAGGATAATTCCTTGTTTCATATCTATGATTTAGTAGGACTTCATTACAGATATTAATAAATGAAGAATTCTCTCTTACATGCTCAGTCCTTGCCACAATCAAATCTCTCAGAGAATTTGGTAATTTATAGAGAATTTTATCTCTCCTAATATCATAATCCATTTTAGGATCCATGGCTCTAAGAATTTTTGTAATTTTCATAAGGAAAAAAATAGGTTTTTCAGGAGAGGAGGATGCATATTTAGCATTCTCATATAATCTCTCCTGGGAAAGCCTGAATTTGGAACCACCAAATTGATTTTCAATCAAGGTTTTCCATTCTTTCCAAGTATAATGTTGATTGTCCAGTAAGACTGATTCATACCACATTAAAGCAACATTGGAAAATAAAGAAATTAATTTATAGAAAATTTCCTCATCTGGAAATTTATAAGAGTTTTTCAGATTATCAATTCTCTGAACAAAGTGTTGCCAGTCAGATGAAGAGTCACCATCAAAAGTGGGATATTGATCCAGTTTGGTCCAATTTTTCTGGCTACTTGGATTCTCCATCTTTTGGTTTGAATTATTTAACATTAATAATTCCTGAAGTTTAGCCAGGTTTTCAGAGATTTCATTTTTTACAGAAACAGCTGGTTCATGACCATTAAAAGATTTTTTTCTAGTAGCAAAAGATTTTACAGACTCATTGTCAGTTTGTTTAATGGCTGGAATATGGGGAAGAAAAGAGCTGCTCTGTTCAGGTTCCTTTCCCTTATTCTTATGCAGCTTATGGGCAGCACTCTCATCTACACCATAATGATTGATGGTTAAGGCTGAAAATTTTTCCTGCAGGTCAGACACATAGTTTCTTATCCTTGGAATTTCAGACATCTGGTCATTCATTTTTGCACGGGATAAAACATTTCTTTCCTCAAAAACTGTGTGTTTGGTACTTAGTGCATGGAAATCATTTTTTAGATTTTTCAACTCATTGTGTAGAGATTTAATTTCACCTTTCAATGAATAATTTTCCTCAATAAGGGGTTTCAATTCACTCAAGGTTTTATGCAGATTCATATTTTTATCTGGGATAGCTCTATGGTCACTCCTTATTTGTTTTTGTTGGCTAAGAACAATATTCAAGGTTTCTTTGACTTTAAAATAAGCAGTATCTTGTACAAAATAATTCACTTTACAATGCAAATGCAAATTATTCAATCTATCACTTTCATGTATTAACACATCCCTCAAATGTTTGTCTTTCAAAACATTAAAATCAAGTGTATCTTTCAATATTTCTTCAGAAGTTTTCTCAATCAAGGTATAGACTTCAGGGGAAATAGAAACATTCTTAATTGCTAGAGAAGGATTAATTAAAGAAGTAGAAGTCAAATGTAAAGGTTCATCAAATGATAATTTGCTAATTAAATTATTGGGGATACTTATTAAAGGAAGTTGTCTTTTAAAGGTTTTAACTTTTCTTTCGCCAAAATCTACAATATTACCTGTGGAAGAAGATTTGTTATTATACATACCAACATGTTTATCAAAAAAATTACTTGCCATGGCAAGGGAGGAAACTTCCCCTGTGCCTTCTTTCTTCTGCCTCCCTGATAAGGATGGGGCTGAGGAGATGTATGGTAGGTTTGTGTCCTGGATGGGCCAAGGTGTTGAGCTGTTGGTTTCTGAACATTCTGTTGGTAATGGTTCATCAAGTATCCCATTTCCACTGCTCCACCTGCAGAGTGTTTTGATTTTTAGTGAAGGAGCTGGGTGCCTGATGGGGCTGAGGTTGAGGCTGAGGCTGAGAGGTTGGGAAAGGAGGAGGTTGAGCCTGTTTGGGATTTAATAACTCCTGCATCTGTTGCTAGAGTGTGTCTACTCTTTCCTTGTACTTCATACTTTCTGCCTTCAGTTCTTTTATGTGACTGGAAAGGTTGTTTACTTGTGGAGTCAGAGGTATCTTTTTTATTTTTATACCCTTTAGTGGATTTTCCTGATTTATCAGAGTTTTTGCTTCTTTCAGAGTTGCTTAGTGAGGGGGGTTTGCCACTTCTCCTGCCATTTCAATGTCCTGAAGGTTTTTTGTCAGCTGAATAATTTTTGTAAGTTAATTTAGAAGAACCTACAGATTCAGTGTCAGCATCCACTTCAATTTCATCCACATGTAAGTTAACCATGCTGTTAGCCAAACTAATGGTCATTAAAACTGTGAACAAAGAATCAAAATGATTATAATGATGTAAATTTGTATTTTCAAAATAAAATATAATTAAATTATTTTTTAACAAAATTAAAATTAATTTTTTTTATTCAAAAATCAATTAATTAACAAAAAATGTAATACAAAATATATGTAATTAAAATTGTTTATTAAGAAATACCAATAATTATAATGGGACCAACCAACAAAGGTTTAATAAGTCAACCAAAAATATTTAATACCAAAAAATATATTGGCAATATTGGGACTAAGCACTGAGTACTATTATGGTCAACCAATAAATCAAAAAATATTTTAATAAAAATTAATTTATTAATTTATTAAAGATTTAATGATCTTCTAGGACTAAGATTATAACTCTATTATGGTCAACTAGGAATAAAAATTTAAAAAATTTAAAAATTTGAACACTTACACTCAGTGAATCAGCAATTAAGCCACAATCACTGTTATTGCAATAAAAATTTAATAATATAAGTGAGATATGCAAAGGTTAACTTACTATAGTGATCAAGAAATCACTTCAAAATTATATATTATTTAATTTAATATAAACCTAAAAGGTCAAACCCAAGTTCAAAACACAGCCACAGCAAAAAAATTTCTTATTGACTTGGGTGGTCAGTGCGCAATTTCGTTTGTCGCAAGGTGGCATATCATCATTGTTGTTTGGAAAGGCTCCCAATTGTCGGCCGGTCATCTAAAAGAAGGAGAAGAAGATGGAAAGAACAGAGAAGAGGAGGAGGAAATAATAGGAAATGGTTTAGAAGGTAGAGAAATTAATTAATAAATTAATATAATTATTTTAGAAAAAAGAAAGCAATAAGAATTTCTTGGGATTTGACACAACAGTGAGGCTTATTAAATTATAATATATTTATTTAAAATAAGTATTACTATATCTGCGCGGCAAACACTGTTATTATTAATAGACTTATTGCAACCTTAGATATTTATATAGAATTTAGATTAGAAGTGTAGTACTAATAAAAATAATAATAAATGTTTTATATTAAAAAAATATGGTTAAATGTTGAGTGTTTAGGGTGGCAACAGGGGGTTACCAAGGCCCTTATATAGGCAAGGGGCCCTCTAAAGCGTCATAATAAAGTATATACAAATAGTAATAAAAATATAAAAACAACTAAATGATTCTGAGTAAGTATAAGGGGAAATATGACACAATTAACTAAAACATATGAGTTAGAGCCTAAATATCCACCAATTTAATCCCAAACACTTACCATAAAATTAGTGAGTAATTAAATAAGTTTGGGACACATAAAAATAATTAAATTAATTTAAAAATGTCTTATAATCTTTTTAAATAATAACCAATTTAAGTGAAACATGAAAATAACTTATTTTAACACATGAAAAATAATGTAATTAATTAATTTAGTATAAAAAATGAATAATCAATTATTTTAATTACTTTTATTAGTGTAATAATTAATTTAATTTAAAAGAAATACTTATTATAACAACATTACTAATTTTTAGGATGAAACATTAATAATATATTTAAATAAGTGTTTTAACTTGTTTAATATTTTGATGACACAATTAGGGATCCAAAATGTGCCCAATATTATTGTTTAATAACATATGTAAGGTTTTATTTAATATATAGATTTAATTAGTTAATTTAATTACATTATAAGTTAATTTTATACTTATAATAGGGGGTATCAATGTTCAGGGATCCACAATTAAATTATTTGCGGATAAAAATTCTTATACCCCAATTATCTTCCGCCATTATTTTTGCTAATAATTGGGGTATTAGACACTTTACGTGTCAATAGGGGGTATCAATGTACAGGAATCCGCAATTAAATTAATTGTGGAAAATCATCTGCATACCCCAATTATCTTCCACAATTATTTTTGCTAATAATTGGGTTATTAGACACTTTACATGTCAATGTTCACCTCTTATCCGACATTTTTTTACTCAATTTTTCATAACCACATCTTTGACAATTTTCTGTCATAACCACATGTTGCACAGCTTTCTGCCATAAACACATCTTGGACTACTCTCTGGATATGCCTCATGGATGTGATGAGTTTGGGATCAGGAATTAGGAATGGAAATTGGGGCATAAGGGGCAGGATAATGCATTATCATGGATTCCTTATCCACTATCCCCAGGGCTAGTGGATAAGAATCTTCCGCAATTAATAATGTCTAATCCTGGGAAAAAAAAATTCTGATCCCTAATTGCAGATCCCTGAACATTGATACCCCCTAATGTTCATCTCTTATCCAACATTTTTCTACTCAATTTTTCATAACCACATCTTTGACAATTTTCTGTCATAACCACTTGTTGCACAACTTTCTGCCATAACCACATCTTGGACTACTCTCTGGATATGCCTCATGGATGTGATGAGTTTGGGATCAGGAATTAGGAATGGAAATTGGGGTATGAGAGGCGGGATAATGCATTATTGTGGATTCCTTATCCACTAGCCCCAGGGCTAGTGGATAAGAGTCTTCTGCAATTAATAATGTCTGATACTGGGAAAAAAAATTCCTGATCCCCAATTGCAGATCCCTGAACATTGATACTGTCAGCCAGGCTATTCCAGGAGTCCAGTAAATGATATGTAACTTATAAAACCTGAAAGAGTGGGTAAGAATTGTATTTAATGAATATAACTTAATATTTTATTGCATAATAAAATTATATAAGTATTTTATTATATACAAGTGTTACATTAAATTTATTGGTTATATAAATTTTTATATACAGTTAAATTGAACATAATATAATATATTCTACAAATAATGGCGCATTTTTATGTATTTAATAATTATAAATTTATATTTAATTAATTGAAAAACATATATTATAATTATAAGTGTAAATTTGACTTATAATATATTTAAATTAATTATTTAAATTTATACATTAAATAACACCTTTCATATAATACTAAACAATAATTAATGACGCTTCTTTTGACCCTTAATTGTGTCAGAAAAAACCAATTAATTAATTTATACTAAATTGAGATTAATTACATGTTTTGTTGCGTCAAAGTATTTTTTTGTTTCACTTAAAAATATCCTTAAATCAGACTGTACCATCTGTTTGGAATTATTTTTCTCATAGTTCCTATGTTCCAATCTTGTTTAGTTATTCACTATTTTTACTTACTGATTTGGGAATTAATGGCGGGGAAATTGGATTCTTAATTGGGGTTTTAATTATTTGTTTCATGTTTTCTCTACATTGTTATGTTTCATTTACTCTTTGATATAGTTGTTTTATTCTATTCTAAATATTTTATTTACAAACATAGTGGCGCTTCAGAGGACCTATTGCCTATAAAAGGGCGTTGGATAATCCCCTGTAGCATCATCACTTATTATACACTCAACAAATTAAATACTATTTTACTACGTTTATATTTTTTTTATTAGTAATACAATTCTAATTAAAAGTCTATATAACAAATTAAAGGTTGCTTTAAGTCTGATTGTAATTAAAAGTGTTTGCCGCGCAGAACCCTTACATTAAATAGTATTATTATTAATAAATTCTAAGTTTTTGTCATCTCTCAAAGTTGCTCGCCGTTGTTTCCCTCTTAAATAAATTAAATATATTATTTTAATTTATTTCTTTTATTTTCCCTTGTCCTCCTCCTTCTCTCCTCCTTTTCTCCTATTTTTCTTATCTTCTTCTAGATGACTGACCGACAACTGGGGACCTTTCCAAACGACGACGACGATTGAGCCTGGCGACGAACAACAAAACGCACGGACCACCTAGCAAAAAAGAAACTTTTTCCGCGACCGTGTTTCGAACTTGGGTTTGATTTCTTAGGTTTATATTATATTAATTTTTATTTTTTTGAAGTGATTTCTCGATCACTATAGTAAGTTCACCTTTGCACCTCTCACTCATATTACTATATTCTTACTGCAATAACAGTGATTGTGGCTTAATTGCTGATTCACTGAGTGTAAGTGTTCAATTATTAAAATTTTTTTTTCCTAGTTGACCATTATAGAGTGTTAAATTCTCTTAGTCCTAGAAGAATTGACATTTTTATTAATACAAATTGAATTATTAAATTAATTTTTTTTATTATTAATTATTGTTAATTTTGGTTGACTTAAAAGTACTTTGTGCTTAGTCCCAAATATATTGCCATATTTAATATTGGTAATTAATTGGTTGAATTAACTTGATTGTTATTCCCAATTTAACCTTGCAATCCATTTTTTTTAAAAAATTAATTTTTTATAATTATTACTTTATATTGAAAATTTTTTTTTCTATAATTTAATTAATAAAAAAAATTTTTTTTTATTATTTGGAGCAATTATTGACTAACTTTTATTATTTTTTTAATAAATAATAAGTAAATTAAAATCTTCCCACTAGTATGTCCAACAATTTGGCTGAAAAAATGGATAACATGCAAGTGGATGAAATAGAAATTGACTATGATTCTGACACTGTAAGTTCTTCTAAATTTGGTCATAAAAAATCTTATACTAACACAAAGAATTCACATACTGCAGGATGTGGAAATGACAGGAAATGCAAACAAACCAAACCCCCTTCCCCCAGTACCACAGAAGGAAGTAAAGCCTCTAGTGCCTCAAGAAGGTCTTCCAAAAGGCTTCAAAATAAAAAAGCTTCCTCTGCCACAACAAATCAGCAACCTATCCAGTCATATAAAAGAGTTGAAGACAGAAAATATGACGTACAAAGCAAAGGTAGACACATTGTGGGATCAGGTCCAAGAACTCAGGAACCAGATTCAGGCCCAGGCCCATCCTCAGTTGCCTCCCAATCAGCCTCAGTTTCAGGCTCAACCTTCACAGCCACCCAGATCAACCATCCAAAATCCAAATACTATGGAAGTAGAGCAATGGAAATGGGATTATCTAATGAGTCACTACCAACAGAATGTGCAACACCCTCCTCATCATCAGCCTGGCCCATCCAGAACACCCAATTTCCATCCACCTCCTCATCCCTACCAACAAGGCAGGAGAAAGAAGGCCCAAGCACAATCCCAAACCCAGTCCCAGGGGAAGTTTCCTCCTCTGCCATGGTAAGTAATTTGTTTGATAGTCACTTGGGTATGTTTTCTAATAAATCTTCTTCTGCAGGTAATATTATTGAACATGGTGAAAGAACAGTTAAACCTGTTAAAAGACAGCTTCCTGTAACTAGTAGCCCTATTGATGTAATTAGCAAATTGTCATTTGATGAACCTTTACATTTAACTTATACATCTTTAATTAATCCTTCTCTTGCAATTAAAAATGATTCTGTTCCCCCTGAAATCTATACCTTAATTGAAAAAACTTCTGAGGAAATATTGAAAGATACCCTTGATTTTAATATTGTGAAAGACAAACATGTGAGAGATGTGTTAATCCATGAAAATGATAGATTAAATAATTTACACTTGCAATGTAAAGTGAGTTCTTCTGTACAAGATACAGCTTATTTAAAAATCAAAGAAACCTTGAATATTGTTCTTAGTCAACAAAAACAAATAAGAAGTGACCATAGAGCTATCTCAGTTAGAAATATCAGTCTACATAAGACCTTGAGTGAATTGAAACCCCTTATTGAGGAAAATTATTCATTCAAGAATGAAATAAAATCTCTGCAAAATGAGTTTAAGAAGCTAAAAAATGATTTCCATCCACTAAGTACCAAACACTCAGTTTCTGAGGACAGAAATGTTCTATCTCTTGCAAAAGTAAATGACCAGATGTCTGAAATTCCAAGAATAAGAAACTATGTGTCTGACCTACAGGAAAAGTTCTCAAGCTTAACCATCAATAATGAATTAAATGAGATTTCTGTAAATAAGCTGCATAAAAATAAAGGGAAAAAACCTGAGCAAAGTTCATCCTTTCTTCCTCATATTTCAACCATTAAACAAACTGACAATGAGTCTGTAAAATCTTTTGCTACTAGCAAAAAATCTTGTGATGGTCATGCACCAGCTGTTTCTGTAAATAATGAAATTTCTGAACACCTGGCTAAACTTCAGGAATTATTAATAATAAATAATTCAAACCAAAAAGTGGACCATCCCAGTAGTCATAAAAATTGGCCTACGTTAGACCAATATCCTACCTTTGATGGTGATTCTTCCTCTGATTGGCAACACTTTATCCAAAGAATTGATAATTTAAAGAGATCTTATAAACTACCTGATGAGGAAATTATTTCTAAGCTAATTTCTTTATTTTCCAATGTAGCCTTGATGTGGTATGAACCTGTCCTTTTAGATAACAATCATTATACATGGAATGATTGGAAATCCTTGATTGAGAATCAGTTTGGTGGTTCAAAATTCAGGTTAGCTCAACAGAGACTGTATGAGAATACTAGATATGTATCCTCCTCTGTTGAAAAGCCCATTGTTTTTCTGATGAAAATAACTAAAATCCTTAGAGCAATTGATCCAAAGATGGATTATGATATTTGGAGAGATAAAATCTTGTATAAATTACCAAATTCTCTTAGGGATTTGATTGTTGCTAGAACTGAGCATGTAAGGGAAAATTCTTCTTTCATTGATATCTGTAATGAAGTACTACTCAACCATAGATATGAACCAAAGAATTACCTTAGTAAATCTTATAATGATCAGAATAAACCTTCTACAAAGCTCCCAGAAAAATCTGGTAAACCCTCTGCCCCAGTTGCACCTAAAAAATATGCAACAAATACTTGTTATAAGTGTAACAAACCGTGGCAGAAGGGTCATGTTTGTGACAAGAAAATTCATCTTGTTGAACATAATGAAGACATTGATGAAGTTGAACTTGATGTCAATAATTCTTCCAGTGACTGTGAAAGTAATATCTCCTATGACAATGACTCTGTTAGAGATGTTTTAATGTTGGAACATGATGTCCATTATTTAAATAATATATCTGAAGATTGTGTATTGAATTTATCTTCAGTAGAAAATGCTGAGATAATTAAAGATATTACTAACAATTCTATTCCTATATCCCCTTTAAAGGCACCTGTTATCATTAATGGTAAAAATGTTGATGTAGTTCTTGATTCTGGTGCTGGAGGAAGTGTAGTATCTGAAAAAGCTTTGGCTTCAGTGGATAAGGAATATTTGAGTAAATTATTACCTATAACTTCTGAAAGATGGAGAGGGTATGGTTCTACCTTATTTCCTATTGGCAAATACAAAACCTCTGTATTCTTCAAATATAATGGTGGTTTTGTCAGAGCTGTTTGTGAGTTTGTTGTCATGAAAAATGATAATTTAAGCAATTGGTTTATTATGGGAAATGATATTTTAACCATGTTTGGTGTGAAACTGGACCCAGCAAATAATTGCTTTACCTTAGGAATGAATGGGAAAAGGAAATTCAAAATTTCCTCTCCTAGAACTTCTGGGCAGTTGTTGAAATCTTGTAACTCACTGATCCAGTGTAAAGGTAGAACAACAACTGAAATGGATGATTTATTACATGAAATAAATACTGCTTCTTTTGGTGATCAGTTGACTAGTGAACAAAAAGATTCTATTGTTGCCTCTATTACCTCTTTCCCTATGGCTTTTGCTCATGATTCTCATGTCTTGGGAATTGTTCAGGAAGAGATGAAAATTACCTTATCCTGTAATTTGAGTGATATTCCTCCTACCCTTAAGAAAAAACCATATCCTGCTTCTCCATCAAAAAGAAAAGATATTGAAGATAATATTGAAACATTATTGAAAATGAATATCATTGAGAAAGTGGATGTCACCCCCAAATATTGTGTCATCTCCCCAGTCTTGATTTCTTATGAAAAAGATAAAGCTAGATTATGTGGAGATTACAGAGCTTTAAATACTTATACTGTTGATGATATTTATCCTTTACCCAGAATTAATTCAATACATGCTACCTTGCAAGGTGCAAGATTTATTAGTTGTCTGGATGGTAATAAAGGTTATCATCAAGTTCCAGTTGAGAAAAATTCTCAAAAATTTTTGCTTATTGCTACTCATATGGGAATATATAAGTATTTTAGGATGCCATTTGGCCCTAAAAATGCTCCTTCAGTTTTCCAGAAAGTCATGGGTAACACTTTCCATCAAGAAATTATTGAAGGTTGGCTCATGGTTTATATTGATGATATTATTGTTTTTTCTAAAACTTTTGATGAACATATGATTCACTTGAATAGAGTTTTCCAAAAAATGGATGAAATCAATATGACCTTATCTTTAAAAAAGTGTAAATTTGGTTTTCAATCTCTGAAAGTCCTTGGCCATGTTGTGTCAGGCTTACAAATTTGTGTAGACCATAATAAAGTTGTTGCCATTCAAAATGTGAAAGCACCAACTTCTGTAAGAGAAATCCAAAGTTTTTTGGGTATGTGTGGCTATTATAGACAATATATTAAAAATTATCAGGTCATAGCCTTGCCTCTTACAAAACTGACCAGAAAAGATGTTGCTTTTCTCTGGAATAATGACTGTCAAAAAGCTTTTGATACATTAAAAAGTTGCTTAATGACAGCCCCTATATTAGCTCTTCCAGATTTTAACAAGCCATTTGTCCTTTATACAGATGCTAGCTTTATTGGTCTGGGTGCTGCCCTTCACCGAAAGCAAATTATTAATGATAAATCCTCAGAGGTTGTAATTTGTTATATTTCAAGAACCTTAAGAAATAGTGAATTGAAATATGGTGCCACTCAATTGGAGTGCTTAGCAGTTGTTTGGGCTCTTGAGAAACTTCATTACTATTTAGATGACCAAAAATTTGAGTTGGTAACTGACTGTAGTGCTGTGAAGTCTCTCTTAAACCTCAAGACACCTAACAGACATATTTTCAGGTGGCAACTTTCTGTTCAAGAATACAGAGGAAGGATGACAATTATCCATAGAGCTGGAAATGTTCACTCTAATGTTGATATGCTCTCCAGATTGCCTCTTCCAAATAATGACTCAAATCCTGCTTATGTACCTGAGGATGATACTGTTCATATCCATGGTATATTTATAGTTGATATGGAAGAGGAGTTATTACAGTTAATACTGGATTCATATGATAAAGATTCTGATTTAAATAAATTGGTTACTATCTTAAATGATCCTAAGAATGCTTCAATTCAAGCATTAATAAAAACTCTTCCTGCAAAGTACCAAAATGCTTTAATTAAAGGAAAGTTCTCTATTGAAGATGGTTATATATATTATAGAAGGAAGCTTACCAATGTAATTGTAATTCCTCCTTCAATGAAAGAAACTATCCTCAAACTTTGTCATGATGACATATTAGCTGGTCATTTTGATCTTGAAAAAACATTGATTAGAATCAAAAACACTGCATGGTGGGCTAATATGTCTGAAGACACAAAATTATATGTTGAATCTTGTGATTCCTGCCAAAAATCTAAAAGGTTAACAGGTAAGAGAGCAGGGTTATTACAACATATTGAAGCACCTAGTGCTCCCTGGAAAATCATTAATATGGATTTTGTCACTGGTCTTCCTGTTGCAGGTAGAGACAGCTTTAACTCTTGTTGGGTAATAGTAGATAGATTCACAAAAATGTGCAAATTTATTCCAACCCACAAAGATGTATCCACCAAAGAATTAGCTTTCTTATGGTGGTCTTACATGTTTAATATTATTGGTTTTCCAAAAGCCATTATCTCTGATAGGGATCCAAAATTCACTTCTGAGTTTTGGACCTCTTTGATGGATATTTGTGGCTGTGAGTTGAAATTGTCTACAGCTCACCATCCTCAGACTGATGGTCTAGCTGAAAGAATGATTCAAACTTTGGAAGATATGATTAGAAGGTATTGTGCCTTTGGTTTAGAATATAAAGACAATGACAGATTTACTCATGATTGGGTCACTCTTTTGCCTGGTCTTGAATTTGCATATAATAGCACTGTTCATTCTGTCACTGAAAAAAAGCCTTTTGAGCTTTGGTTAGGTTATGTCCCAAACACTCCTGCTCAGATTCTCAATAATAAATTACCTAAGTTGGAACTACACCCTGGTGTAAAATCTTTTATGCAAATGCAACAGCTATGCAGAAAACATGCTCAGAGTTGTATTGATAAAGCATTTGAATATGAAAAGAAAAGATGGGATAAATCCCATAAAGAATACACATTTAACAAGGGTGATGAAGTGTTAATCTCTACTGTCCATTTCAATTTACAAGGTAACCACAAATTAAAAGATCCTTTTGTAGGACCTTTGTTGTTAAAAGAATGGTTGGTGATAATGCAGTAGAAGTTGTATTGTATTCTCCATATGATAGGAAACATCCTGTCTTTCCCATTTCTTTGCTTAAGCCTTATACTTCCAACAGTGACTTATTTCCAAAAAGAAGAGGAAGACCTAAGAAGAACCCTCAGGAAGTCACAGAAACAGCAGAAATTGATAAAATTCTCAATGATAGAATTATCACTTCTGAAATAGGTACTGAATATTTATTGAGATATAAGAACAAATCATCTGAACATGATGCATGGATACCTGGCAAAGAAATTTCAAATCTGCCTACTCTGTTGAAAAAATACAAAAAGAAAAAATCTTAGCATTTTTTTTTATTGTTTTTTTTAGAGTGAGGGAGTGTCAGCCAGGCTATTCCAGGAGTCCAGTAAATGATATGTAACTTATAAAACCTGAAAGAGTGGGTAAGAATTGTATTTAATGAATATAACTTAATATTTTATTGCATAATAAAATTATATAAGTATTTTATTATATACAAGTGTTACATTAAATTTATTGGTTATATAAATTTTTATATACAGTTAAATTGAACATAATATAATATATTCTACAAATAATGGCGCATTTTTATGTATTTAATAATTATAAATTTATATTTAATTAATTGAAAAACATATATTATAATTATAAGTGTAAATTTGACTTATAATATATTTAAATTAATTATTTAAATTTATATATTAAATAACACCTTTCATATAATACTAAACAATAATTAATGACGCTTCTTTTGACCCTTAATTGTGTCAGAAAAAACCAATTAATTAATTTATACTAAATTGAGATTAATTACATGTTTTGTTGCGTCAAAGTATTTTTTTGTTTCACTTAAAAATATCCTTAAATCAGACTGTACCATCTGTTTGGAATTATTTTTCTCATAGTTCCTATGTTCCAATCTTGTTTAGTTATTCACTATTTTTACTTACTGATTTGGGAATTAATGGCGGGGAAATTGGATTCTTAATTGGGGTTTTAATTATTTGTTTCATGTTTTTCTCTACATTGTTATGTTTCATTTACTCTTTGATATAATTGTTTTATTCTATTCTAACTATTGTATTTACAAACATAGTGGCGCTTCAGAGGACCCATTGCCTATAAAAGGGCGTTGGATAATCCCCTGTAGCATCATCACTTATTATACACTCAACAAATTAAATACTATTTTACTACGTTTATATTTTTTTTATTAGTAATACAATTCTAATTAAAAGTCTATATAACAAATTAAAGGTTGCTTTAAGTCTGATAGTAATTAAAAGTGTTTGCCGCGCAGAACCCTTACATTAAATAGTATTATTATTAATAAATTCTAAGTTTTTGTCATCTCTCAAAGTTGCTCGCCGTTGTTTCCCTCTTAAATAAATTAAATATATTATTGTAATTTATTTCTTTTATTTTCCCTTGTCCTCCTCCTTCTCTCCTCCTTTTCTCCTATTTTTCTTACCTTCTTCTAGACGACTGACCGACAGATACCCCCTAATTATAATATATGTTTATAATTAATTAATTAATTAATTATATATATTAAATACATAAAAATGCGCCATAATTTATAGAATATAATATTTATTATGCTTAATTTAAATGTATATAGAATTTATATAATAATGAAATTAGTATAATACTTATTTGATATATATTTAATAAAATACTTATATCATTTTATTATGCAATATAATATTAATTTATATACATAATAAGCATATTTTTATGCCCTCTTTTGGTTCCAGTAAATTGACATAACATTTACTGGGCTCCTGGTATAGCCTGGCTGACAGGTTGGCTTTATTACCGGCAGAGACACCAACAAAAAGAAAAAAAAAATCAGTGAAAATAGGAAAAATACAACAAAAAAAAATTATCTTACCAATGAAAGAAAACCAGGCAACAGTAGTGATGGAATAGAGGGGTGAGGATGGTGAGGATGGAAAGGAAGTGGTTGATACAATCAAAAGGATAGATGAGTGGATGAGGTGGATAGGAGGAGGGAAACTTGGGTAGGGGAGACCTGGTGGCAGCATGGTGGTGTGGAACAATCATAGACTGGTCGCTGAACACTGACAGATCTGTAATAAATGTCAGATATGTCAGTCTCTGTCAGTCAAAAATGCTATGCCTAACTCGCCCTTTTGTTGGGTTGCTGCACCAAGAGTTGCCAATATGGCTGTAGATAATTCCACATTACTTTTCTAGGAAGACAGGAGATTTGTTTGCTTTCTCCAGCTCTTACAGGTTCTGCTTAAAGCAAGGCAATTGTAAGATTTCTTCCACATCATATCATAAATGAAGGATTTAACAGTTAACAATAATATCAGTTGAAAAATGAAGGAAGCTATAAATTAGTTAAAAGGAGCTAATTAAGTAACAATTTTTACAGTAATTACACAAGATTTATTACATCAGTTTTATATATCCTTTTTTTAAAACATTTCCATTTACTAACTCCTACTTCTCCCATTCTTTTTTCATCAGAAAACTCTTTAAAATTGAGATATAGGTTTTTATTTTTGCACATACACGCGGTTTGACGTTTTTGATTCGAGACGAATCATATCTCGTCTAGTAATGTAAAGTCAGGTGTCATTATACTCATTTTTAAAAGCACTGCTTACTTACAATCGATCGTTAATTACCAGGTTCAAAATGATTTAAATTTTACTATTTTTGATTTTCATTACATTTTAAGTATTATTTATCTTTCAGAAACTAAGAAGGCAGTTGTTACTCAACAACAGGATTAATGATATTACGCTGGTAGTTTATATCAGGAGTGTAATCTGTTCTTCTTCTTTTGTATGAGTTGACGGTATTCCTGGTGGATGCTACCCTATCACTCTCTTGTCCTCTTGTATTATTTGCTTTTTTGGTTGAAGTGAACTGATGTTTGAAAGATGGGTTTTCACGCTCCCAAGCGACATAACCTTTAGTACCGCAATGGCAACATCTGTTGTCACTCATTTGATTGAACTTAACTATATGATCATCGTTTTTGACTTCAAGCTGTTGGTGATCTTTTTCAATTCGTCTAAGAATCTCTTCAACACCTGGAGTTTTTTCTTCTTTCGCAATTAATGTAACCAATGACTTGAGCTCTTCTGGTAACTTTCTGAGAACTTCAAGCGATATTAGATCTCCATCTAAAATAACTCCTGACGCTTTTAGTTGACTGATCGATTTTTTTATTTCTTGGGCAAAATCTTTTGCGTTTTTAAACTTAATTTTGTGAAATTGGTTCAAGGCTGAAATTCGGTCACGAGTGTCCAAGCCAGTATATTTTGATTCCAGGAATCGCCACAATCGTTTACCATCGTATTCATCACCTTTCATTTTGCTATTAATTAAGCGAATATGTTCTTCATCGAGATGCTGAAAAATAAGATTGTATGATCTCCGATTCTTGTCTTCTTCTTTTTCTTCATTTTTGTCTTTATCTTCAATAAATTCTAGGCATCCAACATTATCCAACTCTACTTTAATGATTTGGCACCACGTAGCGTAGTTTGTACTATTCAGCAGATATGGACGGCAGTGAGTTTGAGTGTGAGTCATATTATTTAAGATTTACTTATTTTATTGTATCAGCTTGTTACTCACAAGCTTTAAATTGAGTAATAATAATGTCTGACTACAAACTCTTAAAACTGAATGCTCTTTACGTTGATGAGTATGATCATCATGTAATAATTCTGGGTTTTTCTATTCAATAATAATTTTATTTTGATAAAACAGTGTATCTAATAATCTTTACCTTTAATCAGGCAGTTATGCTTTTCTTGCATTTACTTACTCCAAAATAAAATAAAACTAAGCTTTTAGACTTTGTACTATAATTATTAAATTCTTTCAAACCTGGAAAGTGGCATAAGTTGGAACAACTAATATGGTTACTGAAGACTATGGACATATTAGTTGAGCTAAAAAGAGTGAACATGGAAGACAATCCAAGTACAAAATTTCCCTATTACGTAGTCTCAAGTTGTTTATTTACTAAATGATTAACACCACACGTTGCTACTAGTGTATCTCCCCATCTTTCATGCTCTTTGCTAGACGAGATCATATGGTGATGATGATAATAATAAACACTGAAATTAGTGTGTAAACAAGTTCGAGTCTCCGAAATATATTGACTCTTCCCAACTCTTCAAAAATAAGCTAAAAACTAAAGATTACCGTGTTTCTTACTTTACAAGATTAAAGACTACCTCCTTTCTTAATTGAAATTTCAATGTTACGCATTTCGCAAATTTAATTTATCAAACCAACTCAAGTCAATATAAAGCTACCTAACAAAATTGTCTCATTGTTATAGATGAATAAATAAGATTATTCTTTGGTACGTTACAGATGGTCATTATTTTTTATTTCCCACTATCGGACCTAGTTAGTGGCATTAAACGGAGATGCACACTTGGGCTGTATAGCACCTATGAGGGACAAACTAGAATACGGAAATATCCAGGTAATTTAGAGGCGGTTAAAGAAAGAGCCAAACGGAGAGGGTCGGGCGGTTAAGAAATATGTTAGTTTTTAAAAGGAAGGCAGCAACTAAAAGAAGGATACTACCACCCGAAGTCTACCTATCGATGAATCTTCTCATCATATAAAAATAGCGGAAGATTGGGTGGAATATTTAAGTGTATCATCATGTGTAGTACGACACATGTCAGGCGCAGAGTCCGATGCTCACCATACTTTAAAATCATCTGTTACAACACTTTATTCAAAATTTAATGAGGAGAAAAAAATACCGGACAACAAAGAGAAGAAGCTTATAATTAATAAGTCGAAGCAATTAAATCGCCCGGCACCTGAAAAAAATGCGGGCACCTAATAGCAGGTGCCCATCCTTATATTTGATTCCGCTCAGTTTTACATCAGCAGCATAACTTCTGTGAAGCCTGTGCATCCAACAGTGAACATACCAGTTTCCACGACATCAAATCTGAGTTTTTTTTGTATCATAGATAAATTTAGTGATTGACACCTGCTAGCAGATGCCAGGTGACTTTTTTTTTCTTATTTTTTTGGTGTCGAATTAATATTTTTACCTCCCAAAATTTAAAAGACAAGACTTAATAACTATCAAGATTTTCCAAGCTTTAAGACTAAGGCTTTCCATCCGTAGCATACCATATCTGCATTCAACATACTAAATAAATATGTATGTACAGGTAAACAAAATTCATTGCCTTCATGGTATCATTGGCTCGTCAAATGAAAAAAAAGACCTTTGTTCCCCCACAAAAATATTTCAGTCCGTGAATAGCTCCTGAATTACATTCCCACGAAAATCGAAGTAAAACATAAGTAACCGATTCCCATCTTATAAAAGGAAAATTGAGAAAGAAAGAAAGAAACTTCACCAACTTTGAGATTTTTCAACGCTGCGCTTTCTTTTCCTTTACCCATACTGTCATCCTTTCCTTTACCCTTTCCACTTTCATCTAAATTACGATCACCAGCACATAAAGCGCCATTTATAACGGACTTTTTTTTAGCTTGAATATTGATCATTTTCATCTCAATTGAGTTTCGAATTATAAACCGAATTATCGTAACATCTCGAGTTTGTCCAAATCGATGAACTCGACTTTGCAAATAATTGACAAGTAATCAGTTTTGATAAAAATTACGGAGAGTTAGACATTGCAAATATGAATAAAAAATAAAAAACAAGCTCGATCAACTTGCTAGAAAATATGCAGGTTGAACCCTCATTTTTTTACATTTATTCCAGTATGAACAACTTACTCGATTGCTTGATCTATTAAATCACGTAAATGGCATAAAATTATTAAGTTGATAAAATGAATATGACAGAGAGTAAATCAGACAAAATATATACTTAACATTACTTCTCAAGTATAGAAAATTGGCTTACTTTCAATAGCTTCGTTCCACCAAGTATCCATTATATAGACCCGATTAGCTTTCACTAAATTGAGACCTACTCCTCCAGCTTTTAAACTGATAATCATGATGCAACTTTCGTCAGGCTGATTAAATTGGTTAAGAACCCGATTTCTTTGGACCTGAGTCATTGAGCCATCGAGTCTGACATATCTGAGGGCACCACAAAAATAGAAAATGATTGGGACAGTCAATAAAAAAAGAACCTTCCAAAATCAAGTATAGAAAGTTACAAGAAGGATGTTAAAAAATATCTAACCGAAATTTTTCTCTTTTCAGAACTATTTCAACCAAGTTCAAAAAACTAGTAAACTGAGAAAACACCACTGCACAGTAAAAACCTTTTGTCCGTGTTTTGCTTTCATCATCTTTAGATACCTGATCTTGATTATGTTTGATTTTTTTTTCTGATGCGTTTTTGAGGTCTAACTCTTGTTTGTCGACACCTTCACAATCTCTTCTGAGTTGGTTCAAATGGTTAGACAACGCCTCCAACTTTGTTGACGATACAAAAACCTCTGTTACATCTTTTGCTTGTGTATTCATCTCCTCTCCATCATTTTCAGCTACTTGTTCAGTATCCGTCAACAGGCTATGGGGAGCTGTAGGCGACATTTTCAAATTATCTCCTTCTGTACCAAGGTTTTTTCCCTCAACTGCCTCATTTTGTTCATTTTTGACATATTCCACAACTTCCGATTCTTTGAAAGGTTTTTCACAACAAGGGCATTTCATCTAACAATTAAAATCAAACAACCGTCACCATCGCAAATTCAATCAGAATCATGTTCCCAAAATTATTTAAGCTCATTAGTGAATCATGACTTATAAAGACGTTTGACATCCTTTCGATTGAAGTAGAAAGATTGATGATGTCTTTTTAAGATAGGCTAAGGTAAATCAAGACTCACTATAATCCCATTTGTTCCACAAGATTCCACGTATTCAAATATACAGGACTTGCAAAAAACATGTAGACATGGTAAGTAGATTGAAAATTCCAGAGGCTTTGAATTATTATCGTCGTTTCGACAATAGTCATGGTTATAAAATTTCATATTGTATCAGCTAGGAGTTTTTAATCACAATTATTTTCCTCACGATGTAAAATGACTTTAGAAAAACTCACTTCAAAACATAATGGGCATTCTTCTTCTACTTTACCCTTACTTTCCAGCTGCTCCCCGTTCTCGGAATTTCCTCCACATTGGATTTTCCGCTGAAGATCTTCCAACTGGCTCAGAACAAATTTGGAGGTGATACCCGCTGGGGCCATTTTTGCAGTACTAAGCGATTGGACTTGGATGATTGAACTTTTGTCATCATATTTAACAAAATTTGTCGTAGGATGGTCAGCTCCTTCATCGTAGCTTTGCTTTTGAGGAACCATTTCATTATTGAAATTTGCCGCTGTATAGTTCGCGATTAGTTTTTCCAAGATATCCCGCTCATCTTTGACACAGTTTGGAGTGTCAACGTCCTCTCTACTATCGCTTCCACAACCCCGATCATTTTGAGTTTCCGAGACTTTCTTCAATTTTCCAATTACTAGAACAGGATGCAAAACAACTAATCTTAATCTCATCATCACTGCCCATATTGAAGCTACATATTTCTTCGAAAGCAAACTGTTCCCCTCCCCCAAATATCTGATAAACTCTTCCTTCGCATTCTGGTACACTATTTCGTAAATTTCTCTTTCGCTGGGGTTCATGTCAAGATACTCAATTTGTATAGTTTTGGAAGGCAAGGAGATCAATGGCTCCCCTGTGTAATGATTCTTCATATTTTTCTCTCTCCGTAGTAAACAACTTTCAAGAATCACCTGGACAATTTCTAAAGCCTGCATAGCAGGGAGAAAAAAAAAACACGTCAACCCTGATGCAAAAAGCAGTGATAATTCAAACTATTATGAAGAATCATTATTGCAGCCATGGTGGAAAGATTGCGGCTTTCTTGAAAAATAATCTTTGAAGTTATTTGACAGAAAACTCGACTTTTTACTGCAAAATTAGAGTACATACACCAGAAGTGTATAGCTTTGCTATCAAATTTCAAAGTTAATGTCGAAAATTTTTGCAAACTTTTGTTAAAAAAGCCGCAAACTTTCCTGTATTGGCTGTAAAAGAAAGGGTTGAAAGAAATGTACCTTGGAATCTTTTTTGGCAAAAGGCGCAATCACAAAAGAATTATAGAAAGAGAAATCTCCCCATGGTTGCAGCTTTGTCAGTAAGATAAGTAAAAGTGCACGAATGAAACGGATGAAACAAAAGACAAAGCAAAAATAAAAAAAAAGTCAGCGTACGGTTTCCAAACCTGAACCAGCTATCTCAAAATAAATAGCAGATAAAATAAGACCACTACCTTTAAAGAAATTTTATTAATTATTTTCAAGCTAGGAATAATTAGATTATGATATTGAGAAGATTTAAGATATACGCCAAACCTTTATGAAATGAAGCAGTGATCCCAATTCTTCTAACCTATTAACAATCGGCGTTCCTGTCAAAATCCAGCGTCGAGAACCTTTTAATGCGTTACAAGCTTTGAAAGCTTGACTTGTCCTATTCTTGATCATGTGACCCTCATCTAGAATAATTCTAAACCAATTTGCTGTTTTAAAAATTATCAGGTTAAATATATTGAGTGAGGAAGGGATGAGAAGATGAAATGACATCAATATATCCAATTTAGGGGCATTGATGCACTATTTATTTAAAATTGGCTAGACAATAAGCGAAATAATAAACTTACTTCCAAACAGACCTTTAGTAGAAGTCCGCCCACCAGTAACTAAATTATCTACTGCACTTTGCCATTCATTTGAAACAATTCCATAACTGTGAAATGAGCAGACGTGACATTTAGTAAAAAAAAAATTGAAAAGTTCAGCCAAAAGGATCACTAAACATTCATGTTGATCACAAAATAATTTGGAAGCAAAAAATTATGATTACTGACGTCGTCACGATCACATTAATGCTTCCTCCGTCAACATTAAGAGCCTCTGTGAGATCTCTGCTCTGATCATAGTAAACGTAGACTTTGAGTTCTGGATGACAGCGTTCTAGTTCTTCTTTCCACTGATTCAAAAGAGTTAAAGGGCAAACAACCAAGGTGGAAACTGCCTTCTTTTCAGAATCATTCCTGACATTCATATGGTTAAGTGAAATACGGGATTCAAGACTGTTAGCAGACTTGAGCTCGACAGAAGCAGACTCCAAGTCGGCAGCAGAAGTGGTCTTGGAATCTTCTCCTGTTTTTATGTATTCTCTTGAACTATTTTCCTTTGAATTATTTTGGCTAAGAACTGCTTCGACATTTATATGCTTGCTTTGTGGTCGGGCGGTGCAAATCAATGCTGCCATTTGTATTGTCTTTCCTGAATTTATTAAAAGAAATGCAAAGTCAATTAGGCAAAATATTTATTCAAGCAAGGAATATACAAACCCAATCCCATTTCATCTGCCAGAATACCACCTTGACACTGCCGTGAGGCCTTGGGGAATTCAAGACTTAGCTCTCCAGTATAAGGATTGTAATCTATAGAAAAAGCAATTTAAAGTCAAAATAAAATTCAACCCAGAGTCCATAATGTGGAAAAATGGGCTCATTCAGATTACTAACAAAAATGTTCGTCGCTGTGAGTGTCAGCCAAGTTTTCTTCCGGAGGAAATGCATACCTAGTGAAAAGCCAAGAAGATAAAGATGTAACTTCAATTATGAGCAGTTTGAAATACAAAAACCAATTGAAAAACTTAACTGTTCCCATAGGGGGTGCATAGATACTTCCTCTCTTGCGTCTCCCAAATTACTTTCCATTCTCCACATCCATCCTAGGCCTTGCTTTTGGTAAGGCCTTAAATCTAACTGAAATAATTTACAGGGTTCCATCAATTTTAAATTCATATCGTTGGAAGCAGCTTTGCGATAAACAAAATCCAGTGCAGACAAAGAGATTGAAGCTTGTTCAGTTTCGTCTGCAATCTCGATGGGGTGGGCTTTTGATGAAATTTTACATTGTGGTCTTTTTGATGCAGTTTTGGTGGGATTACCATTTTCAAAAGGATTGTCATCTAATTGGAGTTGATTTTTCCGAAAAATGGCACTTGAAACGGCAGGCTTCAAGCTGATAGCATTAAAGAGCTCGTTCAAAGATGATTGTTTTTCAATTTTAATTTTATCCTCCTTCAAACTTAAGCTTGCACTATAGAACTGATTATGTTTTTGACTACGTTTGATAATTTCCGTGTCAGGAAGATAATTTTGCGAAATAACGCATGCTTGACGGAGCAAGTAAGCCTTGATATAGAAATGAACCGTGTCGCCTAGTGGAGAGAGAGAAATATGGGAGACAAGAACAGTAGGAAAAAAGAAAAGAATGCATGAGAAACTTAAGTTATGCCTCGATGTAGCGAGCTTAGCATTGGTAAGAAGATAATTTGTTTTTACCAGTGCGTGGTTTGGGCGGATAAACAACCAAATTGCCTTCAAAGCAAACAAGATTATGGTCCAATAACTTAACAATCCACTTAGCGAAATTCTCAGATACACGAGCAAAAGATCCATTGCGAGTACTTTCGACCCTGTAGGGAGAAAAAGTATTGAAAAATAAATGGGAGTTCGAAAATACACTGACTGTTGAGAAAAGAAATTAAAAACCTGACTACATGGTTTTGATCTTTAAGAGAAGACTTTTTTTTAGAATTAATCAAGGAGGAAGGATTAGGTGAATCTCTGATCAACCGAATAGATTCATTTTCATGAAAGCGAGCGCCAGAATAAGTCATGAAGCCTTGAACCATAAAAGCTGTTGAATGAATTTCAAAGTTATTTTTAATAAAAAAAACAAAGATAAATTTGAAGAATAAACAGGTAGTATTTGGAGAAGAAGAGAAACATTACCGCCAAGATATTTCTTATCCCATTGTGATGAATTCTCCAAGTCAATGATATCATCTGAATCATCATCAGGCAGAAAGAGAGGCTGGGAAGAATGAGGTTTGTGGGCAACTTTCTGCCGCTTGTTGTGATGTTTGTCGTCTGAAGACATTCAAAACACGCGTCAACAGCGCGTCAAAAAATTAAGATGGACAATGCAAAGCTGATAAAATAGTGGATAAGAATAAGAGGTGATGAATGATTTCTCTTGGTTTTTTTGTATTTGACCCTTTCAGGTATCAAGCCTAGGGAAACGACGTTTTGGCCACAAACTCATCTGAGAGCGTGACTCAATCCAGTTGAAAGCTGCCTGATGGAGTCTTGCCACCTTTCTCACTCCACATCCCTCAGGCTCACTTCCCCTTAACTGCCCACTCACATGCCTTATGCCTCTTTCTCTCTCAGCTTGCCACCTTTATTTCTCCTTATCACTTCTCTCTCCCCTTCCCTCCCCTCCCCCTTTCCCTTACACTATCAATAAATCACTGGCATACCCAATCGAAACATCACCTGAGTGTTCATGTTGGATTTCCATAAAATGGGCAAACCCCACTGCAAATGCCACCAATATCTGGAGTGCCAGCGCAAACACTCCACACACTTTTCATCTTGATTCACAAGCAACCCATCATTCCTCCAGAAATTGTTTAACATCTTCCTATTATTCATTCTCTTTTAGTTTTACTTATTTTTATTATCATTATTTCAGAAAATTTCATTAAGCTGGGAACATGAAGGAAAGGACTACTGAGCTAATACTAAGTACAGTTGTGATGAAGCAAAGTGAGGAGGAAAGCAAAAGGTAGGGGGGGGGGGGGGTACAGTTGTTAAAAAAGCGAGTTTATCACCAGAAAATATATCGGGGCACCTGATAGAAAGTGCCAATCCTTATCTTTGGTTAGATTTAGTTTTCGCTCCGATGTAATTCTTCTGAGAAGACCACGCCCTGAAAACTGAACATTGCAGTTGCCTATAGAAAAAAACTAGATCCTGTTTTTAGAATACTTTTTGTAAATGGTGCAGATAAATTTGGTTCAAGAAAATTTATTTTTATCAGAAAACCATCCACATGATCTTTTTAAAGAAATCCAGGGAATCAACACACTTTCGTAACAACATCCCAGAGAATTCCCATTTAACCCAATAATAGAGAAAATCACCAAATTAACAAATCCAACAAATAACATAGAATTAACATTGTGAGACCTTATCAATTTTTAAAATGCCACAGTAAACTAAGAAAATGAGATAAATTGAATAAGGATGAAAGTGGGATAGAAGCCAAATTATGTTACCGAATTGCAAAAAAATGCCCTCATATTTCTTTTCATAGACTTTTATAGCTGTAATAGGTCTAATTTTTTTTTTTTTTTTTTGGGATTTCATTAGGAAAAAACTGCCATTAAAGTGTATCAAAGTTAGAGAATCAGCACTTAAGTTAAGTGCTGGTTTCAACCCAGATCAGCCATTAGGGGGTGTCGTCAGTTCTGGCAAATCAGCACTTAAATCTTGCAAAAAAGTCACTTATTTCAAAAATGGGTGTCAGTTATGACCTCAAATCAGCACTTTTTTCCTGATTTTTTTTTTCACAACCAAATGTTGGCCACATCATCCCTTCCTTGCCCACCCTGTCCCAGTTCCCAGTCACATGTGACACCTGGACCTCCACCCTCTCATCAATCCTCTGCACACACCCCTTACTGAGATTTGAAACATTTTATTGTGACATTTTAACCAGGCATGTTTTTTTCATTCTTTTTTTTGTAATTTAAACCTCTTAATCTCTTTTCTTGTAATATACCAGTTTCATGATGCCTCCCAGAAAATCAAACACTCAAAAGGCAACTCAAAAAAATTCTACATCACAAAGGTCTTCTGGTAATGCAAGCCCCTCACCAGAGAAATCAAAGTCTGGACAGCTAAAAATGGAAGATTATCTCATCATCATCAACTTCCTCAAAATTAAATCAAAATATGATGCATGTTTTGGATGTGAGAATTCCACCTTCATCAAAGG
The DNA here is from genome assembly GCA_030280995.1 of Hemileia vastatrix. Classification (NCBI taxonomy): domain Eukaryota; kingdom Fungi; phylum Basidiomycota; class Pucciniomycetes; order Pucciniales; family Zaghouaniaceae; genus Hemileia; species Hemileia vastatrix. The sequence goes on from JASXTE010000011.1 coordinate 26,967,007, forward strand.
TCAATGGCTTCTTTTTGATTGAAAATGATGTATAAAAGAAAACAAACACCACACAATATGGGGGGCGGACTTGCTAGCAAGTCAGCAACCTTGAAGCTAAATTCATATATAATTGAGCACACATTGAAGTACTGATGAAACAATAAGGAATAAAGTGTGAAGATACATTGAACCTCTAATGAAGCTAGCTTGATTATTTATTTAAGACATGTGAACATTTTTTGAAACAATGTTGAAGAATTAAACTAAAATTTCTTAACAGTATGTTGAAATCAGCCCTCTCCACAGCTAAGCCAGTCTGGAAAGCCACAAAATGTTTAAAGTAGTTTTATACTTTGTTGCATGTAAAACTAGACACACTGTTAAGACCTAAGAAAGCGGACTACCACTAGCGCTGATGCTAGCCTTAAACGGGACTGACTATGTTGAGCTACAACAGTGAGACTAACTAGACTGACTATGTTGGGGTTACCAACAGTGAGGGGTAGATGGGACTGACTATGCTAACTAAGCAGTGAGACAAGAGAGTAATTGGATTACTAAATAAGTTGTCCGATGAGGAGCGCTCCACAGCGCTTGCCCCCATATAACCCCCTTATGCAATATCCACTCTTCTGCCTCTTTACGATGCATAGCGCCCATAGTGCTCCTCCTCTCCACCTCTCAAACCAAATCCTAAAATTACCCCCTCTTTTACTCCTCCTGCCCCCTACGCTCCTTCTCAAACTCCTTCAACTTTCCCTTAGCGTTCATCAAATTTTCCACCGGCTCCCAAGACCTATCTCCAACCCCATAACCCTTCCAATTCACTAAATACTGAACCTTTCCCCTATAAACCCTCTTTGCAACAACCTTTTCCACCTCAAACTCTTCCTCATTTCCCACCTGGATTGGCGCTGGTTGTTCTTCTGGGTGCCCTGGGATCGTATCTTCTCTGTGCTCTGTAAGTAATGAAATATTGAAAACTGGGTGTACTTGCCTCATTGAGATGGGTAGCTCCAGTTTGTAAGCTGAGTCAGATACTTTGCTCTTGACTTTGAATGGACCCACTTTCTTGTGATCTAGTTTAGTGCTGGGACGTAATGTGGAAAGAAAATGTGAGCTGAGACAAACCTTGTAGCCTACCTGTAGCGTGCGGTGTTGGGTCTTTCCATGATCATGATGACGCTTCATTGCTTGCTGAGATAACCTAAGCGCTGCCTCTAGTTCTTGACGTATACTCAGTATCTTCTTGATCCGCTCTTCAGCTTCCGGGACTTGTAATGTGGATGGGGTACCAATTGAGAATGTTGGGTGGTACCCATAATTGGCATAGAATGGTGACATGCCTGTTGCAGCATGTGTCCTATTGTTGTACGAGAATTCTGCAAGTGGTAATAGCTGTACCCAATCATCCTGCTGATAGTTAATGAAGTGGTGCAGGTATTGTTCAATTGCCTTGTTTACTATCTCAGACTGTCCATCAGTTTGTGGGTGCCATGCTGTTGATAAGATGGGCTTAATATTCAGTTTTTCATACATTGCTTTCAACAACTTAGAGTTAAAGTTACTTCCCCTATCTGATACTATACTATCAGGCAATCCATGCGATTTCCACACATGCGCCACCGTTAAATCTGAAATACCCTCTGATGTAACCTTGGTGGTGGTGGGGACAAAGTGCGCCATCTTGGTGCAGCGGTCAACTACTGTGAGGATAGCATTCTTTCCTTGTGACTTGGGTAACTCCACTATAAGATCGTAGGAGAGCTCTTTCCATGGCTGTTTGGAAATGTTTAGCGGGGTCAGTGGTGTAATTGTTGGACTAACCTTGTTCCTCTGACAAGAGTCACATGCTGCTACATAGCGCTGAATATACACCTTCATGGACTTCCAGTAGAAATTGCAATTTACCAGTTCCACTGTCTTCAGCGGTCCTGGGTGCCCTGCCATTGGGGAATCATGTCTTTATTTGACTACCTGCCTTTTGAGTTCTTCATCATTTGGCACCACTATCCTTCCATTCCAATATAGCGCTTCCCCTTCTAGGTGATACTCCTCCAGTCATTTCCTTACCAATACCTCTTTTGATAAGAGTGCCTTCACTAACTCCTGTACTCCCTCGTTCTTTTCCTGTCCCCTCCTTACCCATTCCATCAACTCCTCATCCCCTAATTCCACCTCATCTAGGATTACCCCCTCCTCAAGGTCCCCCTTCAATAGAGTTGCACCAACCGTATGAAGCTGGTCTGGTGCTGGGCGCAAATCAGAACGTCGTCATATCGCATCAGGTTTGCCACTTTTCTTCCCTGGTCTGAATGTAGCAACAAAATTAATGCTACTCAGCAGTTCTGCCCAGCGCGCTTGTCGGCGAGTCAACTTTTTTTTGGTCAGGAAGGTTTCCAAATTTTTATGATCTGTGTAGATGATGACTTGGAGCCTGTGAGGCCCTCCTTCCAAGTAATGGCGCCAGGTGTGTACCGCCTCTACTAGTGCCAATAACTCCTTATCGTAAATCTCATAGTTCAATTCGTCCCCTAGTAGTGTACATGACAAATATGCTACTGGGTGGAGGACATTTTCATCATCATATTGGGATAGAACTGCACCAAGTGCGAAATCTGAACAGTCACTTTCAAGAACAAATGGCTTCAATAAGTCAGGGATTGCAAGAATAGGGGCTGTTACAAATTTCCTTTTCAGGTAGGTAAACGCATCTTGTTGGCTTTCTGTCCAGATGAACTTGGCTTCCTTCTTTGTTAGGTTGTGCAATGGCCGACAGATGTGGGAGTAATTTTCAATAAAGCGGCGGTAAAAATTTGCAAAACCTAAAAATGACTGGAGTTCCTTTACTGAAGTTAGTTTTGGCCATTCCGTTACTGCCTTTACTTTCTCCTGGTCCATTTGCAGCTTATTATTTGAGATAATCATGCCTAGATAGGGGATTTCACTCACAGAGAAGACACATTTCTCTGGTTTCAACCACACTTGGGCCTCCTTTAAATGCTGCAAACAGTCCTTCACACATACCTGGTGTTCCTCCATTGATCTGGAGTAAATCAAGATGTCATCTAGATACACCGCTACATCTATCCCTATTCTATCTCTAAAGATGCTATTGGTGAAATTTTGGAACGTGGCGGGCGCATTACATGGACCAAATGGCATTAGCAACCATTCAAAATGACCAAATTCAGTGCAGAATGCCAGTTTGTGTTCATCATCTTCCTTCACCCATATGTTATGGTAGCCTGCCCTAAGATCTAAGTATGTGAAGATCTCTGCGCCTTGAAGACTATCAATTAGCTCACTAGTCAGAGGAAGGGGGTATCTGTTTTTTACCGTCAGCACGTTTAACCTCCTGAAATCCATACAAGGTCTTAATGACCCATCCTTTTTTCCTGCAAAGATCACAGGAGCAGCCCAGGGGGATTTTGATTCTCTGATGAAACCATTCTTCAGATTTTCATCAATCATCTCTTTTAGCACTTTCGATTCCAAGGTTGAAAATGGGATTATGCGGCTAAATTGAGGTGTTGCGCCTGGCATCAGATCAATGGCAAAGTCATATGGTCGATGAGGTGGCAGGGTCTTGACTCTCCCATCTTCGAACAGTGGTAGGAATTCCCAATAAGCTTCAGGGACCATTTCTCTGAGGCTTCTTGTTGGCTTTGAGGTTTGGACCTTGGCTGAAATCTTGGCGGATATGTTCCAAGCTGTTGCATCGCATTCCAGTTCCTCCTCTTCCTCCTCCTCCTGCGCCCCCTCCCAGTCCTGGAACTTAACATCAAGAGAAAGTGCCAGTTCTTGCGGCAAGTCTACTGATGATAAAGAAACACCAGGAGACTCTCCGGGCAGGGCCGCTGACCCCTGAAGGGGCCAGGGGGCAAATGCTTTCTCTGCACCATACACCTTTCCCTCATCCGCCTTTCCCCATCCTTGTTGCGCCTTCTCCCTCTCTTGCTGCGCTTTCTCCCCTCCTTGGCCCTCCTTGGCGCTCCCTGTTGGAGACCCATCCCCAGCCTGCTGCTTAGAATCAAGAGGAAGCATCAGTTCTGGCGGCAAGTCAACTGATGATAAAAGAACATCAGAAGACTCGCCGGGACGGGCCCCTGACCCCTGAAGGGGCCAGGGGGCCAATACTTTAGCGCCCATATCTCCTCTCCTTCCCATCTGAACCTTCTTCTCCTTCCAATCAATTTGTGGGCTGTAGCGGTCCAGCCATGTCATACTGGTCCTTCAGGTTTGTCGCATATGCCCTGCACTGCGACTCTTTTCCATCACACCAAAACCTGCAAAAAACCTTTTCTCTTACTTCTCCTCCCCCACCTTGCAACCCATCAAACATAATTAGGCGCCTAGTTTGGTCTAATTTTTCTTTTTTCATTTTATTCCTCTGTAAAAACTTGTTAGAAATAAACTAGTCTGTGGCCCCACAGTCCAGTAGGGCTCGTACATTTGTTGTGGCATCAAGGGTCATTGAAAGCAAGTTTAGTTTAATACAATTATCATTCACTTCAATTGGCTTACATGCTAATAATTCTTCTACTAAATTTCTCTTATCCTTTCCCTCTACTCCGCTCCAGGAGGGCAAAACCTTCACTCCCGAGCGTTGTCTTTTACCTGTGCCTTTCCTGCGCTATCCTCCACTTCCCCCTGCACTCCCTTGCCAGATGACCACTACTCCCACACCTGAGACACAGACCTTTGCTCATGCGCCTCTGATACTCGTCATCGGACAACCTTTTCCTCCCACTAGCGCCACGTGAATTTGTTGCATCAATATCCATGGCGTTGGGGTGCCTAGCGCCGGCCCCGCTTGATGAGGCATAGCTGCGCCATGGACGAGCGCTACTCCAGCCATCTGTTTGTTGATGTGTGAACTCATTGTCGACTTGGATGGCCAGTTCCATGAGTGCTTGAAGGGAGGTTGGGCAAGGGTGGCTGATTAGGGCATTTCTTATCTTCACCGAGAGCCCATTCCTGAAGTGAAACATGAGCGCCCCTTCTCCCCAGGTTGTGACATAGCTGGCGTGGCCCCGAAATTCCGACACATACTCGGCGACCGAGTTTCTTTGTCACAACTTATTGAGCGCATGATCCAAGGTTGTGGCCACATATGGGTCCCAAAAAGGCTAATTCAAAAGCTGCCATGAATTGAGGGAAGGTTGTCGCTGCCTGAGAGTTCTCAAGGAGCTCCTTGGTGTACGGCCTTGCCCAGCGTTCTGCCTTGTCTGTGAGGTATGATATTTCAAACCCAATTTTTGCTCGCTTGTCTGGGAACTGATGTCCATTGAGCAGGACATAGAGGTTTACCTGCAACACATACTGGTCTTCCCGGGGGCCTCGTTTTCCATCAAAGATTGCTGGGACCGCAATCTTTGGACCTTTGACGAGTGACACTGGTGTGGGGGGTGGCGCCTGTGCTCTGGCTTTGGCTTCGGTAGCATCCAGCTCTGCTTCGGTGGGGCCATGATATGAGGGCTCCGCATTTGCTAAGCATTCCATGAGCCTAGCGTTCTGTTCTTGCAGGCGTGCCATCTGCTCTTGCATTGCTGCAAGGCGTGATGCATCGGGTTGACCTGCGGGGTCCATTTTTCTTTGGTAGTGCTCCAATTAATATCAGACAAAATGTTAAGACCTAAGAAAGCGGACTACCACTAGCGCTGATGCTAGCCTTAAATGGGACTGACTATGTTGAGCTACAACAGTGAGACTAACTGGACTGACTATGTTGGGGTTACCAACAGTGAGGGGTAGACGGTACTGACTATGCTAACTAAGCAGTGAGACAAGAGAGTAATTGGATTACTAAATAAGTTGTCCAATGAGGAGCGCTCCACAGAGCTTGCCCCCATATAACCCCCTTATGCAATATCCACTCTTCTGCCTCTTTACGATGCATAGCGCCCATAGCGCTCCTCCTCTCCACCTCTCAAACCAAATCCTAACACACACCCCAATTTAAATTGAAAGAAAAGTGATCTTAAATGTTCAAATAATTTTACTTAATTGTTAATATATGGTGAAACTATAAGGCATTATAGTAAATCATTCAAGAAAAATATTTTGCAAATTAATATCTTCCATTAAACTTCCTAAGTAAGAATTTTAAACAAAAATTGAATTCTAATTATTCAAAATTGATTTTACTAACCATTATTAATATTTAAAATATCTGAAAAATGTAAAACACTTATGAAAAAGAACAGAATAGTACTTTGGTGAAAAAATTAAGCTCTAATATAAATATCTATTCTGTTTTCTATTCAATAAATAAAAAAGATATGCATGTAATAGTATTTTTTACAATATATTAACCCTTTATCATCAAAATATGAAAAAGGAAAGACATAAAATGAAATTTTATTAGAATGAATAGTATAAAAATGGTTTTTTTGATTTCTATTTGTTTTTTTGAGTTGATTCCATTCTTGTTTCCATGCTATATAACATGTTTCTCATGTTTTATTATCATTTTACTTTGTAGAACACTATTACTCACCTCTCCATTCCTACCTTCTGTCTTACATAAAAAATTATTTTCAATATTATTCCCCTGTTAAGAATTTCATTTCTTTTCTCTCAACACAATTATTTCCATGATTTTTAACCCTTTCTTCTTCTATCAAATGCTCTCTGACCCTTTAAAAGCATCTATACCCCTTTCCACTTCTTCCCATCCCTATTTATCACTTCCCCAGACCTTTATGCCTGTTATAGCTCTTAGAAACTAAGAAGATTTTTTTGAGAAGGAAATGAAAAGGGATTTATGAGAGGGTAAGTGTAGAAAAAGGCAAAGGGTGTTGATAAAAATTGGAGATAAGGGTTGAAGAAAAGGGGTAGAGAGGGAAGTAAAATGGGTTTAAAGTGGCTGTCAGTATAATAGAGGAGAGAAAAAGGGATCAGAATGGGTTTGATTGTTTATTGAAGGATATTGGAAGGAGTGGGGAGAAATTTTATGGGAAAAGAAACAGTTTAAGATTTGTGGGATAGGGAGTGAAGGAAAAAGTAGGAGAGAAAAATAAAGTTGAAAAGACGGTAGAAAAACATTTCTTGAGCAAATATGATCATATATAAAGGTGCTAGTAAGAGTGAGAGAATTAGAAAAAGTGGTTGCAAAAAATTGAAATAAGAGGGTGGATGCTATTGTATCACCAAACATCAAAATTCACCTTCATCTTATATTTCTTACTACAGAAGCAGCTTTATTTCAATCATATTAATACTGAGTTATGGCCTTAAATTCTTCACCCTATTATACTAAAGTAGAGACCTCCATTTTAAATTTAACTGAAATTAAATTCTAGTTTAAGGCTTTGTATAGATTTTCAGTAATTCAAGATCCATAAGTTTTTACTACTTATATCAATAATAAAATTGAAAAAATCAAAAGTAATGAAACATTGAAATCAATCAATACATAGTAATACATTTCTTTCCAAAAATTTCATTTTATGACAATAATAATTATACATATCTTTGAAAAATCAGTCAAATTTTATTATCTATACAATATTTTGAGAAAAGAAAACCTAAAATAAAACTCAAAAAATCTCAAAGATATTTAGTAGTAATTAGAAGAAGGCATTCACATTAAAGAAAACCTATCACCACACCATATGGGGGGCAGACTTGCTAGCAATTCCACAAACTTGGACCCAAACTCACAACAGATTGAACACACATTGAGCTATTGATAAAGGAACCATACAGTCAGGGATGAACACAACTCAGAAGAACATTTTTAGGTGGATGTTTAAGTAGAGCTCAATATGGGTTCAGTATAGGTTCAGTCTGAGTTCCATCTGAGTTCCATCTGAGAAGTCCACCCCCTAAATTGCATAGTGTATAATTAAATATTATTCCACATATCTAAACATGAGTTTTGGGTTGAAGTTATTCAATATTAATCTCCTATAGTGTGCTTGTCAGCCTGTATATACCCAGGACTGAGTAAAAAGTGCTTATAAGTTATGTTAAACACATGAACTATACATGGGAACAATAAATGAGAGTACACAAACAGTATACATAAGTAAAATTATGATAATACACAAAAAAATGCCATTATAACACCTTATATACATGCATATATCCACCTTTTATAGGTCTTATGTACTTAATATTAAGCTGGAATATGTTAGGGTAGTATTAAGAACCTTAAGTATAAGGCTACATAACTTTTAAGTACACTTAAAGCTGTTATATTCATTGTTTTATGCAAAAAACAAGAAATGCGCTTTATTTCACTTAAAAGTTGACTATATGCACTATAAAATTGAGAATATCAAAATTGCGCTTTGACAGATCAATTGGGCTCATTTAGGACTATTGATTTGGCTATTTAAATGCATAAAAATAACACTTTTCAAAATTGGTGTTTTTTATGCCAGAAATGGCTTCTGTGTACTGGCCACATACTGCCTGCTTTTTTCCCGTGTAAATAGCTTCATTTTTAGAAAATTTAGCTTTTTCACACTATAATTACCCCACATTCTATTCACACTGTGGGGAAACACACTAAAATAGGCGACATGCGCTTATTTAGTGTCCTAGCTTAATTAATAGTGCATTGACCTTGTTTATATGCACTAATTTCATTAATAACCTCACTCTTGGCGTCTTATTTCATCACCGCGCTTAAATTAGCCTAATTTTAGTAAAGGATTTACCTGTGCAAGTGCCTGCCAAGGACTGCATGTAGTTACCCCACATCTCACGCTCTTTTTTGAGTTTTTAGGTGGTTTCTCAGTCAATATTAATTATTTTTGGATGGGAATTTCACGTAGTATAATGTCAGGATTAGCCCCTCCATTTCTACAGTAAATCCCCCTTATTATTAAGCTATTATTAACCTTAAAAAGTCTCCTTTAGTCTTTTATATTATTGTTTTATACGCATATACTCTCTTTTTGTCTTTTTCTTTAATTTTGATGGATTTCCCTTATTATTACAGGATTTTGAGGGGTGTTACTCTTCTAATTATGTCATTGGTTACTGGGGATGTTGATGGGCATGTCTATTAGCTGTTTTGAGGCATCATTAACTGTGTATTTGATGGTACATCAAGGGAATTATTGGGGAACTCAGTGTGTATAAAAGGAGGAGGTTTTTGGGTCTTGTTTCTACATTCTTTATCATTTACAATTTACCCCATATAACTAAATCAATTACAACACACATCAATTAGTACTTTTATAAGACTTTTAAGTAGTATCTGAATTATAAAATCTATTTTTCTACCAACTATAAATATTGTAAGCCATATATAAAATTAGTGAGAATTATATTACTGAGACCTATAATTTTGATTATACTTTACAACTTATTGGGTTAATACTACAGTATTCATATAGGACCATTTAAATCTTCTAGAAAACTGACTATTTAAGCTAGTTCACGTCCTTGTACTTGATCTCAGCCTGACAGTGCTGGTTGTCAGTTACAGATGTTGTTCCTAATCTCCATACAATCCCACTTGGAATTTCATACAAGACCTTTTTACATGTTTTAAATTTGAGCTTCAACTTTTAATTTTTATATAATCATCTACAAAAAATTAATTCAATTTATTTTCAATAAATTCAAATACATTTTTTAAATAAATTATTTTAATTTTCATCCTTCTAATGCCTAACTAATTTTTTTTTCAAAAAAATTTAGTTAATAGAATCATATCTCTATAAATTTTTTAATATCTTATCACAAGGTTAATCACAGTCTTTATGGATCTCTTATTGAACTCCCAATGCAACTCTCATTCTGAGCATTCTTCAAGTTAACATAAAAATTAAACATATTTATTATCTTTGAAGTTTTAAAAAAGTTTTAACAATGAATAAAATGGTATATGCTGTAAATGATAAGCTTTAAATTTAAGTACATAGATATCTGGGAATAAAAAGACCTATTAAACTCATTTGTATTCAGTTTTTTTAAATGAGAGCTATTAGAGCCCTATTCATGACAAAGTATTTTATTTACCCCTATATATATTGATAAACAGCTTATCAGGATTTAAGGCCTGTCCATAGTTTATATTTAATGCATTGGTATATACAAATCAATATAATAAAATACAACACAATACAATACAATTTGATTTGAGGTAATGAATTAAATAAAATAAAATGAATGTATTAAAATAAAATAAAATAAAATAAAATAAATTTAAAAAATTTCATAATATAACATAAATTCAACTTATACTGAATTTTTTTAAATATTTTATTCAGTATAAGTTTTAATATTTATATGCAATTTAATTTTTTGTATGCATATTCATTATTTCATTGCATATAAATATTCAATATGATATTTAATATTCATACACAATATGATTTTCCATATGCATATTCAATATAAATTTTTCAAGCATATTTTTTTTGAATGAATATTCAAAATTATTTTAATTATATATATGAATTATCATTTTTCATTTACATACTGAATATCACTCAGCAAATGAATTTTTAATTTCACTTTTTGTGACTCAAAATAACATTACATGACAAAAAAATATCATAAAGTGAATCAAAAAAAAATCAATTTATAATAGTTCTCTGTAATGTGTAGCTTTGAAAATTCTGGTAATTTTTTTCAAACAATGTTAAATATTTAAATATAACTTTTAATATGTTTTGATCTATTTTGAATAAGTAATAAATTTGAGTAAAAATATCACTTGAAAAATTGAAAGTTTTAAATGAGTTTTCAGCTCCATCTTGAGCTATAATTTAAAATAATGAGTCAAAATTATGTTCTTAAGGTGTACAGTTATTGAAATAATTACTGAAACTATTTTCATTCAAAATTTAAGATTAGTTCATTTCACTTTTGTTTTGATACCAAAAAAGATTCATCTAGGTTCATACAATAGTTGAAGTTGGTTTTCAAGCACATTTCAGTAAGAGTTCCAAAAAATTTCAGTCTGAGCTCCATCTGACTTCAATTTGAGGAATTTCTAGAAAGTCCTCACTAAATGTTGTGTGGTGAAAAGTGAGAATCAACATCAATCTTAAGAAAATGAAGGAGAGGCTCAAAAGTTATCAATTCAAATATAAAAAGCCTCATTTTACTTCCACTTCCACTGGCTTCAATATTGATGATGATGATTTGGAGATTGGAATTACAACTGTTTCCAAAAATCTCAATGTCATGTGTCCTTTCTATGAGGAAATGGATAATCTCTAAGGTTCCCAAGTTGATTTCAACCCTTGGTTTATACATGATACTACTATGGGTATATCCTCTGGTTTTCTACCATCCAATAATCCTCCAGACACACCTGTACTTCAACAAAATTAATCCCCTCCAGCTTCTAACCATTTCTCACCTGAAGATGACCTAACTATCAAGAAGAACATTTATTTTGGAATATTTCTGAGTCATCAGAGCCCTGAAATTTTAATGTATATTTACTCTCTTATTTTTCTTCAATTCTTTGCTAAATTGCTAATTCATTCTTTTATAGTCTCCCTAATACTGATACTTGTGAAAAAATCCTCATCGCCATCATAAATTTATCACCTCACCACAAATTTACATTTTTAAATAGTGCTAGGTCAACAAAATTCTATATTTGTTTGAACAATTTGGAAATACCCTTCCCTGAATTTTATTGAAGCAAGGGGTGGGTATTGTTAGGATTTGGTTTAGAGGTGAGGAGGAGGAGCACTATGGGCACTATGCATTGTTAGAGGTAGAAGAGGGGATATTGCATAAGGGGGTTATATGGGGAAAGTTGCTGTGGAGCACTCCTCGTTGGACAACCTATATAGTAATCCAGTTACTTCTTAGTTACACTGCTGTATCAGCATAGTCAGTCCTGTCTCACTGTTAGTAATCCCAACATAGTCAGTCTAGTTAGTCTCACTGCTTAGTAGCATAGTCAGTTGTGTCCCAGGCTATTGTCAGTGCTAGTAGTAGTCCCCCTTCTTAGGTCTTAACATTTTGTCCAATTTTAATTGGCATACTACTGAAGAACAATGAATCCCTCAGCTCAACCTGATACAGAAACCCTTACTGCAATGCAAGAACAAATAGCACAATTTCAAGAACAAAATTCCAGACTCATGGAAAATCTAGATGAGGAATGACCCTGGTATTGTGGCCTGACAGAAGCAGAACTGGATTCGGCCAAAGCTAAGAAACAGGCAGAGCCTACAACAGCAGTGCTACTTGTGAAAGGCCCAAAAATTGCAGTCCCAGAAATATTTGATGGAAAGCAAGGTCCCCAGGTGAATCAGTAAAGATAAGAGGTAAACCTTTACATACTTCTCAACAGTCTTCAGTTCCCAGATGAGCAATCGAAAATTGGGTTCTCAATCTCTTAACTCACAGATGAGGTGCCACACTGTGAAAGGCCATATACAAAGGAACTCCTTGGAAATGGCAAGTCGGAAAAAAATTTCCATCAGTTCATGGTTGCTTTCAAACTGGCCTTTGGAAATCTTGATGAGGCAAAAACCTCAGAGAGAACTCTCAACCAGTTGCTACAGAAACACTCTGTCTCTGAATATGTGTCAGAATTCCAGGGCCATGCCAGCTATCACAAAACGTGGAGAAGGAACACTCATGTTTCACTTCAGAAATGGGCTCTTGCAAAAATTAAGGAAAGCCCTAATCAGTCACCTTTGTCCATACTCTCTCCAAGTGCTCATGGAGCTGGTCATCCAAATTGATAAAGAGTTTACGCATAAGCAGATGGATGGTTGGAGTGGTTCTCATCAGTGGTGCAAATATGTCTCATCAATTTGGGCCAGTGCCAGGGACCCAAGCGCCATGGAAATTGATGCAGTAAATGCACATGGCGCTAGTGAAAAAAAAAGGATCTACACCAATATAACCCACAAATTGATTGGAAGAAAAATAAGGTTCAGATGGGAAGGAAAGGGGATTCTGGAGCTAACTTATTGGCCCCCTGGCCCCCTCAGGGGTAAAGGGCCCATCCTGGAGAGTCTTCTGATGTTTTGTTATCATCAGTTGACCTGCCACCAGAACTGATGCTTCCTCTTTATTTTAAGCAGCAGGCTGGGGATGGAGCACCAATGGAAAGCACTGGTGAGGAGCAGAAAGGGGGTTAAGTGCACCAAGAAGAGGAGAAACTTGCAACAAAAAAAGGGAAGTTAGAAGACAGTGTGTTCTTCCAACATTGGCAGAGGCCTTTGTTGGTCTGTTTGGTGCTGTTTTTTGTATGTCTTAATTGACATTGGTTGAAGAATTAGGTGTATTTTGGTTTTTTATTTAGTGAATATTGGGACTATGGGTAGGTGAGTATTACAATTGGATAGCCCCAGTTTTTCTCTATATTTGATGTCTTGATGATATTTTTCATATTCTAAGTTTTAAGGGGTCATCTACTCACTTTTCATTTCTAAAAGATAGCTGTTTAATTTTGTTATTTTGTGTTTTACGGACTAAAATTAAGTCTTAGGGTTGAGTGCTTAGTACCATTAAGTAGAGCTAATTTGGCTCTATATTATATGTCTCAATGTTGTCATAGCTTAATTTTGTGGCTTAAGGGTTTTACTAGTTGTGGTGGATTTTTCTAAGTATTTGGCTTTATTGGAGGTTTTTAGTGGTTTTCTGGCTTCAGGGAGGTGCGGCTGTCTTGGTTATAGAAGGCTGGAGAGTGTTTCTAGAGGGTTTTTATTCAATTTGGCTGTCTACAGCGCCAAAATTAGTTGCTGTGCATAGATGTTAGATGGTTGGTCTGTGCGTTCATACAGGAGATAAGGGGACCTTAGATATATACAACCATCTGGGAAATATATCACTGTTTTTCACTCAGTTTTCACTGTTTTTTGGCCACAATTGGCTGTGCTTGTTGCAAGGTTAGTTCTTCATTTGACTCAACTTTGGCAACTGGTTTCTCTGGTGTAGCTTTGCAACCTGCATCAAGTATTATTGCTGTTTTCTGTGCAACAAGTGCACAGTGTTTTGGTTTCCTGGTGTAAATCTTTCTGCATTTCAGCTTCTCTTTGATCTGTGGTCTATCTAGGCTACTTTCTTGACTTTTTAAGCAGTCAAGAAGTGTGTTGGAAGAGGTATAGTAAAAGTCTCTAATTTACTGAAGCAAATAAATCTCACCTGGTATTTCTCAAAGGGACAGGGGTTTTTCTTTCCAGTTTTACTCCAACTCCCTTGGTCAAGGCCTATAGCTAGTACTATAGGAATTTCTACATATCTGGCACCCAACATGGGGTGAGTATTTGTTAGCTTTTTGGATTTTCTGTTACTTAGGACTCTCTTCTGTGTTTGGAGATTGGTTTTCTGGAATCTATTGGACCATGGCTTCTGGACCATCTTTCTCTAGTGGTGGTGGTGGCACTGTGGGTGCTGTTGAGGATGGTAATCCTCCTGTTTCTGTTAGGCCTTCTGTCAGGATAAAGTCCTGTAAGGGGCCTATGTTTATGGGGAAGGATGTGAAGTTGTTTCTAAAGCTGTTTGAGGCGGCTGGGAATGTGGATGATGCTTCTCATTTGAACATGGTTAAGCAAGTCATCTTCTACACTGGTTACAGGGCTCTGGTGAAGGAGGTTGCTGCTATGGAGTGTTATAAGAGGAAATATTGGAAAAAGTTGTGTCTGCAGATGACAAACAGGTGGGGATCCAGGTACTCTATGGTGGATCTCAATATGATTGCAAGTGAATGGCAATCTTATGGGGGTGTGGACAACCTCCATATTTATAGGAAGTTTCTGGCTCAGTGGGAGCCAGTGGTGGATTATTTGGTGGATATGCAGGAGTTGGAGAGTACTGAATCTGCAAGGGATATTTTCTGGTCTTCTCTGGCCAGGAATGTCAGGATTGATGGGCTGAAGGAGTTGGCAAGGAATGATAAGATGAATATTCTTCCTAATGGGAATCAGAAATTGCCTTCTCTTTCTGTGGTGAAGGAGTTTGTGGAGGCTCATCTGAAACTTTTGGCATTGGATTCTTTCCAAGAAGCTAGCGCCAAGTATGTTAGCAAGGTCAGTGAAGCCTTTGCTGAAGATGTGGAGGGGTCTAGGAAGTAAGAAAGTGTGAACAAGGGAAAGGCTCCTGAGAATCCTAAAGAGGTTGATCCAGTAGTGGAGCAGTTGGCTGATATGACAAAAAAGCTACATATTTTTGTCCAGGAGGCTCAGAAGGCCAATAAGGCTAATTCTCAGCCTAGAGATTATGATAGGAGGGCTGGTAGGAGTGATACTTGGGTCTGCTCTTATTGCAGAAGGAAGGTCCACATGTCCAATGATTGTTGGGCACTGAATAGAGATGTGTCTGAAGGGAAGGTGGAATTTGATGGGAAAGTGTTCAAGTTCCCAGATAGTTCATTTTTGAAGCCTAATGATGGTAAGGCTCCAGTGGACTTGGTGAGGAGGAGACATAATGTCAACTCAAGGAGGCCAAGGTTTGAAGAGTTGCCTAATGAGGCTTCTTCTTCTGGTAAAGATGGAGATTATGGCAAGGGCAAGGGAAAGGAGGCTAATAGAGTCTCATTTACATCTTCCTTTGGTGGTTTGGAGTTGTATTATTGTGGTGGAAAGTCAAGTGGGGTATGCTTGGCTGGTGTTTATGACATTGAACCAGGAAAGGTGGGAAGGCCTAAGAGCAGTTCTCAGGCTCAGCCAAAGCCTAAGACTTCAAAGTGGATCCTAAGCTGAGTGCATCTAGGAAGAATCACAACAAAGAGGAGCTGTATAAAATGCAGAAGGGTATAGCTGATATGGGCCCCCCTAGTTCTGGAGCATTGGACATGAATGGTGATCCAATGCCTATGGATGTTGATTCTGACTCTGAGGAGGATGTCCCTTTGGCTTCATTTCCAAAGCCTGCTGGAGTTAGAGGGTCTGATGAGGGATCTGGTTTGGTTCCTGTTGATGGCCAATCTGTTGGTGGTTCTGGTCTTCAAGAATCTTCTAGGACCAAGGTAGTGAAGCAAAGAGCTCACTTTGAGAGGTAAGTGGTTTCTGGACAAGTTAATGTTATGGACTCTGTCCTGGAAAGGATGAATCAGGGTCAGGTTTCCCTTACTTATGGGGAGTTGTATGCTATCAGTCCAGGGTTGGCTGATAGGCAGAAAAATTTGTTGACCAGGAGAAGGGTTTCTTCTGGGGAGGTAGAATACATTTGTGATTCTTCTGAAAAGTTTGGTGAGGGGGTGGAAACTCATTTCTGTGCACCTCTGGGTTATGTCAATGTCACTCTGAATGGCAGGGAGGCTAGGGCATTGTTGGATTCAGGTTCTCAGATTAACCTGATTTATTTGTTTGAGGCAACTAATCTGGGCCTCCCCATCAAAACAGGTATTGGTGAAAACTTGAGAGGGATTAGCAGCCATGTCACTGAATTAGTTGGAACATCTGAGTTTGTGAAGTTAGATTATGGTGAAGCCTCAGGGAAGGTTCATTTTTACATTGCCAAAGGAACAGTAAAAGCTGTTTTGGGTGGGCCATTCTTGATGCATTTTCAAGCAAGAATCAGCTATCAATTTAATTTGGGAATTTTTTTGGAGTTGACTGGTGAAGATGAAAGGAGACTTCACATGAGGATATCATCCCCTGGAAAGGATTTTTGGGAGACCAGGCCTGGTTTATCTTCAATGTTCCAGTGCATGGATTTTTTTAGGAGAAGAAGAGAAGTGGGTGCTGCCTCTGACTTTTTGGATTGTGGCTCAGGCTCTAGAGGGAGTCTGTCTTTTTTAGAGTGATGAGGGCTGATCACCCTAGTGCTGCAACCTCTCCCCAAGATGAGGAAATTCCAGGTTGTAGTAGGTCAGCTCCCTTGGAGATATAACAAGTGGATTTTCAACTTTCTCTTTTTAATGTTTCTCTTCTCTGAAAGTATTCTTCAAGTTTTTTATCAAGTATCTGTTCTTTGTCAAGATTCTCAATTATCTTTAATTCAAGTTCAAAAAAGAAGATTGGTTATATATCTTTATTGAAAGATATGCGGAAAAGCTGTGGAGTGGTGAGATTGGGCTCTAAAAGTATGTCCTCCCAATTTTGCACCGCTGGGGTTTCTTCTACACATTTCAAAAACATTACCTTGGCCACATCTGTGAGCATTGGAGAAACCCCTGGTTATTTTTGTAGGATAGAAAAAAACTCAAGAAAAGAAAAGAAAATTTCAAGATAACTGAAGAAAATTAAGAAAAAAATCAGAAAATAATTAAAAAAAAGACAAAAATTATTTTTGTGAAGATCAGAAAGATCAATTTTTGGGCCTTCAGCATGAGGTTAAACTGCACAAAATTTTGAAGAAAGAAGATCATCAAGATCAATTTTTGGACCTCCAGCATGAGAATAAACTGCATGACTTTAGAAGATGTGATACAGCAGATGAAACAAGATTTGAAGATTTAGCAGATGGAAGTGAGGATGAAGATGTGAAATTGCGGAAAAGTTTTGGCGTGGTGAGATTGGGGTCTAAAAGTAAGTCCTCCCAATTGTGCACCACTAGGGTTTCTTCTACACCTTTCAAAAACATTACCTGGGCCACACATGTGAGCAATGGGGAAACCCTTGGTTTTGTTCCAGGTCTGGTGGTGAAGATGTCCTGAAGATCCCTCAAGTGGAAGGTGGAGCTGCTAAATATAAGAAGGTAGCACAGAAGATTAGGCCTGTCAATGAGCCTATGCATGTAGGATTGAATCCTCCTTTGTCAAGAGATCTGTACTGTACTCCTCTGGTGAATAATCCTCTTGATTTTGTGGAAACTGCTAGAGTGACTGTGTAAAAGTTGAAAGCTGTTAATTTTGGTCCTGTTGGGTTATTGTCTGATGAGGAAAAGAAGTTGTTGTTTTACGTTATTGTGCTGAGGGAGAAAGTGGTGGAATTTGTGGAAGAGGAAAGGGGTGTGATGAAACACTCTTTTGGGGAACCTTACTTGATTCCTGTGGTTTTTCATGAACCTTGGAAAATCAAACATATTCCAATTCTAGCTGCTATCAAAGATGAATTTTTGAGATTGTTAGGGAAAGAGTCAGGACTGGTTTATACAAACAACAAAAATCTAGTTACTCAAGTCCAGTTTTCTGTGTAAAGAGGCAGAATGGGAAGCTGAGGGTGGTGAATGATCTTGGAGCCTTGAGTAGAGTCACTATCAAGGATGCTGGGATGCCGCCAAGTGCAGAGGATTTTGTGGAAGCTTTTTCTGGAAGGGCGTGTTATGGTTTGGGTGATATTATGGGTGGTTATGATGAAAGGGAGCTTCACACAGATTCACAGCCACTTACAAATTTCGAGACTCCTTTGGTAAGTTTTCAGCTAACTAGGTCTCCCCAAGGAGCAATTAATTCAGTAGCAGTGTATCAAGCACAAATGGCTTGGATTTTACAGGATGAGGTTCATATTCATGCTGGTATTTTTATTGATGATGGTGGAATCAAAGGACCCTCCACTGATTATGGGAATGAGATTCTGAAGGTAAACCAAGGTATAAGGAGGCTTGTTTGGGAATATGCAATTAATATAGAAAGAGTATTGTTTAGGATTGAAGAGGCTGGTTTGACCAATTCTGGGTCAAATTTTTGTTGTTGTGTTCCTGCTCTGGAGATTTTTTGTCATGAGGTATGTAAAGAGGGAAGGATTATGGAAAAGAAAAAAGTTAATAAAATCTAGTCATGGCCAAGGCCTAAAAATACTACTGAACCCAGGGGATTTTTGGGGGTTGGTGTGTATGTCAAAATTTTCATTAAATATTTCTCTTTGCTGGCTTCACCTCAAAGGATTTTGACCAGGAAAGATGAAGAGTGGGTATGGACTGAAGAGTGTGAAGAGGCTTTTCAGAAGTTGAAGAAGGTGGTAGGTGAAGATATTATTATTCACAAGTTGGATTATGGTGTGAGAGCTGGAAAAATTAATTTGGTGGTGGACTAAAGTTATATTTCTGCTGGTGCTGTATTGTCTCAGGAAGATAAAACTGGGAGTGTCAGGCCAGTAAGGTATGAGTCTGTGGTGTTTAATGAGGTGGAATCTAGGTATTCTCAACCTAAGTTGGAATTGTATGGTGTAGCAACAATTTTGAAGAAGCTGCAAACTGTTTTGTGGGGAAGCATCTTGAGCTTCAGGTGGATGCTAAATCTCTGGTTCAAATGATCAGCACACCTAGTCTTCCATATGCTCCAATTACTAGGTGGGTGGAATTTATTCAGCATTTTTCTTTTGAAATGGTACACAAACCTGGAAAAACCATTTATGATGCCTGATGGATTATCAAGGAGACCACCCACAGATGAAGATTCAGATTCTGAAGAATTTGATTAAGATGTTCCAGTGGTTAGGGCCAGCACAAAGGGTGCTGAAGATTTTTATCACCTCCCCCATGAGGCTAAACTGGAAGATTGTTTACTCCTCCCCCAAGAGGTTAAACTGGATGGTTCTGATCTTGATTCTGGTGATACGGATGTATTTGTTGATGAAGATGGGGCTGTTTTTTGGGATGGCTAAAATTTAGAAAATGGTGTTTTTGTTAGTGAACTGGATTCTCTTAAGATTCAGTGGAAGGAATAGGATATACCAAAGTTTAGGGATTGGTGTCCTGGTTGGGACAGTCAAGTAGCTCATGTTTAAACTGGTGATTTTAATGATAGAGTTTTACCCTTGGATGTTGTGTTGATGGACTTTGAAGATGAGACTTGGGGTCAATCAGGGTTTTATTTTATTATGTTTGAATATCTGTTAAACTTGGAGAGGCCAGATATTTGCAATGATGATACTTGGGTGGCAATCAAGAAGAAAAGTCCTGGATTCTATGTGTCAGGAAGGAGGCTGATGAGGAGGAGACATCCTAATCCTCAAGTAGTGGTGACTCAGAAGAAGGGTCAAGAGCTGGTGTTGAGGTTTTTGCATGAAGACCTTGGTCATAGAGGCTTTGGGGAGACTTATAGAAGAGTAGCAGATAGATTTTGGTGGCCAGGTATGAAGTTGGCCGTGCAGGGTTGGGTTCAATCTTGTGAAGAATGTCAAAGAAGAAGTCACTTGAAACCTAAAGAGGTTGGCTGTGCTACTGGTGAATCAACTGTGTTTGTGAAGAGTCTGTTTAGATGCTGTCCATATTAAAGAGGGCAGGTATAAATACTTGATTGTTTCCAGGGATGATTTGTCTGGTTGGGTTGAGGCAGTGCCTCTGATTGATTTGACTGCCAAAAATGTGGCAGAATTTTTTAAGAAGGAATGGGTGTTTAGATATGGGTTAATGAAGTTGGTGACTGTTGATGGTGGGCCAGAGTTTGGAGCTTAAATTAAAGAAGCTGTGGCAAGTATTGTTTCTAAATTTAGAGTGGATACACCTTATTATCCTGAATCTGAAGGCATCGTTGAAAGAGGCCATCAAGTTATCAAGAATGTTTTGGTGAAGATGTGTAGAGATAGTGCTGAAAAATGGAGGCATTATTTACCCTTGGTGTTATTTTCTGATAGGATCACTGTGAAACGGACAGCTGGAAATTCCCATTATTAATTAATGTTTGGGCAGAAAGCTGTTCTACCAGTGGATTTGGAAGCCATCTCTTATCTTGGAATTGACTGGGATGGTGTGTGCTCAACAGAAGATTTGCTCTGTGCCAGGATTCAACAGTTGGAATGTAGAGAGGAATGTCAAGAGAAGGCATACTCTAGAATAATGAAGATGAGGAATCAATCAGTCAGATACTAGGACAAGAAGATGGCTCATAGACTCAGGAATCCCTTGAAACCTGGTTGTTTGGTTTTGGTGTATAATAGAAGTTTGGAGAGTAAGTGGGGAAAAATGTTTGCTGACAGATGGAATGGGCCTTAAAGAGTCAGATCTCAGGTGTCTGGAGGTTCTTATGTTTTGGAGGAGTTTGATGGTGCAGTCTTAAAGAAGAGAGTGGCTGCTGATCAGGTGAAGAGATTTTACCCAAGAGGCACTAGAAGTGAAGAAGATTGACTCCGCAATGAAGATAAACTATTGACCATTCTTTAATTTTGCATTTTGGTGATGCTGTGAATCTGTTTCTTTGGAAATTAATTTGTTAGAAAGTACCCATGGGAGGGGCTTCTAGATTTGATCTTTGCAAGTGTGGGGGTAACTGATGGGCTGGCTGCTCTATCAACAGGAACCCTAGATTTTCTGTTTCCGACCCCTTCTCTTAATTTGGTTGAAACCTAGTATTGGTTTCTCTTCACAGGTTTTAGTCCTCTATGACTTTAAACTGGAAATTTTTTTGGACTTCAAGTGCTGCAATCTTCATGCTTATTGGTTTTGGTTTATTGTGTTGGATGTTGTGTTTTTGTTAGAAGGTACCAAGTGGGGGGCTACTAGATTTTATTTTGGAAAGTGTGGGGGTAACTGATGAGCTGGCTTCTCACCATAATGTCTGTCTCAAGTATTTTGTTTGTCCTAGTTGAATCCTAGTTCTGGTTTTTGTTATTAAGATTTCAAGTCCACTATGACTTTAAACTGGCTTGGGACTGGCTTCTTTGGTGTATTTGTATTGGTGATGGATCACTGGTGGCCTCCCATCATTTTTACTTCTTGGAGAGAGCCCACCTTGTGATCATTTCCTTGGACTGGACCTTCTATGGAGCTGGACTTTTTCTTTTTCTTTCATTGATTTTTGTGGCTATGATTGTGTTAGATAGATGTTTTAGATTTTTTTCTTTTTTTTTCTTTTAATTTTTTATGTGGGTTATTAGGATATAAAGAGGTGGAAAAATCACAAAAATCAATATTATATGGTGTCACCACATCATGGTCATCTGGACGTGGGCAAGCATTTGTGGGGAAAGGCTAATAAATTCGCCAGGCAATGATATTATCTTTATTATCTTAATCTCATTTTTAATATTTACTTTAATTTATATTCAATTCATTTTATCTTTATTTGCATTATTATTCTTAATTTATTTTTATCTCAAATCATTTAAAAATTATTTAAAGGTGTATCCACATCAAGGTGCACTTGGATGTGGGTAAGGTATCAGGGGATCAGCTCATCAATTGGCTGAGGGATACCATTTGTAATTATTATTTATTTCATCTTATTATTCATTTCATTTTAATTTCTCAGCTCTCATATTTTTTTGGGCAATTTTGATTAATAATTTTCAAGTTTTTTTTAGTATGTTAGTAGTTTAAGTAATGATAAAAAAATAATAATAAAATAATAATAAAAAATAAAAAGAAAAACAAGAATAAAAAAAAAATAAAATTAATTTTTTTATATATAATTTCTAATTAGTATTGTTCTCTCTATTTAGTAAATTATTAATTTCTTTTTTTATTTAATGTCTGGAAGAAGAAGCCTCGAGCAGTTGGTCCGGATTATGTTGGCATTTTTGTTTTTTGTTGGGATTGGAGGAAGAACTGTGTTCCTTGTGGTGTAGGTGGCTAGAGAGAGTGTATGAATTGTAATGGTCAGGAACCGGATTGGAAGGTAATTTTTGGGTAGAAGAAGAAGAGGCTGGGATGGAGTTTTGGAAGGTGTGCTTAATTATTCTAGAAATCTTCCAGTGGTCATCAAGAAGTTGTTTCCTCAGGTTCTTATCAAAGTCATTCAAGGTCCCATGAAGAGCAAAGGCCTTAATCATGTTTGAACACATCATACTTAGCTGTTGCTTCATATTGGCTTAATCCAGTGTTAATGTGGTTTCTAGAGGTTGGCAAATCCCAATAGTAGTTTCAGGAGGCAGGGTCCCAACTAAAAAGAAGAATTGGATCAGTAGTTATTTTCTGTTGAAGAAATTTGATTAATTATTTTGGTACTTACAGATTGGAAGCTCATCAAATTTGTAAGCGGCCGGAATTTGGACTGTTGAAGAATTTTGAATGGATGAAGTAGGAGGATCAACCAGATTGAGGTATGGATTTTCTAGGTCATCTTCTAAATGGTGTTGAGAATATGAACTAGGATGAGGACATTCTTGTGGCCTGGTTGGAGCAGCAGGGCTCTTGTTGTTGTTGTTGATATTGTTGCTTGGCTCAGTTTGGTTGGATATTGGTGGTGGAGTACCAGGTTGGTTGTAGGATGGAGCAGGAGAAGGTGACCTAGAAGCTGATTGGGATCTTCTGCATGAAGTTCTGGAAGAAATTGAACTGTCATATGAATAATTGGCTGGCAGAAGAGAGGTGTAGTTGTTTCTTCTCGGTTGAGAGGGAGAATTTTGTCTGGGAGCAGTGCTTAGTGCTCTGTTGTCTTCTTGGGGTCCTCTGGCAGGCCTTCCAGAAGTTTTGGCATTTTTGGCATTTTTCTATGTAGGAAATTTTGAGCGCATAGCTCTGTGAGCACTAGGAGGGTGTTTCATGGAGTTATTGGCATTTGCTGGTGGATTTAGGCTGTTTTCTTCTTTTTTTTTTTGAAGGTTTGGAGTTTGATTTCCACCTCCCAACAAGGTGGGGAGGCTGCCTGGATAAAGTCTAGCATCCTGTGAGCTAATTTTGAAGCTTTTTGAGCAAAATTTGTAGAGATAAAGGCCATCTCTTGTGAAGATAAAGCAGGTCTTTTGGAGATTGAACTAGGGACAGATTGGTGGGATCTTCAGGATGGAGCTGAAGACAGAGAAGAAGAAGCAGGACCAAGCTCAGGGGACCTGGTAGAAGATCTCAAGATGTATTTGTGTGAAGGTGAAGGAGGGGGTATAGGATAATTGGGGTCTCTGTCACATTTTTTTTCTTTGGAGTTGCAAGAATCACAGGCCATATTGTAAATTTTAGCTTCAGGGGTTGGAAGAGTGAAGGTGGAAGGTCTGCATATGTGGATACACTGTTTGAAAGCATAGTTCTTCGGAGCAGTGAAGCAAGGAAGATCTGGGTCAAAAGCAGGAGATCCAGCCATGATCTGTGATGAGACATAAATGAAGAGAAAAGAGATAAAAGGAATTTTTTATCAGTGATGGGTAGATGGTGAAGAGAAAGTGGAAGTTCAGTAGGTTGGTTGCAGAGCATTGTGCATTGAATTGGCTCTATCTTTTTATTCAAAGTGTGGAAAGTCTGTCAAGACTTTAAACTGAACACTGTGGTCAGTCCATCAAGACTTTAAACTGAAAAATGGTATAGTCCCCCAAGACTATAAACTGAGGATTGTTTGACAGTTGAGTCCTTCAGGACTATAAACTGATAATGTGATGTTGGTGTGATTCTGATAGAGGGAATCCAAAGGGGGAGTCTCTGAATTTAGTTAGGGCAAGTGTGGGGGTAACTGATGAGCTGGCTGCTCTGTAGAAAAGTTACCCCAGAATGTTAGTTTGTTTCTTTGGTCTTTAATGGTTTGATCTCTGGTTCTGTCTTTATGATTTAAGTTTTGAGTCCCCCAAGACTTTAAAATCATGCAAAGAATGTCCAAGGAGGAGTTTTTAAGGCCAAAAGAACCTGGACATGCAACTGGTGAACATACTCTTTTTGGTAGGGTTAGTTTAGACACTTTTCATATTAAGGAGGGGAGATATAAATATTTGATTATAGCCATAGATGGCTTATCTGGTTAGGTAAAGAAAGAGCTTCTTATTAATTTGAATTCCAGGAATGTGGCAGATTTTTTGATGAAAAACTGGGTATATAGGTATGGAGTGATGAAGTTGGTAACTGTTGATGGAGGTCCTGAATTAAGGACAGAGTTTAGAGAGGCTATATCAAAAGTTGGATCAAATTTTAGGGTAGAAACCCCATATTATCCTGAATCTGAAGGAATGGTAGACAGAGGGAATCAAGTTATTAAGAATGCTTTGGTTAAAATGTGTGGATCAAGTGCTGAAAAGTGGAGGCACTATTTATCATTAGTTTTATTTGCTGACAGAATCACTGCCAAAAGGACAACTAAATATTCACAATAAAAACTAGTTTTTATCCAGAAAGCTGTTTTAACAGTTGAATTAGAGGCTGAATCATATCTTGGAGTAGATTGGGATACAGTCAAAACTACTGAAGAATTATTATGTGAAAGAATGGTTCAGTTAGGAAATAAAAAAGAAACTATAGAAAAGGCACATTCAAAAATGATGTATATTAGTAATCAGTCAGTCAAATATTGGGATAAGAGGTAAGCTCATAGGTTACATAATCCTTTTAAAACTGGAGATATGGTTTTGGTGTAAAATAGGAGTTTTGAAAGTCAGTGGGGTAGAATGTTTTCAGATAGGTGGAATGGACCATACTGAGCTAGAGAAAAGGTATCTGGAGGTTTATATGTGTTAGAAGAGTTGGATGGAGCTGTTTTAAAGAAGAGGGTAGCTTCTGATAAATTAAAGCTGTTCTATCCTAGGTGCACCAGGTGTGCTAAAGTCTAACTCAAAAATGAGGATAAACTACCTCCTATTGTTACAAAGTTTAACTTCAAAAATGAGAGAAAGTTATCTAACATCCATTATTAAGATTCCTCCAAAACAAGGATAAACTACTTTACTATTGCTTAAAGAAAATTTACTCCTCAAGAGAGTATAAACTACAGACTTTTTATAAAATTATTGATCATTAAATACAAATGTTAAAAGTTTATGGTGAAGAATTGTGTTAGAATGTAATTATTTTTTGGTAGAAGCATTCACAGGGGAACTTTCTAAATTTAATACTGGCAAGTTTGGGGGTAATTGATGGGCTGGCTGCTCTATACACAATTACCCCACAATGTTTGTTACCATAGTTTCCCTCTTTCTAGTTGAATCCTGGCTTTGTTTTTGTTATATAGGAAGTCCACTAAGACTCTAAACTGAATCAACACAACATCAAACAATTACACTCATTTGAGGCCGGATTCAAGGATTTTTTTTATGTTTTATTTTTATTTTGTAAAATTTATTTTTGGTTTTTTTTTATGTTAAAATTTTATTTTATTTCCATTTTAAAATTGTTCTGATATAATGATCACTAGTGGCCTCTAATCTTTTTTAAAAATGGGAGGGAGCCCACCCAGTGATCATTTCTATTTTTTTGTTATTTTGTTTTCAAATTTTCAAAAATCATTTATGTTTATTTTCAATTTCTTTACTTGTGTATCCCACATCAAGGTGCACTTGGATGTGGGTATGATGTCAGGGGTATGGTTCATCAAATGGCTTGGGGGAATCTTTAAATATATATATATAAATAAAAAAATAAAAAAAAGAATAATAATAATAATAATAAATTGTTAATTTTTTTATATAAACTTTTTTACTATTATTTTAGGGAAAAGGGTCTAATGGAGTACAGTATCTATTGGATTCTATCTCCAGATATGCTGTTATTCCTCCAAGACTTCAAATTGGCTGATTTTCAAGAATTCTTCAAGAGCTTTGTATTTATGTTTTAGGATCTGTTATTCCTTCAAGACTTTAAACTGAATACCTATGAAGATTTTGGAACTCTATAGGATCTGCTATTCCATCAAGACTTAACACTGAATTTTAAAGAGGAAAATTTAAAAAATATACAATTGACAAAATCATTGGTCCACAATGACCTAAAACTGGAAATAAATTATAGGATTTGGTCCTTTAAGACCTTAAACTAGAAAACAAACATCAAGATGTCAATCATTGGTCCTCTATGACCTTAAACTGGCATATTAATTTAACTTTGTCCACCAAGACTATAAACTGAAAATTGATTAAAATTTTGGATCTCAAGGATATTAGGTGGAAATGTTAATCAAGAAGGATATTCAATTCATTCATTTTTAATTTATAACTGTTTCATCAGTACTCAAACTGGTACTCACTCATTTGGACAACTCAGTCATTAATGAAAATAGTGCAACTAACTTTAGAAAATGGAGATGTCATTAAATGAAGTTATTTAGGATTAAAGAAAGATTGAGATTCTAAAGTTTATTGATCAAGATTGTTAGAAGTCAAAAATAAAGGTGCTAAAATCTCTGGAAAACTATGATTTATGATAAAATAGGAGTGATTTTAAAGGGTTGGAAATTTATTTGAATGTTGTGATGCTGAATCATAGAAGAAGGATAGGATTTGGATTTAGTGGGTCTATTTGGTAGAATATTTAGAAGGAAGCTTGGAGGACCTTATGGAGAGAATGGAATTATAGTATTTGGCTTAGGGGGAAGCCCAATGGGAATGGAATCAAAATTATTTGGCTCATTAAGAAGTCCCACTCTCTCATGCTGTGAAGAATGATGGAGATTGGTAGAGGAGAGTCTGAAGAGATTCAAACCTTGATCTTAGTAGTGTAATCATCACAAGGCAAATATGGCTTATTAAAATTTTAATTCAAATTATGTCAATTATATGATGTTTTAAAAGAATTAAGAATCAACTGGACAATAACAGTTATCAGCACCAAAAAGAATTAAAGAAGAAAAGACAATCAAAAAAAATAATCTCTTTGGAATATTTCAACCATAATATTAAAAAACTTTTCAAAAATAATCTTCACTTTATAATGTATTTATGCTGAATAGGATGAAGAGAAGATGAATATATGAATGATCAATTATGAAAGCTTAAAGAATGGAGACTTTCCTCATTGGAGGGAGGATGTGGCAGTCTAAATTTTAGTGTGGCACTTAATTTTATTAATAAAGGATTTTTTGGTAAATTATTGTTTAAATTGTAAAGGCCAATCTAATTTTAAAATGGTTATATTAATTAAATTGAGTATTAAAAAGTGGTTTAAAAGGGTTAATTCTAGTGTCACAATTTAACAAATAATTACAGGACAGGAAATGCAATTATAGGTCTTAAAGTGCATGGAAATCAAATTCAGGAGTCTCAAGAGCCATTGCAAATTTTTTTGTAATTTCTACTATTTTTCTACAATTTTTAATAATTTTATAAAGTATTTTTGATTATCTTTGATTTTTCATAATTTGCTTAACTTTGGTATTTATTTACTAGATAAATAGGGAGGCGCGGGCTACGAAAATTGGAATGGAAGATAAATGAGAAGAAACTCTATCATCTTTAATTTTTCTAGTTTTTTCTTTGTATTTTAAAGGTTCTAATTAAGTCTGGAAGTCAGTACAAGCTCTGTACAAGCTCTGTAAAAGCTCCAGTATATTCAGGTTTGCTAAAGTAGGGCACGTAACATACTATGCATATAAAGCCTGTAGACTAAAAATTAGATACATCTATCCATATATCTAGCAACTTGTATCTTAACAATCATATTAAAACCAACTACAAAAATTAATAATATTATATAACAAATTATAAATTTGTAATACCCTTATAAATATAACACTTTTACATAACATTATAATAAATTCACACATAATCATAAATATTAACTTATGGGGTACCATTATAAAGGTCTCATTACCAGGGAATTTATTTAAGCAGCTAAATCTTATGAAAATAAAAGCTTCATAAAAATATATTATTCAATAATTTATATAACTTTTCAAAATACAACTTACAATTTAAGGACTATTTTTATTTTTATTTAAATATATATATTTTTTTTAATTGAGTAACAGAAGATTTCATTTTCAATAGGCTGTAGGTCTTGTATTTTAGGTAAAATAAATAAAATTATACAAAATTTAGTTTTACAAAGACTTAATAGATTTGAAGTGAGAAGTGACTATATTCTTTTTAAAATTTGAAAATAGGAATGGCATTAGTTATTTAAATCCCTATAGTTATTAATAATTGTGATCAAAAAATTTGCTAAATTTATCTATTATTGCAATTATGTAGTAAAATATATCAATATTGTAAATTTAATTTACTTTCATAATTTTATGGTTTATCTTTTTGATGCAAATAAATGCTTAGGTATTTTAAGGAATAATTTTCATCCTCTAAATTGATAATCATATTGGATACTCAAAAGCTTATTTTGGATCAATATGTGCTCAATGTGTGCTCAATGAAGTAAAAAATTATGGTTATAGTTGATCAACTTATGCATAAGTTGAGATCAATTCAGGTTCATTTTTGAACCAATCTGAGAATAAATGAAAATCTAACTCTAATTTAGTTATATTTATAAAGTATTCATAAACCTGAAATAATGAAGGGACACTCTAAAGTTTAGGAGAGGGTATTTCTAGCAGTTCAACCCTAGATTCCCCATGATGAATGACCAAATTTTGCCACAGTGACAGAATTTTTCCACCACACTTCACTTTTGCACTGGAAAATCACCAGAGAAAACCGGAGCACACCGGAGCAAAGTGGTCATTCCTTGAGCACACTTAATCCACCAAATACTGAAAAACACCAAATCAACTAATACACTGAGAAAACAGAAAAATATGAAAAATAAAAAAAACATCAAGACATAAAATATTGGAAATTATCAGGGTTATTTATTGATAGTAATAACCTTCTGAAATTCCAAATATCCAGCTAGAAAATCAAGGAAATATCTAATAAATTTCCTAAAATAACCCTGAGAAAGCCCTAGAAAATACCCAAAATCTAGTGAAATCATTACCAAATCCTTAAAAGCATCAAATAACAATAGAAATACCACCATATAACCATTCAAAAATGCCACAAATCAATGCAAAAGCTGTAATACCCCAAATTAACACCTAGTAACACCATAATTCCCTTACAACAAATATTCAATCAAATTTTCACCTAAGTGGCCTACCCAGATGTGGAACTCCACATCCTCCCTCCAATATGGAATGTCCTCATTTCCAACAATTATGCATTCAACATTTATTCATCAACTACCATCATCTTCATCATGAACTCTTCATCACCAACTGGCTTATACAGCATAGACTCTGAAGAAATTAATCATGTTTATCAACTTGCTGAACAAGAGAGTAATGAAGGCAACAGCATGTCCTTAGCTTCAACTCCCAAAAACTTGTCTGTTCAAACTCCATCTCCTACATCTCCTTTAACCTTTAACAACTCTATCTCTTCAATCTTTGGGACCTCCTATTCTATTCCAGCCCCAATCAACTCTTCTGATTCCCCTAGTTCTCCTCGTGGATCTTCTAATTCTTCAAGAATTTCTTCATTGGCCATTCAACAAAACATAACCAGTTCTCTTGCAACAGAAGGTGAGCTCTCTTAACCATAAATTTTCCCAATTTTAACAAATTTTAACCCATATAGATAATCCTAAGCCCCCTGAGGCTTCTTCTTCCAACCAGTTAGATGATGAAGATAACTATGTTGGCCTTATTCTTCCAAAAAACAATTCCAAACTTTAGATCACACCAGGCTTCTTCTCCATCTGACCTTGAGGAACTTTGGGCTATCATTCAAAACTTTAATAAGAGTGCTGAGAAATTTTCTAATGATCCAAATTAGATACTCTTGATATAAACTTTTAACAAAAATGATTAGTTTCATATAATTGAATTTTGAAGTTTTAGTTGGTGCTGAAATATTAAAAATAATTATCTGATTCTGATTTTTCTATCACTAAGAATAAGAGAGTAGGCTTCCACCCCTACTGAGCTAGAACTGCAATGATCTAGACATCACCATTAGGTCCTCCAATTCTTCTCTACAAAACTTTACATCCCCAATTAAATTAAGCGAGTGGGCTTCCACCCCTACTGAGCTAGAACTGCAATGATCTTGACACTTCCATAAGGTCCTCCAATTTCCACAACTTCATCCATCATACTAATTTTCCTACATCACAAAATCAGATCTACAACCAAAAATCTCCACAAAGAAAAATTTTGACCAACTAAGTCACCTATTCCCAACATAATTCCATTCCTTTTCTAAAATAAATCTTGAAGATAATCAAAACCAAAAGTCCACAATCCAAATTTTTCTGCATAATTGTAAATTGAGAAGGTAGATTCCATAGAATCCTTTAAATGAGTGATTGATATAAAAATGACCGTAAACTTTGAAATATTCCAACTTCTTCCCACATCTTTCCACACTTCGTAATGAATTTAACAAACAAATGATTAACAAAATCTCCAGTTTAAGGTCTTAGAAGACTAAAAATAAAATTTTCTTGAAAAATTTGAATCTTCAAGTGCAAAAGACATCCAGTTTATAGTCTTAGAGGACTATCACCTGCATCACAAAACTAATACCAGAGATTGACCTAGAAACAAATAAGCAAATAAACAAGCTTTGTGGGGTAAATTTTGATAGATCAGCTAGCCCATCAGTTACCCCCACACTTGCTAATATTAAATATAGAAGGTTCCACTGTGAACACTTCTAACTAAAAAATCCTTCTCACAAATTGACCATTATAAATCACAACAATTTTGACACCTTTAGTTTTCCTTAGTCTTGAAGTTTAGGACCAATTGTAAAAATGACTTTAAGAGATTTTCAGTTTTAAATATTAAAGGACTAAAAGAATCTTGTAGAGAATTTCAGTTTTAAGTCTTGAAGGACTAACAGGGAAAAAGGTAAAATGAAATAGACTAAAAATAAATAAAATAAAACAAAAGATGTCCCCCAGCCATTTGGATGAGCTGAACCCCTGACAACATACCCACATCCAAGTGCATGTTGATTGTGGATACACAAGAAAGAAAAATTAAAAATACAACATAAAATAAATTTTTTGAAAATAATCTTTTTGAAAATTAAATTTTGAAAATTTCAAAATTTGAAAAATGACAATTTAATGAAAATCAAGAAAATAAACTAATGATCACTGGATGTGCTCCCTCCAATTTGTAAAAATGATTGGAGAACACCAGTGATAATCAACCACAATATAACAACTTTTTTTTTAAAAAAAAAATAAAAATTAAAAAAAAATAAACCAAAAAACACAACAAAACAGAAAAACAAATAAAATGAAATAAAACAAAACTCTTGAATCCAGAATTCCAAAAGATTTTGCTGCGTTGGCCTAAGGTTTCAGTTTATAGTCATAGAGGACTACCTATATAACAAAAACAAAGCCAGGATTCAACTAAAAACAGAGAAGGGTTGGAAAAAAACATTGTGGAGTAATTGTGTATAGAGCTTCCAACTCATCAATTACCCCCAAACTTGCCAATATTAAATCTAGAAGGTTCCCCTGTGAACACTCCTAACAAAATTTGATTCCATCTCAAATTTTCACCATAAAATAAAATTTTAAAATCAAAGTAATGAGTGATTCCTTGAAAGACTGTGAGATTTCCTAAAAGATTGATTTTGTAGTTTATCCTTATTTCAGAGTCAAACTTCAGCACTCTTTGTGCCCCTAGGGTAAAACTTCTTCACTTGATCAGTGGCTACCCTCTATTTCAATACAACACCATCCAGCTCTTCAAAAACATATGAACCACCAGAAACCTGTTCTCTAATCCTATATGGTCCATTCAATCTATCAGAAAACATTTTCCCCACTGACTTTCTAAACTTCTATTTTACACCAACACCATATCACCAGGCCTCAAAGGCTTCCTGAGTCTATGAGCCAACCTTTGATCCCAATACCTGAAAGACTGATCCCTGATCTTGATCATTCTAGCATATGCCCTCTCCAGTTATTCTTCCTTCTTCTCTAACTGTTGCATCCTTACACAGAGTAAATATTAAGTAAATTTGAAAACATCCCAAACAACACCAAAATATGATTCATATTATAGATCAACCAGTAAAACAGCTTTCTGACCAGAAACTAATTCAAAAGGAGAGTAACCAGTTGTCCTCTTGGCAGTAATCCTGTCAGCAAATAAAACAAGGGGTAAATAATGCCTCCATTTTTCAGCACTTTTTCCACACATTTTAACCAAAACATACTTAATGACTTGATGCCCCCTTTCAACAATTCCTTCTACTTCAGGATAATATAAGGTTACCACCCTAACCTTTGAGCTAATTTTTGAAACAGCTTCCTTGAAGTCTGCACCAAATTTGGAGCCACCATCAACAGTTACTAACTTCATAACACCATACCTATACACCCATTCCTTCATCAAAAATTCTGCTACATTTTTAGCAGTTTAACTAATAAGAGGTACAGTATAAACCCAACCAGAAAAATCATCCAATGCCACAATCTTAAAAAAATATTCTTAGATAGAGAAAAAGTTTCAGGAATTACCAAGTCCAAAATTTCAACACAATCTACCTCTTCTTCACCATCAAAGCATTTTTTCACAACATTATCATCAGGTTGGCCATATTCATCAGGTATTTCTGAGTCCAAAATTTTAACAGTAAAAAAAACTTCTACCTCTTGAGTCACCAAAGCATCTTTTTCAGGGTCCAATTCAACATCAGTAAGTGAATCTAAATACTCCAAAACAGCCTTCATTACCAACTCCATAGTTGGAATCCTACTTTCTCCATTTCTACTAGTCTTCATTAAATTAGCATTTAAAAGAAATTCCAAAACAACCTCTATAACCTTATCCCCCATAGCATTCCAAAAATTGTACTTTACATCATCTTCATGATATATAATATCACAATACAACAGATATTCCATAACCACCTGAAATTCAACCATAAACTGATAATACTGACAGAGAAAGTTGACACCACCTTTAGATTCCCATCTCCTAAAAATATTCTTAAGATCCTTTAATGAATAAAGCATTGACAATCTCACAATCATCCCCACCTTTAGCTTCTCCCAATTTTGATCTTTGTAGCCATTCATAGAAATAACTTCTTCTTCCACCTCTCTGTATCCTATAAAAAACTTTATCTGCCTCACCATATTCAAAGGTAAATCTCCATCTAATCCAGAAGCATTTTCATACTGATGTTAAAATCCTTCTAAACCCTCACCAGTAATCTTAGGCCCATCCCAAGATACAATCTTTACTGAAGGCCTGAGACCAACAGCAGCAGCAGCACTAACACAAGCACCAGATGGAGAAGACATCCCAAATAGCACCAAAAACCAATAAGAATCTGTAAGGGATCAGCCTTTTACCAGATAACCAACAATATCCTACAAGGGTTAAGCCCTTTACTAGGATAAACCAACAAAAAACAACAAAAGCAACAGATCTAGCAAGGGTTCAGCCCTATACGTAGATCCCTACAACAACAGATCCTGTACTGGCTTGACCAGTTACCAGAATCACCAAAACACCAACCAATCAAAATCCAACAACCAGAAAACAAAATTCTAGATGTCCAACAAGTAAGTTTCTTCAGCAGATAGATAATTTGAACCACACTTTGCACCACAGGAAATCAGAGGGTGAACTGCTAGCAGTTCCCTCTCTTTGAAACTTTCAGAAAGAGGTTGTGAAATCATTATGGAAATGTTTTGAAAGAATTAGGAAACTGTTTTTAAACTATATGAAATAAATTTGAAAAAAAAGTTGGCCCTAAATTGAGCCTCAATTTATCCCTTCTTGAGCAGAGCTTTGGATTAAAGTTGAGCATCAGTTAGACCAAATTTGAGCAATGGTTGAGCCACAACACTTAACATACCATAATATTCAACTTTATATCTAGATCCATTTAATGTTGGGAGGTCAGGTTTGATATTAGTAGAAATATCTTAAATGACACATAGTATACTAGGTCTGGAATATTATTTCAATTATCAATTTTATTTCCGCAAATATATAAAAAAGAATACTATTTAAGTCCTTTTTAGATATTTCATTAATAAAAATATAACTCTGTAAAAATATTTGCACATAATTTAAAATTTTCTAGACAAAAGTTGATATTGAGCCCTTATCAATAGAAATTTCTCATTGTTACTTGGAATAAAAAAGTATAAGACAATGTTCAAAAAATTTAATGTAGGAGAAAAAATATATATATATTTTATAAGGGGAAAAAATAGTAATGTATTTTTTTAAAAATTTACACTATTAAAGAAAATAATTTTAATATATTGGCACAAAAATTAGGCTCTAAAATAATGCACTTTTTTTAATTATTTATCTGTATTTAGTTATTATTAAAATGTGAGTCAACATTAATTATAAACATACATGAAAAATTCAATTTTGAATATTCATCCAATATTATATATATTCTCTACTTTATTCTCTTTCAAAACTTTGCTCTCACCCTCTCTTTCTTTAAACTACCACCATCACCATAAAATTCATTTAAATAAAATGTCAAATTTAAGATGCATTGGACAATTCTCTTTAAATTTTAAACCTATTTTTGCAAAAGAAAGATCTGTATTTGATGAAGTATCCACTCCAGTTATTAGGAAAAAAGGAAGATCTTTAGTTCATGTTTTTGGATTATTCAAAGAAGTAGAAGCAAAACCTATTGGTGATCTTTCTAACAAACAGAGAAGCCAAATTGGACAACTACTTGGAGAAATTGGATCTGGATCTCAAATTTTAACTGAGGAAAGGGCTTTAAATCCCCAAATACCTTATTATTTTTGCTCTTACTTAGTTCTACTTTTAAACAGGCAGTATAGAATTTGTGGCCTCCTTTTTTGTTTGACTGATTTTATTAGTCAGGCTAAAGAAGTATTTCTAAATGCTCAAATTGATTTGACACCAATTCCACACTAAAATCCAACCGTCTTCTTCAATATTCCTCATTCCTGTATTCACACAACTTCTGAAATTTCTGGGACAAGGGATAATCAAATGGCAAATCTATCTATACGTGGTATCAAAACAACTCTGAAAATGCATCAGATTCAAGCTATCAATTTTATGATAGAAAATGAAAATAACTTATCCGAAAAGTTAGAAAACCTGTGGAGGCATGCAGACAAAAGCTGGCTGAGAGTAGGTTCTAATAATTATTATGAAAAATTTCTTGAAGAAGAGTTATCCTCTGCAGGAATTGGTTCAATTCTAGCTGATGATATGGGCTTGGGAAAGACCCTCTCAACTCTTGGCCTAATTACTGCAACTAAAATTGAAGCCAGGCAATTCCAACTCTTGGGTGGTGGACAAGAGAAAGATAGGACATCTGAAACTCTCATCATTTGCCCACTTGCAACATTATCAAACTGGGTCAATGAAATAAGAATTCACTTTGAAGATAATGCACTACCTTTCAAGGTTCTTTATGGGAAGGATTCAAAGAAAATTGATTTTGAGGAGCTTCAGAACCAACTAGTTGTATGACTACCTATGAGACAGCAAGTCCATCTTCTTCAAAGAAAACTCCTCAACATATTCAGCCAGTAAATCATAAACTCATTTGGTACAGAATAGTTTTAGATGAGGCTCAGTAAGCATTCATTTGAATTACTAAAATTTTTGAACATAATATTATAAAAGCTGATGAAATGTTTAACATAATTTAAAAGTTTAATCAAGAATCCCCAGTCGCACAAGAATCAGAATATATTGGCCTTGGAGGCTGAGTATCAACTATGCTTGACAGGGACACCACTTCAGAACCGTACAACTGATCTTCAAAGCCTTACATCATTCCTCAGAATCGAAAGATGGCAAGAAAACTGGTTTTGGATTAATTTTCTTATGAATTGCTTAAACAGAGGAAGCTCTAGCTCAATAAAATCAATAAATACTCTCATGAATGTCATATGCCTGTGGAGAACTAAAGAAGCAATCATGCCAAGCCCATTATATACTGGGACGGCTGACTCATAGAGTCACATGTGGATGGATTTTTAGTGGGTATTAGTGCTTTGGCACTGGAGCCCCACACTGTTGAAGGTCATGTCTTCCCTTGTAAAATGAGTTTTCCCATCCTTAAAAAAATAAATAAATAAAGAAGCAATCTTATCACTTCCTCAAAAAATTGAGCAAGGAATATCTGTAGAATTATCAGAACCTTGGCAATCAAAACTTACGAAGCTTCAAGAATGTTTTTCTGAGTATTATGGGCCTTCTAGAAACACCAACCTCCCTTGGGACTCAGCTGAGTTTCTCCGAGAACTGTCAATTTTACGGCAATTTTGTAACCACCCTGTCTACAAAAACCTAGACCAACCTCCAACATTTCCTTTCACATGGAAACATTCGGCAAATATTATACATCTAATCAGTCATTTAGAAATTTTCTTAAGTGGAGAAAGGGGGAAAATTTGTCCCAAGGCTGTTATATTTTCAGAATATGCGGACTTTTAGGAAATGTAAGTATAATTCTATTAATTATCTCAATAACGTATTTTTAGCTTAAACGACATTTCAATATTCTATCCATTGAAACAGTATAAAAAAGGCTTTAGATGACCATGGAATTAGCTACATAAAGCTTGTAGGAAAGTTGAGCATGAAAAAAAGGGATGAAAATCTAGACAAATTCAAAAATGATGAAAGATGTCAAGTTTTGCTTGGTACAATCAAGGCTGCAGGAGTTGGAATAGACTTGAGGTGTGCACAAAATGTATATATAATGGTAAGTCAAAGATTCTTATATTGAAATAAAAAAGGTTGAAAAGAGAATTTGTTTAAAATATTGAAACAGGAGCCTAATTAGATTCCAGAAGCTGAACAGCAAGCAGTTGATTGTCTGTATAGAATGGGCCAACAAAATAAAATTCATGTACTCAAGTATTTTGTAAGGAGAAGTATTGAATTCAGAATTTATAAGATACAAAGAAAAAAGATTGAGCTATCAATGTATGTGAGATTTTCTTTAAATAAAGTTGCATCATAGCTAAAAAAATTTGACTGTTCTAATTTTTTAAGGCTAAGTGTCCCAAACATTGGAAACAAGGAATATGAGTCTGCTAGATTATTGATTAGGGAATTCATAAATAACTCACATTAAAATTTAAAATTTGTTCAAGTATGTAGGAAATGTTTATTGGGGCTTGACAATTAAGACGTCTTAATTGTTGAGGATTAAGAGAAGCAAGATATAATGAAGAATAGAAGTCACTTGGAAAACCCCTGGGGACTGAAAAAGAATTAAAGTGAGTCTCAATTGACACCACACAATATGGGGGGCGGACTTGCTAGCGAGTCCGCAACCTTGGACCCAAACTCACCACAGGTTGAACACACATTGAGCTATTGATAAAGGAACCATTCAATCAGGGATTAACACCACTCAGCAGAACAGTTTTAGGTGGGTGTTCAAGTAGAGTTCAGTATGGGTTCAGTATGAGTTCAGTCTGAGTTCCATCTGAGTTCCATCTGAGTTCAGGTTGAGGACTTGCTAGCAAGTCCACCCCCTATATTGCGTAGTGTGAGGATACCAAATTTAATCTATCATATAATGCTAAGTTCTGAAGTATTTCTCCTGAATAAGAGGAATTTTCTTGGATTTGAATGTCTTTCTGGTCAAGATTTTGTGCAAGTCTTGACAAATTCTTCAGATCTCCATGGCAAAAAATCTGCTTAAAAGAACCTTCATCATCAATTTTGGTGTCTGAGCAACATTTGATGTTTTTGAAAAGATTCTCATAGGTTTCACCACTTGAAAGTTGTTTAAGAAGGTGAGTTCGGTTAAAAGAATTCTGAAAAAGATTTTCAAATTTAAATAAGCTTGTGTAAAAATAAGATAAAAATATTAGTTCTTACTTTCTTTTTTATTTTATATTTATACTTTCTTATTTTAACTATTTCACAGAAACTATCAGAATCTTTTCCGAGTTGTAATTTATCAGCATAACCTATAAACCAGTGGTGAAGAACACCCATTTGATTTAGGTAGGAAATATGAGTAGAGTCCATTGAATAAGAAACCAAATAATTAGCTTCCAAAGCTTTATCCCAGTGCTTAATGATAATTTTTGCCAAAACTTGATTCCACTTGTGAAACCAATCAAGATTCCAAGCAAACTTTTTTCCAGGAAAGTTGCATTGATGAAGAAAGTGGATAAAAGCATCGTGGAATATAGTAGGGATTTGTTCAGAAACACGGTGTGGTATGGTAAGGTAAACTCTTACAGTCGTCTTGCTGTAAGTAGAATCCGGAGGAGATATGTGGATTTAGCTGAAAACCCCGTCCTTCCAACAAAAAAAAATATCAAAATGGGAATTCTAAATCACTAAGCTAACCAATCTACTTGGATCTGATTTATAAAATAATGAAACTCTAAAATAATTAACGCTTATTGAGATTAAAAGAAAGTGGCTGTTGAGAAAAGAAATACTGATAACAACAATTAAGGTGTACCAGTGAAAGATCTGTAAAGATTGACTTTTATGTTTTTATAATATTTTAAATTTATATGAGACAGCAATAATCAAGTCCCAGCAATGAAGACCTTTCTAAAGATACCCTGTATGAAGTGTGATTTAAATTGTTGAGTAGTATTTCTAAAATGTTATATATAAAATATAATGTTATAAGGGTATTACAATTTATTTAATTTGTTGAGTAATAAAAAATGAGACTGTGGTAGTTAATGATTAAGCTGAATGATGTGTCCCCCCTCTCAATTTCGAGTTTGAGAGTCGCTTAAGTATTCCTAGTCACGTGCCTAAGTTTTCCCCTCCAGAGCTCTTCCAGAGTCAATCCGGAGCCCGTACGGAGTCCATACGGAGTCCGTACGGAGTCAAAGCGGAGTCCGTACGGAGTCCGTCCGGACTTCCGGACTCAATTTAGAACCTTAAAACCATAATAAAAAATCTAGAAAAATTACACATAATAGAGCTACTTCCCCTTTACATACCAAACTAATTTTCGTAGTCTGCGCAGCTCTAATTACCCCGTGAAAATTCATCGAATTTAAGTAATTTCTGAAAACGTAAATATTTCTATAAAACTTTAAAATTCATTTAAAAATATAAGAAAAATAGTAAAAATTCTGGGAAAATTTCCCAAGGTTCTTGAGTGACTCAACTTAATACTTATAAATTTTTCAGACCATAAAAATAAGTTTTCTCCGTAAAATAAATTGTTTTCGTGTAGGCATTTGCTCGTGACCAATTTCTTCATATTTAAAACTCCAATAAATTAAATAAAACCCTTTTATAAAAAATAATAACGCCAATCTTGCACGCCGTAATAACTCCATTTACGTACTTAGGTGCCGTACTAAACTTTAGGCTACCACATCCTCCCTCCAATCGAGAATGTCCCCATTCTTAAAACTTTGCATAAGTGGTTGAACACAATATTCATCTTTAACCTTCAACCACCATCTTCTTTAATCAACTATAAAATTCATCTTCATCAATATGTCTTCCAAAGAACTTGTCGCTCCATGTGAACTCTGCGCTCGATACCAGGTACCTTGTTTAATGTCCAACCCTAATCTTCCTGGCAGAACAGCTTGCGACTTATGCCATGTGAAAAAAGTCAAATGCAACCGGCCAATAGTTCCTTCTAAAAAAAACGTATATTTAGGACCAGCAGCTCTCCCTGATCCCTCAACTTCTAAAAAGTGATCCAAAATTCCTGTCTTCTTAAAACAAATAAGATCAAAAACAGCTTCAAAAGTTCAATCTTCATCAACGGATCCCGGCCTAATTTTGCCTTCACAAGATCCTAATCCTATAACGCCAGTACCCCCAACTAACTTTGCTGGGACTATGTTTCCTGGCTCTAAATGTAAGATGCTATTTATCTTACTAAAAAAAAACTTTTAATCAAAATTGACTAAACCTATGACTTAATAACATATTTGAACTTCTAGCTGTCGAAATAACCAACACTGATGATGTTGGTAGAGTGAAGACGGACTATATCAATCATTACCCAAATTTTCATCGCTATCTTTTTCTTGACTTTACTAATGAGTTGAAACGAAAAATGCTGGCCTATTTTCAAGAAACTCCAGCTAATAACCATGAAGACCTCATGAAAAGAAGAATTTTAATGCAAAGCTTTGATAATGATGTTGAACAATTTCAAAGAAATTATCTTTTCTAACAGTATAACTTGATAAAATTTTGTTTTTGCTTGGTCTTCTTAAACTTTCAACATAAATGATGTTTTCTTTCTTCTCTGGCTTGATATAACATAAAATAAAATAAAATAAATCTTGTGATGATTCCACTACTGAGAGCAAGGTTTGAATCCCTTTAGACTCCCATATACCAGTCTTCCTTCTTGTCACAGCATTGAGAGAGTGGATCTTCCTATGAGCCAAATACTCCTGATTCCAACCTCATAGGGCCCCCCACTGAGCCGAATTCTATGATTCCAATCTCGCCATAAGGTCCTCCAAGCTTCACACCAAAAAAAATGGCCTAACTATGAGGCACTAAAAAATCATTCCCTAAAATCCAACTACCATCCTAACTTCTGATTCCTTCATCACAATTTTCAAACTTTGCTATAAAGCAAACCCATAAAATACTTTTGCCAGGATTCCAATAATAATATTAACTTTAGACCATGTTAAAGCACAACAAATTTTACCTGATTAACCATTATGCTTTCCTTAGCATCATCACCACCTAAAATTTTAGCCTCCTAAAGCTTATCAACACCCAATTCCAGAAATAATTGAATAACCAGTTTAGAGTCTTAGTGGACAGTGATAAATTAAAAGATTGAATTGAGTTATCCAAACAAGATTGACATTCCAGTTTAAAGTCTTGGTGGACCAAACATATAATCGATTACCAGTTTATTGTCTTGGTGGACCAAAGATCGTTTAGGTGCATAAATAACTTGATAAATTCCTAAGTAAGGCCTAGGCTTGACCAAAGATTGAATAAATTTGATAATCCAGTTTAATGTCATAGTGGACCAAACATTTGATCGACAAGTAATCCAGCATAAGGCCATAGTGGTCCAATGAATGTTGAATTATCCTGCAGATATTAATTTTCCAGTTTAAAGTCATAGTGGACTAAACAATGAATGAACTACCAGTTTAAAGTCATGGTGGACCAAACATTTAATCGATAAGAAATCCAGTTTAAGGTCATGGTGGACCCAACAGCTTGATAACAGTCCAGTTTAAGGTCTTGGTGGACCTCCGAAATTTGTATATAAAAAAAAACCTTAAAGAACGTCTTGAACAGTAGCCAGTTTAAAGTCTTGGAGGACTAACAGCTCCAAAATTCGTATAAAAACCTTAAGGAAAGTCTTGAACAGTAGCCAGTTTAAAGTCTTGGAGGACTAACAGATGTCAAGATAAAGAAAATTATCCTTAATGAAAGTCTTGAAAAATAGCCAGTTTAAAGTCTTGGAGGACTAACAGCTCCGAAATTCGTATAAAACCCTTAAGGAAAGTCTTGAACAGTAGCCAGTTTGAAGTCTTGGAGGACTAACAGATCCAAAATACATATATAAAAAAAAACCTTAAAGATCGTCTTGAACAGTAGCCAGTTTAAAGTCTTGGAGGACTAACAGATGTCTTGAAGTAAAATCCCATAGATATTGAGT
Organism: Hemileia vastatrix; assembly: GCA_030280995.1. NCBI lineage: Eukaryota > Fungi > Basidiomycota > Pucciniomycetes > Pucciniales > Zaghouaniaceae > Hemileia > Hemileia vastatrix. The sequence continues at coordinate 27,008,982 of JASXTE010000011.1, forward strand.
TCCCCTAGACCCTGTTTCCTGTCTAAACTATATGAATAAACTAAAAAGAATAGTGACTGAAAAATAAAACTAAGAAATATAATAATAATTTTGATTTAATTAATTAATATTTTTTTTTATTTTTTTGTTTTTTTATTTTATTTTATTTATTATTTTTTTATTTATTTATTTTTTATTATTTATATATTTTTTTTTTTTTTATTTATTTATTTTTTTTTTATTTTTTTTTTTTTTTAATTTAATTTTTTTTTTTTTTTTTTTTAATTTTATTTTAATAAAAGATTTTAGAAAAGATAGGTTTGAAATAAAAGTTAAAATTTAATTTTAAAGAAAGATAAATGAACGTGAAAAGAAAGATAAAAAAAGGTAAAAAGAATTATCAAAATTTAAAATTTAAAAGATGCCCCCCGGCCATTTGATGAGCCGTACCCTCGACATCATACCCACATCCAAGTGCAACTTGATGTGGTTACACAATTTTGAGAAATTGAAAAGAAAAGAAAATAAATGAAAGTTTTTAGAAGATAATTTTTATAATGATGATCACTGGGTGGGCTCCCTCCAATTTATAAAAATGATTAGAGACCACCAGTGAGCATCACCTTTACATTAATTCATAATATATATTAAAGAAAAGAAATCACAATCTAACATAAAAAATCAAAAACAAAAAAAATAAAAAAAAATAAAAAAATAAAAAAAATCTTGAATCCGGCGTTGAGAGCGGTGTCTCTTGATTCGTTCCAGTTTATAGTCTTAGTGGACTTCCTAAAATTAAAAGACAAAGCCAGGATTCAACTAGAAACAGGGAAAAATTTTGGAAACAAACATTATGGGGTAATTGTGTATAGAGCAGCCAGCCCATCAATTACCCCCACACTTGCCAATATTAAATTAAGAAGGTTCCCCGGTGAACACTTCTTCCAATAAATTTTAAAAAAATTTCCAACACTATCTTCACCCATATTTTTAAGAATTTTAAGTTTTCGAAAATTTCAAAGAAGGTCTTCTTGCATTTCGTTAAGTTTCATCATAGTTTCGTCGCCCATATGCAGTGTAACGACAGTAAATTATTTGATAAAAAAAAAAGATGATAGTTTATCCTCGTTGCGGAGGTATCCATAAAATTTCGTAGATATCATAGTTTATCCTCGTTGCGGAGGTATAAAATTTGATAAATGTCATTAAAATTGTAGTTTATCCTCATTCCGGAGTTCGTCCATATAATTTCATAAATGTCATAGTTTATCCTCATTGCGGAGGAATCCGTAAAGTTTCATTGATATCATAGTTTATCCTCATTGCGGAGGAAGACTTCGGCACTCCTGGTGCCTCTAGGATAGAACCGTTTCACTTGATCGGCCGCTACCCTCTTCTTCAATACTACTCCATCCAACTCTTCTAGCACATATGAACCGCCGGAAACTTGCTCCTTGATTTTATACGGTCCATTCCACCTATCTGCAAACATCTTTCCCCACTGACTTTCCAAACTCCTATTATACACCAGGACCATATCACCTGGGTTCAAAGGTTTCCTTAATCGATGTGCCAACCGCTCATCCCAATATCTGACTGATTGATTTCGGATCTTCATCATCCGCGAATATGCCTTTTCTAAATATTCTTCTTTCTTTTCTAGCTGCATCATTCTTGCACACAATAATTCTTCAGTAGTTTTGACCGTGTCCCAGTCAACTCCAAGATATGATTCAGCTTCTAAATCAACCGGTAAAACTGCTTTCTGTCCAAAAACAAGTTCATAAGGTGAAAATCCGGTCGTCCTTTTGGCAGTGATTCGATCAGCAAATAAAACTAAAGGTAAATAGTGCCTCCACTTTTCGGCACTTGTCCCACACATTTTAACTAAAGCATCCTTAATAACTTGATGCCCTCTTTCAACCATGCCTTCAGCTTCAGGATAATATGGGGTTGCTACCCTAACCTTTGATCCAACTTTCAATACGGCCTCTTTAAACTCTGTCCCAAATTCAGAACCTCCATCTACCGTCACCAACTTCATCACCCCATACCTATATACCCAATTATTCAAAAAAAATTCTGCCACATTTTTGGCAGTTAAATTAATAAGAGGCGCTGCCTCTACCCAACCAGATAAATCATCTCTGGCCACAATTAAATATTTATACCGTCCCTCTTTTATATGAACGGCATCTAAACTAACTCTTCCAAAGAGCGTATATTCACCGGTCGCGCGTCCAGGTTCTTTTGGCCTTAAATAACTTTGTCTTTGACATTCTTCGCATGACTGAACCCATGTTTAACAGCCATCTTCATGCCAGGCCACCAAAATCGATCAGAAATTCTTCTAAACGTTTCTCCAACGCCTCTATGCCCGAGATCTTCATGCAGTGATTTCAAAACTAATTCTTGCCCCTTCTCTTGAGTTATAACTACTTGAGGATTTGGATACCTCCTCCTCATTAAACGTCGACCAGATAGGTAAAACGTAGATGACTTCCTCTTGATAGCCACCCATTCATCGTCTTCACAATCTTCTGGCCTCTCTAAAGTCAACAAATATTTGACTAACAAAAAATAAAAACCAGTCTGACCCCAGACTTCATCTTGAAAATCAATTAATTTAACATCAATAGGGACTTCTCTATCACCAATATCACCTGCACATGAATGAGCCAATAATCGTTGACCCCTAAATAAATCTTTAATCGAGCTATGTCGATGTTTTTCTTCTGAACCTTTGGATCCTTCGAAAACCGCATTTGAAAATACCTCTTTCTCTTTATCCACCCTTTTATTTAAATTCTCTAATTCTCCAACATATACACCATTCCTTAATTTACTACTATCCCACACTACCAATCCATTTTCCTCTACATACACCACATCTTCTTCTACCTCCTCTCTGCCGAATTTATCTACACCTTTTTCAACACCTTTTTTAACATAAAAACTATTTTCCAGTTTATCCTCTTGGTGGAGGTCATCATCATCATAATCTAAACACAATAGTCCTGCCAGTTTAACCTCATGGGGGAGGTATGGAAAGTCTTCAGCTCCTTTAGTGCTGGCTTTGATAATAGGTATATCTTCATCGAACTCTTCTGAGTCTGAATCTTCTTCAGTGGGTGGTATCCTTGATAAACCATCTGGCATAGTAAAAGTTTTTCCAGGCTTATGAACCAAATCAAACGAAAAATGTTGAATAAAAGCTACCCATCTCGTCATGGGTGCGTTCGGTAAACTTGGGGAATTAATCATCTGGATTAATGATTTAGCATCCACTTGCAACTCAAAATGTTGCCCCCACAAAATATGCTGAAGTTTCTTCAGTATTTTTGCCACACCACATAATTCCAATTTTGGTTGTGAATATCTTGATTCGACCTCAGTAAATACTACAGATTCATACCTAACTGGCCTGATGTAACCAGCTTTATCCATCTGAGACAAAACCGCCCCAGCTGCAACCTGACTTGAATCGACTGCTAAATAAATTCTGCCAGCTTCTTTTCCATAATCCAACTTGTGCAGGACTAAATCCTTCCCCACAACCTCCTTCAACTTCACAAACGCCTTCTCACACTCTTCATCCCACTCCCAGTCTGCATCCTTTCTCGTTAACCGTCTCAATGGAGCTGCCAATGAAGAAAAGTCCTTGATAAACATTCTAACATATACGCAAACGCCTAAAAACCCTCTAACTTCGGTCGTATTCTTGGGTCTTGGCCAGGACTGAATTTTGTTAACTTTCATCTTGGACATAATCCTACCCTCTCTACATACCACATGGCCTAATATTTCTAAGGCTGGCACACAACATGAAAATTTTGAACCTGAAATAGTTAAACCAGCCTCTTCAATTCGAAACAAGATTCTTTCTAAAGTAATTGCAAACTCCCAAATGAATTTGCGTATCCCGGGATTCTCTTCCAACACCTGGTTATCATAGTCGGTTGTTGGTCCCTTAATTCCTCCATCATCTATAAAGATTCCAGCGTATTGTGGAATTTCATCTTGAAGGATCCAAGCCATCTGAGCTTGATAAACTGCAACCGAATTTGTTGCTCCTTGAGGTAATCTTGTTAACTGTAAACGTCCAAGTGGTGTATCGAATGTAGTGAGAGGCCTTGAGTCCGGATGTAACTCTCTCTCATTGTATCCACCCATAATATCTCCCATACCATAACACACTCTCCCTGCAAACGCTTCAACAAACTCCTCAGCACTAGGCCGTATCCCAGCATCCTTTATTGTAACCCTATTTAATTCCCTAAGATCATGAACAACTCTAAGCTTGCCATTCGGTTTCTTGATACAAAATACCGGACTAGAATAACTTGACGTTGATTGCTCATACAGTCCAGTGCGTATCCGTTCTCTGACAACTTCGATATAAGCTTCTTTCAATGCAGCTGGAATAGGAATCGGTTTCTGCTGCCACGGTTCATGACATACCACAGGAATCTTGTAAGGCTCCCCATAGGAATGCTTCAACACACCCCTCTCCTCTTCTACAAAAGCAATGGCCTTCTCTCGCTTGACCATCACATCCAACAACAACTTCTTCTCTTCTCCAGACAACCAACCATCAGGTTCAAAATTAACAACACCCAGTCTCTCAAAAGTGATTCTTGACGTCTCAGAAAATTCAGGCGGATTCTTTACCAAGGGACTTTCATAAGGATCTCTTGATAAACTTGGTCTTCTCAAGGGTGGATTTAATTTGGCAGGTAGCAGTTCATTAATAGGTCGAACTTTATTTGCTACTTTCTTATATTTGGCTGCCTCCACATCTAAATAAACTTGAGGTAAAACATTTACTTTTGTATCGCCATTAAAAATTTCATCAAATGAATCTTCTTCATTGTCAGAATCGGAATAAGAAAAATTAGAAAAATATTTTATTTCATTTTTAAATTTTACCCTTTTCTCCTTTCCCTCGTCTAATTTATAAACAGATTTTCCAACACCTTTTCTTCCCTTATCCAACAGTAAATTGCCCGTAAAGAAAGTTGGCAGTTTACCCTCTTGCTGGAGGACCGGAATTGAATTTTCACAAAAATTATTTTTTTGGGTTTTAATTATACTGAGATTTTTTATCGAGTTTTGATGTAATTTTTGCAGTTCACCCTCTTGCTGGAGGTCCCTAATAGAAGGAGATAATTGCAGTTTAACCTCTTGCTGGAGGTCTGGAAACGAATTTTCACAAAAATTATTTTTTTGTGTTTTACTTATACTGAGATTTTTAATCGAGTTTTGATGTAATTTTTGCAGTTTACCCTCTTGCTGGAGGTCCGTAATAGAAGGAGATAATTGCAGTTTAACCTCTTGCTGGAGGACCGGAATTGAATTTTCACAAAAATTATTTTTTTGGGTTTTAATTATACTGAGATTTTTTATCGAGTTTTGATGTAATTTTCGCAGTTTACCCTCTTGCTGGAGGTCCAAAATAGAAGGAGATAATTGCAGTTTAACCTCTTGCTGGAGGTCCCGAATAACATTTTCACATAAGTTATTTTTTTGTGTTTTACTTATACTGAGATTTTTAATCGAGTTTTGATGTAATTTTTGCAGTTTACCCTCTTGCTGGAGGTCCGTAATAGAAGGAGATAATTGCAGTTTAACCTCTTGCTGGAGGTCCGGAAACGAATTTTCACAAAAATTATTTTTTTGTGTTTTAATTATACTAAGATTTTTAATTGGATTTTGATAAGATTTTCGCAGTTTACCCTCTTGCTGGAGGTCCAAAATAGAAGGAGATAATTGCAGTTTAACCTCTTGCTGGAGGTCCCGAATAACATTTTCACATAAGTTATTTTTTTGTGTTTTACTTATACTGAGATTTTTAATCGAGTTTTGATGTAATTTTTGCAGTTTACCCTCTTGCTGGAGGTCCATAAACATACCCTTCCAATTTTTATCCAACCTAATTTGGCCCATTTTGCCCTTTTCACCGTTTTTAAATTTAATAGAAAAACAGGGTAAACCCAATAAACATATAGAAAAGTCCATAACATATTTGCACTCCAAAGTAATATTAACAGAAAATAATTGAGAATCCACTTGAATTATCTCCAAGTGAGCTGACCTATTGCAATCCGGGATCTCATCCTGAGGAGAGATTACAACATTTGAGCGATCAGCCCCTGCTACCCCAAAAAATGAGGGCATTCATCCCTTTCCAACAAACATAATTCACCAGAAGCCGTCCGTTTTATATGCCGCTTCTTGGTGCAAACACAACACTGGCACAGAGTAGTAATCCCTGGCCGTGTTTCCCAACCTTCATCTCCAGGAGGTGCTAGCCGCATATGTAACCTCCGCATATCTTCACCAGTGATCTCCAAACTAATCCCCATGCCAGCTTGATACCCTATCCTGGCCTCAAAATCCATCAAAAAAGGACCACCAAGAACAGTTTTGACTGCTCCTCGGGCCACATAAAAGTGAACCTTACCAACAGATCCACCAATGCCTAACCTGACATGCTCAGCAGTACCCATCAGCTCTGTTGCATGCCCTCCAATACCTCTGAGGTTTCCCCCGTTCCACTTTTAATTGGCAAGCCTATACTCGTCGCTTGCTCCAATGAAATTAAATTAATTTGAGACCCTGAATCTACCAAGGCCTTTACTTCTTTACCATTAAGAGTTACCACCAGGTAACCCAGGGGAGCGGAAAAATGTGTATCTACATCTTCCCCAAACTTTTCAGCATTTTCACAAATATATTCCACCTCTCCAGTGGAAACCCGACGCCTCGTCAAATGCTTCTTTTGCTTTTCAGCAAGCGCCGGACTAATCGTAAATAACTCCCCCAAAGATAAGGGAATCTGCAGTTGATTCACCCTATTCAAAACTGCGTCCATCGCATTAGCTTGACCAGAAGCTACTGGCCGCTCATACTGGACCTTTGATTTAACAACCTTGGCCCTGGGTACCTCTTGAGGTCCAACCGAGCCATCTTCACCCCCCATTATAACATCTTCACTTTCTATAACCCTAACTCCGTCACCAGCTTCTTGCACTAATCCTGATCCATCGCTAGTCCTTCTTACACCCTCCATTGGGATGGGACCGCTAAAACTTGGTCTGGGTAGAGACGCCAACGGTACGTCCTCCTCAGAATCCAAATCATCCTCTGGCATAGGCTCACCATTTAAATCAAACTTGCCATAACTAGGGGGCCCCATATCAGCAATCCCCTTCTGCATTTTATATAATTTGTCCTTAGAGTAAGGGTTCAATTTGTTGACGGCCGTTTGAGCACTAGAATTCTTGTCCTTAGAGTAAGGGTTCACTTTTTTATTGGCCTTGCCAGGATTAGCCCTCAATTGGCTCTGAATGCTACTTTTCGCCTTAGTAGCGGCTGCTCTTCTAGCAGCATTAACATCGTATTTGCCAGCCATACAGCTACCCTCCACCTGGGCAACCGTCGCCAGCTCTAAACCTCCAAAAGAAGTAGAAAATGTGGCTTTACTGACCTCTTTCTCCTTGCCCTTGTCAGCTTTACCACCATTACCATTACCATTTTTGCCACTCTTGGAATTAACATCTTCATCCGTCACCTCTTCAAATCTGGCTCTCCTTTCAGCCGTTAAACTTCTTCTGACCAAATCAGAAGGAGACTGTCCATCACTGGGCTTGAGGAACGAACCATCGGGAAATTTATAAACTTTACCATCGAATAAAACTCGCCCAGCATCCATATCCTTATCAAGAGCAAAACAAACTGTTGCTCTGTGCCCTCTCCTATTACAATAGGAGCACACCTTTGGCTCATCATAGCCACCTCTATAACTACTACCACCATTCCCACCATTTCTCCCATTGCCTGGGAAGCGGTTACCGTTGTTATTGCCATTATAATTTCGACGTTCATAACCTCTAGACTGATAAGAAGTCGACGTCGACGAAGAAGCGATTGGGGCCTTATTGGCCTTCTGGGTTTCTTGAACAAATATTTTTAATTGTTTAGTTAAATCGGCCAGGTGATCGACCATCTTATTATCTACATTACCCTCAACTTTAGCAGCAGGTAATCCCATTTGAGCCTTCTTAGCCTCCTGGGCTTTGACCATAATATCATTGTTTTCGGCCAAAACTTCGCTAACCTTGCTAACATATTGAGTGAATGACTCTTGATATTTGTCCAACGCCAATAACTTTAGATGGGATTGAATGTTGTCCTTGATAACCTCCAGAGCCGGCAGTTTCTGCTCACCATTAGGCAGTTCCTTCATCAAATCTTTTCTTGAAAGATCCTTCAAGACGTCCATACGAATATCCCTGCTGCATGCTGACCAAAACAAATCTTTTGCTTGGTTCTCATGCACTAACTCGTCCACCAGTATGAGATATTCCACCACTTCATCAAACTGAACACAGAGCTTTTTGAAGTCAGCCATAGAAGAAACACCACCTTTTGCTTGCCAGTCTCCAACGATTTTATTGAGGTCCATCATAGTAAACCTAACACCCCATCTATCAACCATAGCTTTAGAAAGCTTAACCCAATCCTTGTCCTTGAATGCCTGCATAGCAATAACCTCTTTTTCCACCTCCCTATCGGCAATAAAAAATCTAACTTGCTTCACCATATCCACATGGGAAGCACCATCAACAGCAGCAGCAGCTTCATACCTGCTAATGAACCATTTAACCTCCTCCCCATCAAACTTTGGGCCATCCCAAGAAACAATTCTAACTGAGAGAGTAAGAGGGTTAGAAGATCCAGAAGCAACAGCAGAAGAAGACATCCCAATAAGTAATGAAAAGCGTTAACAATCGATAAAATAACAAGCCTCTTGCAGGCCAATAACAAAAATCCAATTAGAGTTCCAGAAAATAAGCCTCTTGCAGGCTAATAACGTTCTTGATCCAAGTAAGTCTTTAAAGAAAGCTAGAGAAATCGAACCCCATGTTGGGCGCCAACTATGGTAAGGTAAACTCTTACAGTCACCTTGCTGTAAGCAGAATCCGGAGGAGATATGTGGATTTAGCTGAAAACCCCGTCCTTCCAACAAAAAAAAATATCAAAATGGGAATTCTAAATCACTAAGCTAACCAATCTACTTGGATCTGATTTATAAAATAATGAAACTCTAAAATAATTAACGCTTATTGAGATTAAAAGAAAGTGGCTGTTGAGAAAAGAAATACTGATAACAACAATTAAGGTGTACCAGTGAAAGATCTGTAAAGATTGACTTTTATGTTTTTATAATATTTTAAATTTATATGAGACAGCAATAATCAAGTCCCAGCAATGAAGACCTTTCTAAAGATACCCTGTATGAAGTGTGATTTAAATTGTTGAGTAGTATTTCTAAAATGTTATATATAAAATATAATGTTATAAGGGTATTACAATTTATTTAATTTGTTGAGTAATAAAAAATGAGACTGTGGTAGTTAATGATTAAGCTGAATGATGTGTCCCCCCTCTCAATTTCGAGTTTGAGAGTCGCTTAAGTATTCCTAGTCACGTGCCTAAGTTTTCCCCTCCAGAGCTCTTCCAGAGTCAATCCGGAGCCCGTACGGAGTCCATACGGAGTCCGTACGGAGTCAAAGCGGAGTCCGTACGGAGTCCGTCCGGACTTCCGGACTCAATTTAGAACCTTAAAACCATAATAAAAAATCTAGAAAAATTACACATAATAGAGCTACTTCCCCTTTACATACCAAACTAATTTTCGTAGTCTGCGCAGCTCTAATTACCCCGTGAAAATTCATCGAATTTAAGTAATTTCTGAAAACGTAAATATTTCTATAAAACTTTAAAATTCATTTAAAAATATAAGAAAAATAGTAAAAATTCTGGGAAAATTTCCCAAGGTTCTTGAGTGACTCAACTTAATACTTATAAATTTTTCAGACCATAAAAATAAGTTTTCTCCGTAAAATAAATTGTTTTCGTGTAGGCATTTGCTCGTGACCAATTTCTTCATATTTAAAACTCCAATAAATTAAATAAAACCCTTTTATAAAAAATAATAACGCCAATCTTGCACGCCGTAATAACTCCATTTACGTACTTAGGTGCCGTACTAAACTTTAGGCTACCACATCCTCCCTCCAATCGAGAATGTCCCCATTCTTAAAACTTTGCATAAGTGGTTGAACACAATATTCATCTTTAACCTTCAACCACCATCTTCTTTAATCAACTATAAAATTCATCTTCATCAATATGTCTTCCAAAGAACTTGTCGCTCCATGTGAACTCTGCGCTCGATACCAGGTACCTTGTTTAATGTCCAACCCTAATCTTCCTGGCAGAACAGCTTGCGACTTATGCCATGTGAAAAAAGTCAAATGCAACCGGCCAATAGTTCCTTCTAAAACAAACGTATATTTAGGACCAGCAGCTCTCCCTGATCCCTCAACTTCTAAAAAGTGATCCAAAATTCCTGTCTTCTTAAAACAAATAAGATCAAAAACAGCTTCAAAAGTTCAATCTTCATCAACGGATCCCGGCCTAATTTTGCCTTCACAAGATCCTAATCCTATAACGCCAGTACCCCCAACTAACTTTGCTGGGACTATGTTTCCTGGCTCTAAATGTAAGATGCTATTTATCTTACTAAAAAAAAACTTTTAATCAAAATTGACTAAACCTATGACTTAATAACATATTTGAACTTCTAGCTGTCGAAATAACCAACACTGATGATGTTGGTAGAGTGAAGACGGACTATATCAATCATTACCCAAATTTTCATCGCTATCTTTTTCTTGACTTTACTAATGAGTTGAAACGAAAAATGCTGGCCTATTTTCAAGAAACTCCAGCTAATAACCATGAAGACCTCATGAAAAGAAGAATTTTAATGCAAAGCTTTGATAATGATGTTGAACAATTTCAAAGAAATTATCTTTTCTAACAGTATAACTTGATAAAATTTTGTTTTTGCTTGGTCTTCTTAAACTTTCAACATAAATGATGTTTTCTTTCTTCTCTGGCTTGATATAACATAAAATAAAATAAAATAAATCTTGTGATGATTCCACTACTGAGAGCAAGGTTTGAATCCCTTTAGACTCCCATATACCAGTCTTCCTTCTTGTCACAGCATTGAGAGAGTGGATCTTCCTATGAGCCAAATACTCCTGATTCCAACCTCATAGGGCCCCCCACTGAGCCGAATTCTATGATTCCAATCTCGCCATAAGGTCCTCCAAGCTTCACACCAAAAAAAATGGCCTAACTATGAGGCACTAAAAAATCATTCCCTAAAATCCAACTACCATCCTAACTTCTGATTCCTTCATCACAATTTTCAAACTTTGCTATAAAGCAAACCCATAAAATACTTTTGCCAGGATTCCAATAATAATATTAACTTTAGACCATGTTAAAGCACAACAAATTTTACCTGATTAACCATTATGCTTTCCTTAGCATCATCACCACCTAAAATTTTAGCCTCCTAAAGCTTATCAACACCCAATTCCAGAAATAATTGAATAACCAGTTTAGAGTCTTAGTGGACAGTGATAAATTAAAAGATTGAATTGAGTTATCCAAACAAGATTGACATTCCAGTTTAAAGTCTTGGTGGACCAAACATATAATCGATTACCAGTTTATTGTCTTGGTGGACCAAAGATCGTTTAGGTGCATAAATAACTTGATAAATTCCTAAGTAAGGCCTAGGCTTGACCAAAGATTGAATAAATTTGATAATCCAGTTTAATGTCATAGTGGACCAAACATTTGATCGACAAGTAATCCAGCATAAGGCCATAGTGGTCCAATGAATGTTGAATTATCCTGCAGATATTAATTTTCCAGTTTAAAGTCATAGTGGACTAAACAATGAATGAACTACCAGTTTAAAGTCATGGTGGACCAAACATTTAATCGATAAGAAATCCAGTTTAAGGTCATGGTGGACCCAACAGCTTGATAACAGTCCAGTTTAAGGTCTTGGTGGACCTCCGAAATTCGTATATAAAAAAAAACCTTAAAGAACGTCTTGAACAGTAGCCAGTTTAAAGTCTTGGAGGACTAACAGCTCCAAAATTCGTATAAAAACCTTAAGGAAAGTCTTGAACAGTAGCCAGTTTAAAGTCTTGGAGGACTAACAGATGTCAAGATAAAGAAAATTATCCTTAATGAAAGTCTTGAAAAATAGCCAGTTTAAAGTCTTGGAGGACTAACAGCTCCGAAATTCGTATAAAACCCTTAAGGAAAGTCTTGAACAGTAGCCAGTTTGAAGTCTTGGAGGACTAACAGATCCAAAATACATATATAAAAAAAAACCTTAAAGATCGTCTTGAACAGTAGCCAGTTTAAAGTCTTGGAGGACTAACAGATGTCTTGAAGTAAAATCCCATAGATATTGAGTTCCCCTAGACCCTGTTTCCTGTCTAAACTATATGAATAAACTAAAAAGAATAGTGACTGAAAAATAAAACTAAGAAATATAATAATAATTTTGATTTAATTAATTAATATTTTTTTTTATTTTTTTGTTTTTTTATTTTATTTTATTTATTATTTTTTTATTTATTTATTTTTTATTATTTATATATTTTTTTTTTTTTTTATTTATTTATTTTTTTTTTATTTTTTTTTTTTTTTAATTTAATTTTTTTTTTTTTTTTTTAATTTTATTTTAATAAAAGATTTTAGAAAAGATAGGTTTGAAATAAAAGTTAAAATTTAATTTTAAAGAAAGATAAATGAACGTGAAAAGAAAGATAAAAAAAGGTAAAAAGAATTATCAAAATTTAAAATTTAAAAGATGCCCCCCGGCCATTTGATGAGCCGTACCCTCGACATCATACCCACATCCAAGTGCAACTTGATGTGGTTACACAATTTTGAGAAATTGAAAAGAAAAGAAAATAAATGAAAGTTTTTAGAAGATAATTTTTATAATGATGATCACTGGGTGGGCTCCCTCCAATTTATAAAAATGATTAGAGACCACCAGTGAGCATCACCTTTACATTAATTCATAATATATATTAAAGAAAAGAAATCACAATCTAACATAAAAAATCAAAAACAAAAAAAATAAAAAAAAATAAAAAAATAAAAAAAATCTTGAATCCGGCGTTGAGAGCGGTGTCTCTTGATTCGTTCCAGTTTATAGTCTTAGTGGACTTCCTAAAATTAAAAGACAAAGCCAGGATTCAACTAGAAACAGGGAAAAATTTTGGAAACAAACATTATGGGGTAATTGTGTATAGAGCAGCCAGCCCATCAATTACCCCCACACTTGCCAATATTAAATTAAGAAGGTTCCCCGGTGAACACTTCTTCCAATAAATTTTAAAAAAATTTCCAACACTATCTTCACCCATATTTTTAAGAATTTTAAGTTTTCGAAAATTTCAAAGAAGGTCTTCTTGCATTTCGTTAAGTTTCATCATAGTTTCGTCGCCCATATGCAGTGTAACGACAGTAAATTATTTGATAAAAAAAAAAGATGATAGTTTATCCTCGTTGCGGAGGTATCCATAAAATTTCGTAGATATCATAGTTTATCCTCGTTGCGGAGGTATAAAATTTGATAAATGTCATTAAAATTGTAGTTTATCCTCATTCCGGAGTTCGTCCATATAATTTCATAAATGTCATAGTTTATCCTCATTGCGGAGGAATCCGTAAAGTTTCATTGATATCATAGTTTATCCTCATTGCGGAGGAAGACTTCGGCACTCCTGGTGCCTCTAGGATAGAACCGTTTCACTTGATCGGCCGCTACCCTCTTCTTCAATACTACTCCATCCAACTCTTCTAGCACATATGAACCGCCGGAAACTTGCTCCTTGATTTTATACGGTCCATTCCACCTATCTGCAAACATCTTTCCCCACTGACTTTCCAAACTCCTATTATACACCAGGACCATATCACCTGGGTTCAAAGGTTTCCTTAATCGATGTGCCAACCGCTCATCCCAATATCTGACTGATTGATTTCGGATCTTCATCATCCGCGAATATGCCTTTTCTAAATATTCTTCTTTCTTTTCTAGCTGCATCATTCTTGCACACAATAATTCTTCAGTAGTTTTGACCGTGTCCCAGTCAACTCCAAGATATGATTCAGCTTCTAAATCAACCGGTAAAACTGCTTTCTGTCCAAAAACAAGTTCATAAGGTGAAAATCCGGTCGTCCTTTTGGCAGTGATTCGATCAGCAAATAAAACTAAAGGTAAATAGTGCCTCCACTTTTCGGCACTTGTCCCACACATTTTAACTAAAGCATCCTTAATAACTTGATGCCCTCTTTCAACCATGCCTTCAGCTTCAGGATAATATGGGGTTGCTACCCTAACCTTTGATCCAACTTTCAATACGGCCTCTTTAAACTCTGTCCCAAATTCAGAACCTCCATCTACCGTCACCAACTTCATCACCCCATACCTATATACCCAATTATTCAAAAAAAATTCTGCCACATTTTTGGCAGTTAAATTAATAAGAGGCGCTGCCTCTACCCAACCAGATAAATCATCTCTGGCCACAATTAAATATTTATACCGTCCCTCTTTTATATGAACGGCATCTAAACTAACTCTTCCAAAGAGCGTATATTCACCGGTCGCGCGTCCAGGTTCTTTTGGCCTTAAATAACTTTGTCTTTGACATTCTTCGCATGACTGAACCCATGTTTAACAGCCATCTTCATGCCAGGCCACCAAAATCGATCAGAAATTCTTCTAAACGTTTCTCCAACGCCTCTATGCCCGAGATCTTCATGCAGTGATTTCAAAACTAATTCTTGCCCCTTCTCTTGAGTTATAACTACTTGAGGATTTGGATACCTCCTCCTCATTAAACGTCGACCAGATAGGTAAAACGTAGATGACTTCCTCTTGATAGCCACCCATTCATCGTCTTCACAATCTTCTGGCCTCTCTAAAGTCAACAAATATTTGACTAACAAAAAATAAAAACCAGTCTGACCCCAGACTTCATCTTGAAAATCAATTAATTTAACATCAATAGGGACTTCTCTATCACCAATATCACCTGCACATGAATGAGCCAATAATCGTTGACCCCTAAATAAATCTTTAATCGAGCTATGTCGATGTTTTTCTTCTGAACCTTTGGATCCTTCGAAAACCGCATTTGAAAATACCTCTTTCTCTTTATCCACCCTTTTATTTAAATTCTCTAATTCTCCAACATATACACCATTCCTTAATTTACTACTATCCCACACTACCAATCCATTTTCCTCTACATACACCACATCTTCTTCTACCTCCTCTCTGCCGAATTTATCTACACCTTTTTCAACACCTTTTTTAACATAAAAACTATTTTCCAGTTTATCCTCTTGGTGGAGGTCATCATCATCATAATCTAAACACAATAGTCCTGCCAGTTTAACCTCATGGGGGAGGTATGGAAAGTCTTCAGCTCCTTTAGTGCTGGCTTTGATAATAGGTATATCTTCATCGAACTCTTCTGAGTCTGAATCTTCTTCAGTGGGTGGTATCCTTGATAAACCATCTGGCATAGTAAAAGTTTTTCCAGGCTTATGAACCAAATCAAACGAAAAATGTTGAATAAAAGCTACCCATCTCGTCATGGGTGCGTTCGGTAAACTTGGGGAATTAATCATCTGGATTAATGATTTAGCATCCACTTGCAACTCAAAATGTTGCCCCCACAAAATATGCTGAAGTTTCTTCAGTATTTTTGCCACACCACATAATTCCAATTTTGGTTGTGAATATCTTGATTCGACCTCAGTAAATACTACAGATTCATACCTAACTGGCCTGATGTAACCAGCTTTATCCATCTGAGACAAAACCGCCCCAGCTGCAACCTGACTTGAATCGACTGCTAAATAAATTCTGCCAGCTTCTTTTCCATAATCCAACTTGTGCAGGACTAAATCCTTCCCCACAACCTCCTTCAACTTCACAAACGCCTTCTCACACTCTTCATCCCACTCCCAGTCTGCATCCTTTCTCGTTAACCGTCTCAATGGAGCTGCCAATGAAGAAAAGTCCTTGATAAACATTCTAACATATACGCAAACGCCTAAAAACCCTCTAACTTCGGTCGTATTCTTGGGTCTTGGCCAGGACTGAATTTTGTTAACTTTCATCTTGGACATAATCCTACCCTCTCTACATACCACATGGCCTAATATTTCTAAGGCTGGCACACAACATGAAAATTTTGAACCTGAAATAGTTAAACCAGCCTCTTCAATTCGAAACAAGATTCTTTCTAAAGTAATTGCAAACTCCCAAATGAATTTGCGTATCCCGGGATTCTCTTCCAACACCTGGTTATCATAGTCGGTTGTTGGTCCCTTAATTCCTCCATCATCTATAAAGATTCCAGCGTATTGTGGAATTTCATCTTGAAGGATCCAAGCCATCTGAGCTTGATAAACTGCAACCGAATTTGTTGCTCCTTGAGGTAATCTTGTTAACTGTAAACGTCCAAGTGGTGTATCGAATGTAGTGAGAGGCCTTGAGTCCGGATGTAACTCTCTCTCATTGTATCCACCCATAATATCTCCCATACCATAACACACTCTCCCTGCAAACGCTTCAACAAACTCCTCAGCACTAGGCCGTATCCCAGCATCCTTTATTGTAACCCTATTTAATTCCCTAAGATCATGAACAACTCTAAGCTTGCCATTCGGTTTCTTGATACAAAATACCGGACTAGAATAACTTGACGTTGATTGCTCATACAGTCCAGTGCGTATCCGTTCTCTGACAACTTCGATATAAGCTTCTTTCAATGCAGCTGGAATAGGAATCGGTTTCTGCTGCCACGGTTCATGACATACCACAGGAATCTTGTAAGGCTCCCCATAGGAATGCTTCAACACACCCCTCTCCTCTTCTACAAAAGCAATGGCCTTCTCTCGCTTGACCATCACATCCAACAACAACTTCTTCTCTTCTCCAGACAACCAACCATCAGGTTCAAAATTAACAACACCCAGTCTCTCAAAAGTGATTCTTGACGTCTCAGAAAATTCAGGCGGATTCTTTACCAAGGGACTTTCATAAGGATCTCTTGATAAACTTGGTCTTCTCAAGGGTGGATTTAATTTGGCAGGTAGCAGTTCATTAATAGGTCGAACTTTATTTGCTACTTTCTTATATTTGGCTGCCTCCACATCTAAATAAACTTGAGGTAAAACATTTACTTTTGTATCGCCATTAAAAATTTCATCAAATGAATCTTCTTCATTGTCAGAATCGGAATAAGAAAAATTAGAAAAATATTTTATTTCATTTTTAAATTTTACCCTTTTCTCCTTTCCCTCGTCTAATTTATAAACAGATTTTCCAACACCTTTTCTTCCCTTATCCAACAGTAAATTGCCCGTAAAGAAAGTTGGCAGTTTACCCTCTTGCTGGAGGACCGGAATTGAATTTTCACAAAAATTATTTTTTTGGGTTTTAATTATACTGAGATTTTTTATCGAGTTTTGATGTAATTTTTGCAGTTCACCCTCTTGCTGGAGGTCCCTAATAGAAGGAGATAATTGCAGTTTAACCTCTTGCTGGAGGTCTGGAAACGAATTTTCACAAAAATTATTTTTTTGTGTTTTACTTATACTGAGATTTTTAATCGAGTTTTGATGTAATTTTTGCAGTTTACCCTCTTGCTGGAGGTCCGTAATAGAAGGAGATAATTGCAGTTTAACCTCTTGCTGGAGGACCGGAATTGAATTTTCACAAAAATTATTTTTTTGGGTTTTAATTATACTGAGATTTTTTATCGAGTTTTGATGTAATTTTCGCAGTTTACCCTCTTGCTGGAGGTCCAAAATAGAAGGAGATAATTGCAGTTTAACCTCTTGCTGGAGGTCCCGAATAACATTTTCACATAAGTTATTTTTTTGTGTTTTACTTATACTGAGATTTTTAATCGAGTTTTGATGTAATTTTTGCAGTTTACCCTCTTGCTGGAGGTCCGTAATAGAAGGAGATAATTGCAGTTTAACCTCTTGCTGGAGGTCCGGAAACGAATTTTCACAAAAATTATTTTTTTGTGTTTTAATTATACTAAGATTTTTAATTGGATTTTGATAAGATTTTCGCAGTTTACCCTCTTGCTGGAGGTCCAAAATAGAAGGAGATAATTGCAGTTTAACCTCTTGCTGGAGGTCCCGAATAACATTTTCACATAAGTTATTTTTTTGTGTTTTACTTATACTGAGATTTTTAATCGAGTTTTGATGTAATTTTTGCAGTTTACCCTCTTGCTGGAGGTCCATAAACATACCCTTCCAATTTTTATCCAACCTAATTTGGCCCATTTTGCCCTTTTCACCGTTTTTAAATTTAATAGAAAAACAGGGTAAACCCAATAAACATATAGAAAAGTCCATAACATATTTGCACTCCAAAGTAATATTAACAGAAAATAATTGAGAATCCACTTGAATTATCTCCAAGTGAGCTGACCTATTGCAATCCGGGATCTCATCCTGAGGAGAGATTACAACATTTGAGCGATCAGCCCCTGCTACCCCAAAAAATGAGGGCATTCATCCCTTTCCAACAAACATAATTCACCAGAAGCCGTCCGTTTTATATGCCGCTTCTTGGTGCAAACACAACACTGGCACAGAGTAGTAATCCCTGGCCGTGTTTCCCAACCTTCATCTCCAGGAGGTGCTAGCCGCATATGTAACCTCCGCATATCTTCACCAGTGATCTCCAAACTAATCCCCATGCCAGCTTGATACCCTATCCTGGCCTCAAAATCCATCAAAAAAGGACCACCAAGAACAGTTTTGACTGCTCCTCGGGCCACATAAAAGTGAACCTTACCAACAGATCCACCAATGCCTAACCTGACATGCTCAGCAGTACCCATCAGCTCTGTTGCATGCCCTCCAATACCTCTGAGGTTTCCCCCGTTCCACTTTTAATTGGCAAGCCTATACTCGTCGCTTGCTCCAATGAAATTAAATTAATTTGAGACCCTGAATCTACCAAGGCCTTTACTTCTTTACCATTAAGAGTTACCACCAGGTAACCCAGGGGAGCGGAAAAATGTGTATCTACATCTTCCCCAAACTTTTCAGCATTTTCACAAATATATTCCACCTCTCCAGTGGAAACCCGACGCCTCGTCAAATGCTTCTTTTGCTTTTCAGCAAGCGCCGGACTAATCGTAAATAACTCCCCCAAAGATAAGGGAATCTGCAGTTGATTCACCCTATTCAAAACTGCGTCCATCGCATTAGCTTGACCAGAAGCTACTGGCCGCTCATACTGGACCTTTGATTTAACAACCTTGGCCCTGGGTACCTCTTGAGGTCCAACCGAGCCATCTTCACCCCCCATTATAACATCTTCACTTTCTATAACCCTAACTCCGTCACCAGCTTCTTGCACTAATCCTGATCCATCGCTAGTCCTTCTTACACCCTCCATTGGGATGGGACCGCTAAAACTTGGTCTGGGTAGAGACGCCAACGGTACGTCCTCCTCAGAATCCAAATCATCCTCTGGCATAGGCTCACCATTTAAATCAAACTTGCCATAACTAGGGGGCCCCATATCAGCAATCCCCTTCTGCATTTTATATAATTTGTCCTTAGAGTAAGGGTTCAATTTGTTGACGGCCGTTTGAGCACTAGAATTCTTGTCCTTAGAGTAAGGGTTCACTTTTTTATTGGCCTTGCCAGGATTAGCCCTCAATTGGCTCTGAATGCTACTTTTCGCCTTAGTAGCGGCTGCTCTTCTAGCAGCATTAACATCGTATTTGCCAGCCATACAGCTACCCTCCACCTGGGCAACCGTCGCCAGCTCTAAACCTCCAAAAGAAGTAGAAAATGTGGCTTTACTGACCTCTTTCTCCTTGCCCTTGTCAGCTTTACCACCATTACCATTACCATTTTTGCCACTCTTGGAATTAACATCTTCATCCGTCACCTCTTCAAATCTGGCTCTCCTTTCAGCCGTTAAACTTCTTCTGACCAAATCAGAAGGAGACTGTCCATCACTGGGCTTGATGAACGAACCATCGGGAAATTTATAAACTTTACCATCGAATAAAACTCGCCCAGCATCCATATCCTTATCAAGAGCAAAACAAACTGTTGCTCTGTGCCCTCTCCTATTACAATAGGAGCACACCTTTGGCTCATCATAGCCACCTCTATAACTACTACCACCATTCCCACCGTTTCTCCCATTGCCTGGGAAGCGGTTACCGTTGTTATTGCCATTATAATTTCGACGTTCATAACCTCTAGACTGATAAGAAGTCGACGTCGACGAAGAAGCGATTGGGGCCTTATTGGCCTTCTGGGTTTCTTGAACAAATATTTTTAATTGTTTAGTTAAATCGGCCAGGTGATCGACCATCTTATTATCTACATTACCCTCAACTTTAGCAGCAGGTAATCCCATTTGAGCCTTCTTAGCCTCCTGGGCTTTGACCATAATATCATTGTTTTCGGCCAAAACTTCGCTAACCTTGCTAACATATTGAGTGAATGACTCTTGATATTTGTCCAACGCCAATAACTTTAGATGGGATTGAATGTTGTCCTTGATAACCTCCAGAGCCGGCAGTTTCTGCTCACCATTAGGCAGTTCCTTCATCAAATCTTTTCTTGAAAGATCCTTCAAGACGTCCATACGAATATCCCTGCTGCATGCTGACCAAAACAAATCTTTTGCTTGGTTCTCATGCACTAACTCGTCCACCAGTATGAGATATTCCACCACTTCATCAAACTGAACACAGAGCTTTTTGAAGTCAGCCATAGAAGAAACACCACCTTTTGCTTGCCAGTCTCCAACGATTTTATTGAGGTCCATCATAGTAAACCTAACACCCCATCTATCAACCATAGCTTTAGAAAGCTTAACCCAATCCTTGTCCTTGAATGCCTGCATAGCAATAACCTCTTTTTCCACCTCCCTATCGGCAATAAAAAATCTAACTTGCTTCACCATATCCACATGGGAAGCACCATCAACAGCAGCAGCAGCTTCATACCTGCTAATGAACCATTTAACCTCCTCCCCATCAAACTTTGGGCCATCCCAAGAAACAATTCTAACTGAGAGAGTAAGAGGGTTAGAAGATCCAGAAGCAACAGCAGAAGAAGACATCCCAATAAGTAATGAAAAGCGTTAACAATCGATAAAATAACAAGCCTCTTGCAGGCCAATAACAAAAATCCAATTAGAGTTCCAGAAAATAAGCCTCTTGCAGGCTAATAACGTTCTTGATCCAAGTAAGTCTTTAAAGAAAGCTAGAGAAATCGAACCCCATGTTGGGCGCCAACTATGGTAAGGTAAACTCTTACAGTCACCTTGCTGTAAGCAGAATCCGGAGGAGATATGTGGATTTAGCTGAAAACCCCGTCCTTCCAACAAAAAAAAATATCAAAATGGGAATTCTAAATCACTAAGCTAACCAATCTACTTGGATCTGATTTATAAAATAATGAAACTCTAAAATAATTAACGCTTATTGAGATTAAAAGAAAGTGGCTGTTGAGAAAAGAAATACTGATAACAACAATTAAGGTGTACCAGTGAAAGATCTGTAAAGATTGACTTTTATGTTTTTATAATATTTTAAATTTATATGAGACAGCAATAATCAAGTCCCAGCAATGAAGACCTTTCTAAAGATACCCTGTATGAAGTGTGATTTAAATTGTTGAGTAGTATTTCTAAAATGTTATATATAAAATATAATGTTATAAGGGTATTACAATTTATTTAATTTGTTGAGTAATAAAAAATGAGACTGTGGTAGTTAATGATTAAGCTGAATGATGTGTCCCCCCTCTCAATTTCGAGTTTGAGAGTCGCTTAAGTATTCCTAGTCACGTGCCTAAGTTTTCCCCTCCAGAGCTCTTCCAGAGTCAATCCGGAGCCCGTACGGAGTCCGTACGGAGTCGAAACGGAGTCCGTACGGAGTCCGTCCGGACTTCCGGACTCAATTTAGAACCTTAAAACCATAATAAAAAATCTAGAAAAATTACACATAATAGAGCTACTTCCCCTTTACATACCAAACTAATTTTCGTAGTCTGCGCAGCTCTAATTACCCCGTGAAAATTCATCAAATTTAAGTAATTTCTGAAAACGTAAATATTTCTATAAAACTTTAAAATTCATTTAAAAATATAAGAAAAATAGTAAAAATTCTGGGAAAATTTCCCAAGGTTCTTGAGTGACTCAACTTAATACTTATAAATTTTTCAGACCATAAAAATAAGTTTTCTCCGTAAAATAAATTGTTTTCGTGTAGGCATTTGCTCGTGACCAATTTCTTCATATTTAAAACTCCAATAAATTAAATAAAACCCTTTTATAAAAAATAATAACGCCAATCTTGCACGCCGTAATAACTCCATTTACGTACTTAGGTGCCGTACTAAACTTTAGGCTACCACAGTGGTCCTCTAAAATTAAAAGGGGCCTTTGTTGTGCGGTTTGGTGCTGTTTGTGCATGTCTTAATTGACATTGTTTGAAGAATAGGCCGTTTTTCTGGATTTATTCCATGAATATTTAGACTGCGGGTATGTGGGTACTACCATTGGATAGCCCCAATTTTACTCTATATTTCATGTCTTGAGGAAATTTTTCATATTCTAAGTTTTAAGGGGTCATTTCCTCATATT
Organism: Hemileia vastatrix; assembly: GCA_030280995.1. Taxonomy (NCBI): domain Eukaryota; kingdom Fungi; phylum Basidiomycota; class Pucciniomycetes; order Pucciniales; family Zaghouaniaceae; genus Hemileia; species Hemileia vastatrix. Next base: position 27,031,588 of record JASXTE010000011.1, read on the forward strand.
TCATTATAAAAGATAGCTGTTTAATTTTGTTTTTTGTGCTTTGCGGGCTAACCTTAAGTCTTAGGGTTAAGTGCTTAGTACCAGTAGATAGGGCTAATTTGGCTTTACGTTTTATGTCTCAATGTTGTCATAGCTTAATTTCATGTTTTAAGGGTTTTAGTAGTGGTAGTGCATTTTTCTAAGTAGATTTGATGTTTTTAGTGGATTTCTGGCTTCAGGGAGGCGGGGCCGCTTCAGGAGGCACAGCCGCCTCTGTTTTGGGAGGTTGGGGAGCGCTTCTGAAGGGTTTTTTATGCAATTTGGCTGGTACAGGTGCCAAAGGTGTTGCTGTGCATTGATTTTAGAGGGTGGTCCGTGTGTATTTACAATGTAGGAAAGTTTGGGGAATATCTATTTTATTATACAACCATCTGGAGGTGATATCCTTGTTCCTCACTCAGTTTTCCTCTGTTGTTGGCCACAATTTGGCTGTGTCTTGTTGCAAGTAAGTTCTTCATTTAACTCCACTAGCAGCTGTTTTCTCTGTTATAGTCTTGCAAGCTATAGCAAGTATCATTGCTGTCTCTGGTGTGGATTTGCAACCTAAATCAAGTATCATTGCTTTCTCTGGTGTGGACATTGGTCTACATTTCAGTACTTTGGTCTGGCAGTCTGTCTGGGGACTACTTTCTTGGCTTATCAACCAGTCTAGTGTTTGGAAAAGAGGCTTTTGGTAAACAGGAACCAATTTACTGTAGCAGGTAAATCTCACTTGTTTTTCTAAAGGGACAGGGGTTTTTCTTTCTGGGTTTTCTCCAACTCCCTTGGTCAAGGCCTATAGCTAGTACTATAGGATTGTCTACAACGGTAATTTTGTTCAGGATATGGCAAATTAATATCAATGTTGAGAGAGCTTATATTGAACAATGAAAACCTATGTAGTTGTTCTTTGGTGGTGTTCAGCTTCCATTCATTTGACTGAGGTGAAATATTCAAAAGCACACAACAGAAATTGTAAATAGACCTGCAAAAATGAGAAGTTGATTGAGGGAGTATCTCATTGAATCTTTTACTAAGTACATGTGTATTAGTAGGTATTTTTCCCTGAGGAAAATAATAACAACTAAAGCTCATCATATATGTTATGAAAAGCAAAATGAACAAAAATATAAAATTTTGAAAGGATATGGCAACAAAAACACTACTATAAAAATTATTTATTTTGAAAATAATTAATAATGAAGAGTTGAGTGGACGGACAGATGGGCTTTCTCATGAATATCTTTCTCTAAAAAATATGGATTTCTATGTATGTTTAAAATTAATTCAAAAGGAAATAAGTCAGCTGTAATAGGAAATTATTGCATGATAAACAGGTAAAAATATAATGCAGAATCATTTGGATTTTCCAACTTATTTTGATAATATTTTAATGCAAATAATGACCTTATTTGAGATTGTTGATTTTGCTGACAAAATTATTTTAAAATTTTATATTAACACCTTATTAGTATGTATATAGTTTATTTACCAAGATTACTTGGAAACCATACCAATTTTTCAGAGTTTGGAATAAGCAACTTAATGTAAAAATTTTGTTTTTTGGATTCTGGAAGCTTTACTTTGATGACCTCTTAGATTTGAAAATTTTAAAATAATATATTTTGTTGAAAAAATATTTATTTTTCAGACTGTAATTCTATATTTTGAAAAATAAATATTATAAATTTTTTTATATCTTATAGTGATTATTAGTGAAAACCTTTCTGTTACTTGGCAGAATATTATTAATGCAGGTAATTGTAGAAAAAAAAACCGCAACACTTAAATAACTTTATTATTATAGATTAAATGTTATTTTTTTGATTCAAGTTATATCATAGTCTCTCCTATATTAAAAAATGCAATCAATTTGTATTCTCTTATAGTATTATGCTTTGTGCAAAATAAGCTGTTTGATAAACTTGTATGCAACATTGTAAAATGTAGTGAGTCTCAAATATTTTGCTGATGCACAGTATGGATACCTACTTAATGCATGGTTGATATGCATGAAACAAACATTCAAAGAAATCCATGGTAACAAACTTGTTGATAAACTTCTTGAGACGTAAAAATTAGATTATTTTAGTAAGTGATTCACAATAAATAAATAGTTTGTTCAATTGCTACCATCCAGTAACATATTTCTTATATCCAGAAGTCTCAAAATGCCACCATTTATTTACGTTTTAAATGTGAAGAGCTTGGATGTTCATCAAGAAAGCATCAGACCTCATTTGGAAGCTTTGAAGTTGGTGTAGCTTTCAAAACATCTCAGTCATACTCCAAACATGAAGAGGAAAGAAATCGCAAAGCACAGATGGTTGGTAAATCCAGCGCTTCACCTAACTTAGGATCCAACATCCAAGATCTTGTAAGACATAAATATTTGGTAAATAAAGAGAAATTATGTTTCAATTAATCTCTATTATTTTTCTTTGCTTAGGGGCATCCTGTTTTGGAAACAATTCAATCTCTACCACGGTCAAACAATTTGAATTTGGAAGAGCTTTATAGCCAAACGATTATGTGGCAAGCAGCGAAACTTTCTCTTATCCATCATTTAAGCAAAGAAGGTTGTTCTGAATTTTTGCATGATGAGGTCAAAAAACTCAAACTTCTTAGTGACATAGGTAAACTAGATGCTAGAAGAATCATCAGCCTGATTTCCCTTTCTATAGAGACAGTTTTTAGTCAATTGCAACTCAATCCATTATTTGTCACCAAGACATGCTGTGATAAGTGCTTTGCTCTTTATGAGTATATCCCCAAACACCAACCATTGATCTTATCTTGTACTTAACCTTTTTATTCATCCTCAAAGTGCTATTTGAAAGATTTAGGACAGAGAGAAGAAACTGTCAATTGTGATGAAAGTTTGCATTTGGCTAAGTACAAACAAGAAGAAGAAATCTACCATCCTTGTAAAACATTTCATCACAACAGTTTGGTTGAATGGCTTTCAGGAAAGTTTAAACTAATCAAATTCGAGACGCTGATTAAGAAAAAAAATGATTTTCTGGAAAAAATGGAAAGGGATGTCATGAAAGATGTATATGATGGTTTTGTATGGAAAAATTTTCCAGATATTTCTATGACTTGAAATAGAAGTGTGGATGGATATACAAAAACACGAGGTAATTTAATGTTTAGTTTATATGTTGACTGGTTTAGGCCGGGTGGCAATCGTATTGGAGGTCATCAGAAATCTGTGGGTAATATCTTGTTGGTGTGTATGAACTTGCCTACAGAAGATCAATACAAAACCAAAAATCTATTTTTGTATGCTATTATTCCCGGTCCAACTGAGCCAACGAGTGAACAAATAAATCATCTTCTGAAGCCTCTTGTCGATGAACTAAAGACTCTATGGGATGGAATATTTATTGAAAAAACACCTCAATATCCACAGGGCCGAAAAATAAGGGCTGCATTATTCTCTTTAATAGGAGACATTCCAGCAATGCGAAAGATTGCTGGTTTTGCAAGTCACTCAGCCACTAAGTTCTGCTCTGCCTGTCATATTTCAAAAGATGAAATTGGTGAGAATCAAGTCAAAAAATTTTCCTTACGTACTCATGAGGATCATATGCACTGGGCAGAGAAGTGGAAAAAGTGTCAGTCACATTGGGAGCAGGTATCTATTGTTAGGAGTCATGGGGTTCGATGGAGCAAGCTGAATAACCTTGTATATTGGTATCCTATGGAATATTTCTCAATTGACTTGATGCATTCACACATGCTTGGAAATCTTAAAGAGCACAGTCTAACTTTTATCTAATACAAAATGCAGCAATTGACCTAGAAAAAAAGCTGACAAAGGAGAAAAATTGGCATGTAAGAAAAGAAAATGATGATGTACGTTCTGATATATTTCTAAATAAGCAATATAAAAAACGTATAAGCAGCTTAATCAGCACTGATGCCAATAGTATTGAACCAGTGGGACGGCATAAAAGACTACAATATACAAGTACAACAAGACCGTCACAAACATATCTTAGAATGGATAGTGGAGGAGCTGAATCAGAAGGATCAAACAGCAGGACAAAGTCATTAAGTTCTGAACATCAGTTTCAAACCTTAGAGTTTGGCTCCGAACATGCTTCTGAAAGTGGAAGTCAAAATTCAACCTATAACTTAAGGCAAACAAGTATTAGTATATCCAAAAGTGAAAGATCTAATTCATCCCTTGAGACTATTAGAACTAAGGAAGATAAAAATAAAGGCAAAGAGAAAGAAAGCAAAAGAACTAGAAATCCACGATTGTCAGCCACTGAGCTAGAGGCAGTGTGGAATGTGATTGAGCAAACAAAAAAACCTTCCTGGATTTCACGAGTGCCAAAACAAAGAGGATATAAAAAGTCAGGTTCCCTCAAAGCTGTGGAAAGGCATGTACTTTATACTGTTTACTTTCCTTTGTCACTTATCCCCCTTTGGGTAGAAAAATTAAATCAAGCCGAGACATCAGTGACATCAGACCACAAACCTAGAGAATATTATCTTCTCAAATCACTCACCACTTTATGTTTAATTACCAACTTTTTGACTTTAAAAAATGTGTCTGCCAATTGAGTTGATGAATTAAAACAACTGTTATTGGATTATCATAACTTCTTGGAAGAAGGTTGGAAAAATATCTGCTTTAAGCCAAATCAGCATTTCACTCAACATTTTCCAGAAATGATTAAACGTTTTGGTCCATCTGTAAGTATGGCTACTTGGGCTGCTGAAACAGTTAATGGTATATTATTTGAAATTCCAAGCAATCATCATCCAGGTATTTAGTTTGGTAATTGGGTGCTTAAAAATGCAAATGAGCTAATTTATTTTTATTGAACATAGAAGAAATACCACAGACCATGCTCAAGCACTGGCATTGGAAGTCTAGGGTATTGGAACTAGGTGAAGCTGAAGATGATGCTCAGTATGGATCTAATATTAAAAAATTGAGCACAATACAAAAAAAAGACATTTCCATTTAAATGAGGCATTATTTACAAAATGGGTAATGGCACACTTAAGAAAAGAGACATCTAAACGGGCTTTGTTACCATCAGAGAAGGTAGGAGACCGGGTAGTTGAAAATATAGCAAGCATATTGGTCCATGGAAAGCATTATACGACTCATGACCAGAATCCTGGGAATTCTATCATTTAATTCTACTTTGGAAAAGATAGTCAGTTTGGGCATATTTATCAGATTTTTAGTTCAAAGGATGATAATGAAAAAGTCTCTCTAATTGTTAGTCCATTTAAAGAGCTTATACCAGAAGATAAAAAAAAGGATCCCTATGAGGCATTTCCACAAGTGAATTCCCGTTCAGTAAGAGTAGAAAAAGTGACACAAATTGTGATTAATCAAGATTCAAATATTGGACATGCCTCCACTTTATGGCACCAAAGGGGAATGTTTGGAATAAAGTACAATGTTATCACTGCTGTTGGACTTCAGAAACTAGTAAGTAAAAAATTAAACAAAATGGACATTTAATTTTTGTTAATATGTTTTAAATTATTTAGGAATGGTAAGAATATGAAGGATTTGGAAAGTTTTTAATAGATCTTTAAAACAGCTAGATGCAAGATTAATAAATAAAACTTATTGAGATTTTGCCTAAATGTTTAAGCAAACAATAACAAGGGAATTATTTAGGGTTTAGAAACCCTGCTATTAATGAGTGACATTTTATTGTAAATGTAATTCCAACTAAAAGGAATTCAATGTACTATATAAAGTTTACCTATACTTGAAAAATAGTATAAATAGTTCAGAACCAGGATTGAAAAATCTAAGGACCATATTTTTCAAGCCAATAAAACTGAGTTTCCAAATAATTTTTTCACTTGAGTATTTTATTCATTAAACTCACAATTAAAATGTATAACTAATTTATATTTAATATTATCTTTTCTATATTCTGAAAGTTAATAATTTTTGTTTTATTTTTTATAAAGCACAGAATACCTAATACTGGTGATGCCATGCAGGTTGATCCTCTATTAGCAAGTAATGTTGGAGGGCAAAATAATCCTCCCCCTCAAAATCCTAGAATGCCTCAATTGGGTCCTGCTCCCCCTTAAAATCCTAATGAAAATTCAGGTAAACCCTAACCTCCTCCTCAGTCTTCATCAGATCCCCAAATTTGATCAACTGATTGCTCTTCTAATATCACAAATACAGGTGGTCAAACCACACCTCGTAATCTTCTGCAGGAAGCAGAAAGTATAGGGAATGATTGGGATAGTATGTTGTTGAATCAGTTTCTTGGAAGCAGTGGGGGATCTGCTTCTACTAACCCAGCAGCCAGTACCAGTGGACCTGGTGAGTAAACTTTTTCAACATGATTTTATGTTTTAAAATAGGTATACCAATTTTTATTTTCAAAAATTTGCAGTTAATCCCTCTCTTATAATTCGAGCTACTGATCAGCACAGAATACTTGATGCTGAGTTACTTCAAAATGACCAAAACATGAGAATGGTTAGAAGCATAGTTACGAGGTGTGATGTACCAAGGAGCTCAGATTCTATTAACCAAAATATCTATCACTTTTTGAAGTTCTGTCTTGGTGGACCCATTAATGTATCTGAGTTTCCTATAGGCCCAAAAAATGAAGAGCTTACAGATTGGAAAAGGCACCTTCCCCCCCCTTTACACCCCTCTCCAATCTGATGCTGTTTCTATGTCAACAAGACACTTCCAATCCACCTCTTCTCCCCCTCCCTAGTCCGTGCGTGGGCATCTCTCTTCTCCAATACAACAGCTCCTCTTCTCCATTCCTCTTTGTTAGTATTAGTAATCCCCCTGTCTCTTTTTACTCTCTCCCACACATTGTTCCTTCCCTCCTAAATCCAAAAGCCTCCCAAGTCTTCTCTTTACAGATAGTAATATCCACCATGATTTGTGGGCAGATTCCGCTTGCCACACTTCTAATCACCCAGAGGCCACCCTACTCCTGAGCTTCATGTCCACCCTTGGTCTGCATCTCATCTCACAACCTAAAATCATCATGTTCTACAGTTCCAGAAATTTCACCTCTGTGATTGACATGGTTTTTGCAAGTGTAGGGATGTACAACCTGGCTGTTAAATGTCATACAGACCTTGATGGTTCTTCCTCCTTCCTATCTGATTATCAATGGATTTAGACAATCCTCCATCTCCCCTCTCCCCTCTCCCCTCTCCCATAGTTTCCTCCCCTGTACCCTTTTGGAGCTGGAAGCATCTCAATAAGTCTTTCCTCATCTCTTCTCTCTCCTCCTCTCTCCTCCTCTCTCCTCCTCTCTCCCCCCCATTTTCTCCCCTTCCCAAATATATTAGGCTGCAGAACAGGTCTCCACATTCCTAGTTGAGCTTATAGATCATTTTGTCCCACTGCAGCAGCCCAGTTTGTCATGTCAGGCCTGGTGGAACCAAAGCATCTTGGACCCCCTCAAACAATCCTGTTACAGGGCTCAGAGGTGTTCACTTTCCTTCCCATCCCACCAAAATACAACTGAGTTTCTGGAAGCGTGAAAAAACTTCTGTATGAAATTCAACTACCTTTTCAAACAACACTGGCAAAACAAGTTAGCCAGCCTCACCCCAACAACCCTTTTCAAAGCAGCCAAGTCCTCACATCCCAACCCCTGATCTACTTCTCCTCTCAATGATCACTCAGAAAACTCTATCCTTGACAACATGGAAAAAGCCACATGCATTTTTGAAGGAACTTCAGTAGCAACTTCCCCATGCTTACTGGATGACATTTCCCCTCCTCCTCCCTCACCCTACCCTCCCTCCCCTCCTTTCTCAAAATCTGAACTTGTCTCAGCAATCCTCAAAACTAAAAAGGGAAGAGCCCCCGGAACGGATGGAATTCCTGATTCCCTTTTCAACTTAGTCCACCCCTAACAGCTGACCTTCTTCTGCCTCTTTTCCAGGCCTGCCTGAATCAGGGCTATTACCCACAAGTATGGAAAGGCGCAAGGACAGTGATTATCCCCAAGCCAGGCAGATCTGATTACTCCACCCCCAACTCCTACTGTCCCATTGCAGTGCTTATCACAATAGGAAAGTTACTTGACTTGTTGCTCACTAAAAGACTCTCCTTTTGTGTAGAGTCCGCCAAACTCCTCCCTGTAACTCATTATGGGGGACCCTCTCTCTGCTCCACTTCTGATGCCTTTCTCCATCTGGTCACCTGGAATAAAGATCAATGTTGCAAGGGCAACTTTGTGGGCACTCTGTCACTTGATGTTAAAAGTTACTTCCCCACAGTCAACCTAGACTACCTTTCATCCAATCTTCTCCCTCTCCCAGTCCCTAGGAACCTTTCCTCCCTCAAAAACAATTTTACCAGAATTTCCTTCTCTTCTTTTGTCTCACCTCCCAACTTTTCCCCAAAAAGCCTCCCACAGGGTTCCCCCCTCTTCCCAATCCTATACATCATCTACAACTCCAAAATCCTTTCCCTCCCATCCATCTTGCCCAGTTCCCTGGCCCTTGGATGCATTGAAATATCTTACACCTAGTGACAGGTAAAATCCCATTAATTATTGTTGAGAAGCTGTCCAAATTGAGTGAAGAGGCGCAGGATTGGGGCTCCAGACATGGAGCCATTTTTGATTGCACAAATTCCAAATGGCTCCCATTGACTAAGCATTCCCTCTCCATTAATTCTCTCCCAAAATTAAATTTAACTCACTTACATTCAATGCCTCTTCTAATCTTAAATGGTTTGGAATGATACTTGACTCATCCCTCTCTTTCAAAGCCAATGGGACCAATCTTACCTCCAAAGGCCTTCTGACAATGGGATCTGTAAGACTTTTAAATAAAAAATGACAATTTTTTCAGTTACAATAATCGTTGTAGACAATCCTATAGTACTAGCTATATGCCTTGACCAAGAAAGTTGGAGTAAAACTGGAGAGAAAACCTCTGTCCCTTTGAGAAATACCAGGTGAGATTTATTTGCTACAGCAAATCAGAGACTTTTACAATACCCCTTCAAAAACACTTCTTGAATGCTTTACAAGTCAAGACAGTAGCCTAGATATACTACAGACCAAAGAAAACCTGAAATGCTGAAAAATTCACACCAGAAAAACAAACACTGTGCACTTGTTGCACAGGAAAAAGAAATAATACTTGATGCAGGTTGCAAAGCTACACCAGAGAAAACAGTTGCCAAATTTGAGTTAAATAAAGAACTAACTTTGCAACAAACACAGCCAATTGTGGCCAAAAATCAGTGAAATCTGAGTGAGGAACAAGGATATCACCTCCGGATGGTTGTATGATAAATAAGGTTACCTCAAACTGTCTTATTCAGTATGTACACACAGACCACCATCTAAAAAGCCCATGCACAGCAATTAATAGATCATCCATTGAAAACACAGTGGGCCAACTCCTGATCATTTCCATCTTTAACTTTCCCCAATCCTGAATCCCTCTATCCTAAGAATTTCCTTCACCACCTCTCTATCATCAATGAAGAAGATCACCTGCTTCACCCTATACAAATCAGAAGCCCCATCCACATCAGCAGCAGCTTCAAAGATCTTCAAAAAAAACCTTGCCTCCTCTCCAAAAAATTTTTTCCCTTTCCATGACTTGATTCTGATCATCCTAACTGTTTCCAATTACACCTCCCCTACTTTCCACCACAGATAGCCAAAGTCCCCCCAATAGCCTTCAGAAAACTAGGAGTCACCAAATCTAACTAGTGAGAAGACCCCCTAGAACAATCACAGGGAGATACAGCACCAAAAATCCAAAATCCACAAAGGGTCCACAAAAGAAGAGAGTCCAACAGTAACAGAGATTCCAAAAGCTAGAAAATCCTCACCCCACGTTGGGTTCCAGAAATGTAAAAAATCCTATAGTACTAGCTATAGGCCTTGACCAAGGGAGTTGGAGTAAAACTGGAGAGAAAACCCCTGTCCCTTTGAGAAATACCAGGTGAGATTTATTTGCTACAGCAAATCAGAGAGTGTTACAATACCCCTTCCAAAACACTTCTTGACTGCTTTACAAGTCAGGACAGTGGCCTAGATAGACTACAGACCAAAGAGAACCTGAAATGCAGAAAAATCCACACCAGAAAAACAAACACTGTGCACTTGTTGCACAGGAAAAAGCAATAATACTTGATGGAGGTTGCAAAGCTACACCAGAGAAAACAGTTGCCAAAGTTGAGTTAAATGAAGAACTAACTTTGCAGCAAACATAGCCAAATGTGGCCAAAAAACAGCAAAAACTGAGTGAGGAACAAGGATATCACCTCCGGATGGTTTTATGATAAATAAGGTTGCCCCAAACTGTCTTATTCAGTATGTACATGCATACCATCATCTAAAAAGCCTATGCACAGCAATGAATTTGGCGCTTTTGACAGTCAAATTGAATAAAAACCCTCTAGAAACGCTTCCCAGCCTTCTAGCAACTAGGTGGGTGGTCTGCCTAACTCTGGGAGGCCCGTCTAGAGGCTGCTGGACCACCCTAAAGCCAGAAAACCACCAAAAACCTCCAAAAAAGCCCAATATACTTAGTAAAATCCACCATGACAACTAAATTCCTTAAAACACAAAATTAAGCTATAACATTGTGACATAAAATATAGAGCCAAATTAGCTCTACCTAATGGTACTAAGAACTTAACCCTAAGACTTAGGGTTAGCCCATAAAACACAAAAAAAGAAATTAAACAGCTATCTTTAGAAATGAAAAATGAGGAAATGACCCCTTAAAACTTAGAATATGAAAAGTGTCATCAAGACATAAATATAGACAAAAACCAGAGCTATCCAATGGTAGTATCCAAATACCAATAGTCCCAATATACACTGAATTTAAACTAAAAATAAACCCAATTCTTCAACCAATGTCAATTAAGACATACAAAAACCGCACCAAACAGACCAACAAAGGCCTCTGCCAATTTTGGAAGACCACATTGTTGATGGTTGGTGGAACTCAATGTAGCCAACCTTAGCACAAGTGTAACATGGCAAGTCAATGTAGTGAATGGGGAGTAGCAAAATTGATTTGTATAATTGATTGATTAATTAAGATAGCAATAGGAAATCAATAAGGAAAACAAAGAACACTAAAGAGTTGTGAGATAACGTAGAAATGTTAGAGGAAATTATTAGTCATATCCAACCTTTTAAATAAACAATGACAATTTTCTTAGTTACAATAATTGTTGATGGTTGGAGGAACTCAATGGAGCCAACCTATGAATAGAAAAGATCAGAAGAGGATTATATGGGGATATGACTAAATGATAATACCTAAGCACAAGTGTAACAAGGTGTGTCAATGTAGCGAGTGGCAAGTAGCGCAATAGATTTAGATAATTCATTGATTTATTAAGATAGCAATAGGAAATCAATGAGGAATAAGAAAGCAGATAATGCTCATAAATATTTTACGGTAATATCACTATTATAAACCTATGTTTAACCTATTGGCTACAGTTGTGAAACAGACAACCTAGAATTGTACATCTTAGAGTTTTTATAAAAAAAGAGGGGCTGAGATGGCGCATTGTCATAAGTTATGAGGTATCAGTTGTGAAACCTGACAGGATCCATCCATTTCCTGGGCTTGTCAGGTTGGGGTATCCCTCTCAAACAATATAAACAGCTAATCTCCTCCCTTATTCACTCACACACTGATTATGCTGCAATAGTCTGGTGCACCACAAAAAAGCCCCCAAGAACAGACAGATTACTCCAAAAAGTTGACAACAAGGCAATTTGAAGGGCTTTGGGGTGTTTTGGGACCACACCAGTGAGTACTCTACTTCATGATTCAGCCTCTCTACCCTGTAAGCAGCATCTAGACCTTACAGTGTACAAGGCATGGGCCTGCCTCCTGACCATTCCAGATACAAACCCAATGGCCCGGTTAGCCAAAAACCTTTCATATTTGGCACCTACTAAATCACACGTTATGGTAAGGTAAACTCTTACAGTCGCCTTGCTGTAAGCAGAATCCAGAGGAGATGTGTGGATTTAGTGGAAAACCCCGTCCTTCCAATAAAAATAACAAAATGGGAATTCTAAATCACTAAGCTAACCAGTCTACTTGGATCTGATTGATAAAAATAATGAAACTCTAAAATATTTAACACTTATTGAGATTTAAATAAAAGTGGCTGTTGAGAAAGAAATACTGATTACAACAATTAAGGTGTACCAGTGAAAGATCTGAAAAGATTGACTTTTATATTTTTATAATAATTTGAATTTTTATGAGACAGCAATAATCAAGTCCCAGTGATGAAGACCTTTCTAAAGATACCCTGTATGAAGTGTGATTTAAATTGTTGAGTAGTATTTCTAAAATGTTATATATAAAATATAAAGTTATAAGGGTATTACAATTTTATTTAATTTGTTGAGTAATAAAATATGAGACCGTGGTGGTTAAAGATTAAGCTGTATGATGTCTGATGATTGTAAGATGATGCCCAATTTCAAGTCTGAGAGGCTCTTAAGTATTCCTAGTCACGTGCCTAAGTTTTCCCCTCCAGAGCTAACCCAGAGTCAATCCAGAGCCGGTATGGGGCTCATACGGAGTCCAAGTGAGGTCCGTCCAGAGTCCAAGCGGAGTCCGTATGGAGTCCAAACGGAGTCAGTCCGGACCTCCAGACTCAATTAGAACCTTTAAAACTATAATAAAAAATCAAGAAACATTACACATGATAGAGCCACTTCCCCTTTACATTCCCAACTAATTTTTGTAGCCTGCGCAGCTCTAATCACCCTGTGAAAATTCATCAAAGTTAAGTATTTTTCTAAAAACGTAAATATTTCTATAAAACTTTAAAATTCATTTAAAAAAATAAGAAAAATAGTAAAAAATCTGGGAAAATTTCCCAAGGTTCTTGAGTGACTTGACTTGATACTCATAAATTTTTCCGACCGTAAAAATAAGTATTCTCCGTAAAATATATTGTTTTTGCATAGGCATTCGCTTTTAACCAATTTCTTTATATTTAAAACTCAAATAAATTAAATAAAACCCTCTTATAAAAATAATAGCACTAATCTTGCATGCCGTAATAACTCCATTTTAAGTAAATAGGTGCCATACTAAACTTTAGGCTACCACATCCTCCCTCCAATTGAGAATGTCCCCATTCTTAAAACTTTGCATAAGTGGTCAAACACAATATTCATCTTTTAACCTTCAACCACCATCTTCTTTAATCAACTTAAAATTCATCTTCATCAATATGTCTTTCAAAGAACTTGTCGCTCCATGTAAACTCTGCGCTTGCTACCAGGTACCTTGTTTAATGTCCAACCCTAATCTTCCTGGTAGGACAGCTTGCGACTTATGCCATGTGAAAAAAGTCAAATGTAACCGGCCAATAGTTCCTTCTAAAACAAGCGTATATTTAGGACCAGCAGCTCTCCCTGATCTCACAACTTCTAAAAAATGATCAAAAATTACTGTCTTCTTAAAACGAATAAGATCAAAAACAGCTTCAAAATCAAAAGTTCAATCTTCATCAGCCGATCCCGGCGTAATTTTGCCTTCACAAGATCCTAATCCTATAACGCCAGTGCCCCCAACCAACTTTGCTGAGACTATGTTTCCTGGCTCTAAATGTAAGGCCCTATTATCTTACTAAAAAAACTTTTAATCCAAATTGACTAAAACTATAACTTAATAACATATTTGAACTTCTAGCTGTCAAAATAACCAACACTGATGACGTTGGCAAAGTGAAGACGGACTATATCAATCATTATCCAAATTTTCATTGCTATCATTTTCTTGACTTTACAAATGAGTTGAAACAAAAAATGCTGGCCTATTTTCAAGAAACTCCAGCTAATAACCATGAAGACCTCATGAAAAGAAGAATTTTAATGCAAAGCTTTGATAATGATGTTGAACAATTTCAAAGAAATTATCTTTTCTAACAGTATAACTTGATAAAATTTTGTTTTTGCTTGGTCTTCTTTAACTTTAAAATAAATGTTGTTTTCTTTCTTCTCTGGCTTAACATAACATAAAATAATAAATAATATAAATCTTGTGATGATTCCACTACTGAGAGCAAGGTTTGAATCCCTTCAGACTCCCATATACCAGTCTTCCTTCTTGTCACAGCATTGAGAGAGTGGATCTTCCTATGAGCCGAATACTCCTGATTCTAACCTCATAGGGCCCCCAACTGAGCCGAATTCTATGATTCCAATCTCGCCATAAGGTCCTCCAAGCTTCACACCAAAAATGGCCTAACACTGAGGCACTAAAAAAATCATTCCCTTAAATCCAACTACCATCCTAACTTCTGATTCCTTCATCACAATGTTCAAACTTTGCTATACAGCAAACCCATAAAATACTTTTGCCAGGCTTCCAGTAAAAATATTAACTTTAGACCATGTTAAAGCGCCACAAATTTCACCTAATTAACCATTATGCTTTCCTTAGCATCATCACCACCTAAAATTTTAACCTCCTCAAGCTTATCAGCACCCGATTCCAGAAATGATTGAATAACCAGTTTAGAGTCTTAGTTGACAGTGATAAATTAAAAGATTGAATTGAGTTATCCAAACAAGATTGAAATTCCAGTTTAAAGTCTTGGTGGACCAAACATATAATCGATTGCCAGTTTAAGGTCTTGGTGGACTAAAGATTGTTTAAGTGCATAAATAACTTGAAATATTCCTAAATAAGGCCTAGGCTTGACCAAAGATTGAATAAACTTGATAATCCAGTTTAATGTCATAGTGGACCAAACATTTGATCGACAAGTAATCCAGTATACGGCCATAGTGGACCAATGAATGTTGAATTATCCTGCAGATATTGATTTTCCAGTTTAAAGTCATAGTGGACTAAACATTTGATTGACAAGTAATCCAGTATAAGGCCATAGTGGACCAATGAATGTTGAATTATCCTGCAGATATTAATTTTCCAGTTTAAAGTCATAGTGGAATAAACAATGAATGAACTACCAGTTTAAAGTCATGGTGGACCAAACATTTGATCGATAAGAAATCCAGTTTAAGGTCATGGTGGACCCAACAGCTTGATAATAGTCCAGTTTAGGGTCTTGGTGGACCTAGCAACTTCTCTATCCTTAAACCCAGATTTTGCCACCAGCTTTCTTCATCCTTGTTTCAAGTTTTCTTCTTCAAAAAAATATCTCCTAACAAGATGAAACCTACTGACTTCATTGCTTCAGCTGATCAATCTTGCAAATATTGTGCTTTATCCCATAGGGAATGTATCTTCACTTTCAACTGGCAAAAGTACACTTATAAAAGGGCCTGTTTATCCTGTTATGAGAAGAAAAGAAAATGTTCTGGCTTGAATTGTGGTTCTTTCCCCATTACTGCTACTAGCTTTGCCTCCTTCTGCAAACCTCCTCCTTCTTCTTCACCTTCTACTCCACCCCCTATTCCATCAACTTCTAAAGATCCCATCCCTTTTTCTCCATCAGCCTATTTAAATCTTTCTTCATCACCTAATCCTCTGGGTCCTTCTCTCCAATCTAGACTTGCTGCTACTCCCCCAAGAACTCTTACTGCTCCCAGGTCCATGCTTCAACCTTCAAACAATTCTTCTCCTACTTCCAACATCTTGAAGCACAAAAGGTCCTATAATAGCCAGCAATCTTCATCTTCTCTTGTTTCATCCAAAAATCCCAGAACATTTACTTCAAACACCAAATCCAACACCAGTCCTCCTCATCTATCAAAAATTAAAAATCCTTTTTTAAACATAAAAAATCCCACTCCATTACCAAGTAAGCCATTTATCTATGATCTTGATAGTGTTGACACAGGCTAGTTGTCCCTTTTTATTTTCCTTAATCTTCAGGCTTTAATATTGCTGATATTTTAATTTGATAAGCGTCCACCGGTTCTCCAATTCCATATTCAGCTTATGAACTACCAGAACCTAATACAAGCTTCCCTAGAGTTCCAATTCACCTAGTGTCTGAAAAGCTCTTTGCTAATTTTAATAACCTTATTGCTTATTTCCAACAATACCTGCCCTCTGATAGATCAGAATCTTGGATGAGAGAACAACTGTTAAGAGACCTTTTCAAAATAGCCAGCTGGCTTCAACACTATCGTGACTGGGAAATAAGATTCGAATCCCAGGAAATCAATCAAGGTCCTCCTAAATTTTCTAATTTCGATTCTTCAAAAGATAACAACCCTTGATGGTGTTCTTCCTGGTACATAGCTTTCTTGAATAATGTTTGAAAAATAATAATATAAACATCTAAACTACCTTTTATTTATTTTTTTATTTTTTTAGTTATTTTATTATTTATTTATTTATTTATTTTTATTTTTATTTTTTTTATTTTTATTTTTTATTTTTTATTTTTATTTTTTATTATTATTATTATTTTTTTTATTCTTTTTTTTTTTTTTTTTTTAAATAAAAGATTTTTTAAAAAAAGATAGTTTTGAAATAAAAGTTAAAATTTAATTTTTAAACAAAGATAAACGAATGTGAAAAGAAAGATAAAAAAAAGTAATAAAAAAATTTTAAAAGATGCCCCCCAGCCATTTGATGAGCCGCACCCTTGACATCATACCCACATCCAAGTGCAACTTGATGTGGTTACACAATTTTGAGAAATTGAAAAGAAAAGAAATGAAATGAAAGTTTTTAGAAGATAATTTTTATAATGATGATCACTGGGTGGGCTCCCTCCAATTTATAAAAATGATTAGAGACCACCAGTGAGCATCACCTTTACAATAATTCATAATATATATTAAAGAAAAGAAATCACAATCTAACATAAAAAAAATAAAAAAACAAAATAAAATAAAAATAATCTTGAATCCGGCGTTGAGAGCGGTGTCTCTTGATTTGTTCCAGTTTATAGTCTTAGTGGACTTCCTATAATTAAAAGACAAAGCCAGGATTCAACTAGAAACAGGGAAAATTTTGGAAACAAACATTATGGGGTAATTGTGTACAGAGCAGCCAGCCCATCAATTACCCCCACACTTGCCAATATTAAATTAAGAGGGTTCCCCTGTGAACACTTCTTTCAATAAATTTTTAAAATTTTCCAACACTATCTTCACCCATATTTTAAGAATTTTAAATTTTGAAAATTTCAAAGAAGGTTTTCTTGCATTTCGTTAAGTTTCATCACAGTTTTGTCACCCATATGCAGTGTAACAAGAGTAAAGTATTTTGATAAAAAGAAGATAGTTTATCCTTATTGCGGAGGTCAATAAAATTTGATAAATAACATAGTTTATCTCATTGCGGAGGTCAATAAAATTTGATAAATGTCATAGTTTATCCTCATTGCGGAGGGTTCCATAAAATTTTGTTGATATTATAGTTTATCCTCGTTGCGGAGGTAGACTTCGGCACTCCTGGTGCCTCTAGGATAAAACTATTTTACTTTATCGGCCGCTACCCTCTTCTTTAATTCAACTCCATCCAACTCTTCTAACACATATGAACCGCCGGAAACTTGCTCCTTGATTTTATACGGTCCATTCCACCTATCTGCAAACATCTTTCCCCACTGACTTTCCAAACTACTATTATACACCAAGACCATATCTCCTGGGTTCAAGGGTTTCCTTAATCGATGTGCCAACCGCTCATCCCAATATGTAACTGATTGATTTCGGATCTTCATCCTCCGTGAATATGTCTTTTCTAAATATTCTTCTTTCTTTTCTAGCTGCATCATTCTTGCACACAATAGATCATCAGTAGTTTTGACTGTGTCCCAGTCAACTCCAAGATATTATTCAGCTTCTAAATCAACCGGTAAAACTGCTTTCTGTCCAAAAATAAGTTCATAAGGTGAAAATTCGGTCGTCCTTTTGGCAGTGATTTGATCAGCAAATAAAACTAAAGGTAAATAGTGCCTCCACTTTTCGGCACTTGTCCCACACATTTTAACTAAAGCATCCTTGATAACTTGATGCCCTTTTTCAACCATGCCTTCAGCTTCAGGATAATATGGGGTTGCTACCCTAACCTTTGATCCAACTTTCAATACGGCCTCTTTAAACTCTGTCCCAAATTCAGGACCTCCATCTACCGTCACCAACTTCATCACCCCATACCTATATACCCAATTGTTCAACAAAAATTCTGCCACATTTTTGGCATCTAAATTAATAAGAGGCGCTTCCTCTAACCAACCAGATAAATCATCTCTGGCCACAATTAAATATTTATACCATCCCTCTTTTATATGAACTGCATCTAAACTCTCCCAAAGAGCGTATATTCACCGGTCACGCATCCAGGTTCTTTTGGCCTTAAATAACTTCGTCTTTGACATTCTTTGCATCACTGAACCCACTGTTTAACAGCCATATTCATGCCAGGCCACCAGAATTGATCAGAAATTCTTCTAAACGTTTCTCCAACGCCTCTATGCCCGAGATCTTCATGCAGTGATTTCAAAACTAATTCTTGCCCCTTCTGTTGAGTTATAACTACTTGAGGATTTGGATACCTTCTCCTCATTAAACGTCGACCAGATAGGTAAAACGTAGATGACTTCCTCTTGATAGCCACCCATTCATCGTCTTCACAATCTTCTGGCCTCTCTAAAGTCAACAAATATTTGACTAACAAAAAATAAAATCCAGTCTGACCCCAGACTTCATCTTGAAAATCGATTAATATAACATCAATAGGGACTTCTCTATCACCAATATCACCTGCACATGAATGAGCCAATAATCGTTGACCCCTAAATAAATCTTTAATTGAGCTATGTCAACGTTTTTTTTCTGAACCTTTGGATCCTTCGTAAACCGTATTCGAAAATACCTCTTTCTCTTTATCCTCCTTTTTGTTTAAATTCTCTAATTCTCCAACATATACACCATTCCTTAACTTACTACTATCCCACACTACCAATCCATCTTCCTCTACATACACCACATCTTCTTCTACCTCCTTTCTACCAAATTTATCTACACCTTTTCCAACACCTTTATTAACATAAAAACTATTTTCCAGTTTATCCTCTTGGTGGAGGTCATCATCACCATAATCTAAACACAATAATCCTTCCAGTTTAACCTCATGGGGGAGGTATGGAAAGTCTTCAGCTCCTTTAGTGCTGGCTTTGATAATAGGTGTATCTTCATCGAACTCTTCTGAGTCTGAATCTTCTTCAGTGGGTGGTCTCCTTGATAAACCATCTGTTATAGTAAAAGTTTTGCCAGGCTTATGAACTAAATCAAACAAAAAATGTTGAATAAAAGCTACCCATCTTGTCATGGGTGCATTCGGTAAACTTGGGAATTAATCATCTGGATTAACGATTTCGCATCCACTTGCAACTCAAAATGTTGCCCCCACAAAATATGCTGAAGTTTCTTCAGTATTTTTGCCACACTACATAATTCCAATTTTGGTTGAGAATATCTTGATTCTACCTCAGTAAATACTACAGATTCATACCTAACTGGCCTGATGTAACCAGCTTTATCCATCTGAGACAAAACCGCCCCTGCTGCAACCTGACTTGAATCAACTGCTAAATAAATTCTGCCAGCATCTTTTCCATAATCCAACTTGTGCAGGACTAAATCCTTCCCTATGACCTCCTTCAACTTCACAAATGCCTTCTCACACTCTTCATCCATTCTTTTTAACCGTCTCAATGGAGCTGCCAATGAAGAAAAGTCCTTAATAAACATTCTAACATATACGCAAACACCTAAAAACCCTCTGACTTTGGTTGTATTCTTGGGTCTTGGCCAGGACTGAATTTTGTTAACTTTCTTCTTTGACATAATCCTACCCTCTCTACATACCACATGGCCTAATATTTCTAAGTCTGGCACACAACATGAAAATTTTGAACCTGAAATAGTTAAACCAGCCTCTTCAATTTGAAACAAGATTCTTTCTAATGTAATTGAAAACTCCCAAATGAATTTGCGTATCCCAGGATTCTCTTCCAAAACCTGGTTATCATAGTTGGTTGTTGGTCCCTTAATTCCTCCATCATCTATAAAGATTCCAGAATATTGTGGAATTTTGTCTTGAAGGATCCAAGCCATCTGAGCTTGATAAACTGCAACCAAATTTGTTGCTCCTTGAGGTAATCTTGTTAACTGTAAATGTCCTAGTGGTGTATCGAATGTAGTGAGAGGCCTTGAGTCCGGATGTAACTCTCTCTCATTGTATCCACCCATAATATCTCCCATGCCATAACACACTCTCCCTGCAAACGCTTCAACAAACTCCTCAGCACTAGGCCGTATCCCAGCATCCTTTATTGTAACCCTATTTAATTCCCTAAGACCATGAACAACTCTAAGCTTGACATTTGTTTTCTTGATACAAAATACCGGACTAGAATAACTTGGCGTTGATTGCTCATACAGTCCAGTGCGTATCCATTCTCTGACAACTTCAATATAGGCTTCTTTTAATGAAGCCGGAATAGGAATCGGTTTCTGCTGCCACGGTTCATGACATACCACAGGAATCTTGTAAGGCTCACCATAGGAATGCTTCAACACACCCCTCTCCTCTTCTAAAAAAGCAATGGCCTTCTCTTGCTTGACCATCACATCCAACAACAACTTCTTCTCTTCTCCAGACAACCAACCATCAGGTTCAAAATTAACAACACCCAGTCTCTCAAAAGTGATTCTTGACGTCTCAGAAAATTCAGGCGGATTCTTTACCAAGGGACTTTCATAAGGATCTCTTGATAAACTTGGTCTTCTCAAGGGTGGATTTAATTTGGCAGGTAGCAGTTCATTAATAGGTCGAACTTTATTTGCTACTTTCTTATATTTGGCTGCCTCCACATCTAAATAAACTTGAGGTAAAACATTTACTTTTGTATCGCCATTAAAAATTTTATCAAATGAATCTTCTTCATTGTCAGAATCGGAATAAGAAAAATTAAAAAAATATTTTATTTCATTTTTAAATTTTACCCTTTTCTCCTTTCCCTCGTTTAATTTATAAACAGATTTTCCAACACCTTTACTTCCCTTATCCAACAGTAAATTGCCCGTAAAGAAAGTTGGCAGTTTAACCTCTTGCTGGAGGACCGGAATTGAATTTTCACAAAAATTATTTTTTTACGTTTTAATTATACCGAGATTTTTTATTGGATTTTGATGTGATATTTTCAGTTTACCCTCTTGCTGGAGGTCCAAAATAGAAGGAGATACTTGCAGTTTAACCTCTTGCTGGAGGTCATAAAACATACCCTTCCAATTTTTATCCAACCTAATTTGGCCCATTTTTCCTTTTTTACCATTTTTTAATTTAATAGAAAAACAGGGTAAATCCAATAAACATATAGAAAAGTCAAAAACGTACTTGCACTCCAAAGTAATATTAACAGAAAATAATTGAGAATCAACTTGAATTATCTCCAAGTGAGCTGACCTATTGCAATCCAGGATCTCATGCTGAGTAGAGATTACAACATTAGAGTGATCAGTCCCTGCTACCCCAAAAAATGAGGGCCTTCATTCCTTTCCAACAGACATAATTCACCAGAAGCCATCCATTTTATATGCCGCTTATTGGTGCAAACACAACACTGGCACAGAGTAGTAATCCCTGGCCGTGTTTCCCAACCTTCATCTCCAGGAGGCGCTAACCGCATATGTAACCTCCGCATATCTTCACCAGTGATCTCCAAACTAATCCCCATGCCAGCTTGATACCCTATCCTGGCCTCAAAATCCATCAAAAAAGGACCACCAAGAACAGTTTTGACTGCTCCTCTGGCCACATAAAAGTGAACCTTACCAACAGATCCACCAATGCCTAACCTGACATGCTCAGCTGTGCCCATCAGCTCTGTTGCATGCCCTCCAATGCCTCTGAGGTTTCCCCCAGTTCCACTTTTAATTGGCAAGCCTATACTTGTCGCTTGCTCCAATGAAATTAAATTAATTTGAGACCCTGAATCAACCAAGGCCTTTACTTCTTTACCATTAAGAGTTACCACCAGGTAACCCAGGGGAGCGGCAAAATGTGCATCTACATCTTCCCCAAACTTTTCAGCATTTTCACAAATATATTCCACCTCTCCAGTGGAAACCCGACGCCTCGTCAAATGCTTCTTTTGCTTTTCAGCAAGCGCCATACTATTCGTAAATAACTCCCCCAAAGATAAGGGAATCTGCAGTTGATTCACCCTATTCAAAACTACGTCCATTGCATTAGCTTGACCAGAAGCTACTGGCCGCTCATACTGGACCTTTGATTTAACAACCTTGGTCCTGGGTACCTCTTGAGGTCCAACCAAGCCATATTCACCCCCCATAATAACATCTTCACTTTCTATAACCCTAACTCTGCCACCAGCTTCTTGCACTAATCCTGATCCATTGCTAGTCCTTCTTACACCCTCCATTGGGATGGGACGGCTAAAACTTGGTCTGGGTAGAGACGCCAACAGTACGTCCTCCTCAGAATCCGGAACATCCTCTGGCATAGGCTCACCATTTATATCAAACTTGCCATAACTAGGGGGCCCCATATCAGCAATCCCCTTCTGCATTTTATATTATTCCTCCTTAGAGTAAGGGTTCAATTTGTTGGCGGCAGTTTGAGCACTAGAATTTTTGTCCTTAGAGTAAGGGTTCACTTTTTTATTGGCCTTGCCAGGATTAGCCCTCAATTGGCTCTGAATGCTACTCTTCGCCTTAGTAGCAGCTGCTCTTCTAGCAGCATTAACATCATATTCGCCGGCCATACAACTACCCTCCACTTGGGCAACCGTTGCCAGCTCTAAACCTCCAAAAGAAGTTGAAAATGTGGCTTTACTGACCTCTTTCTCTTTACATTTGTCAGCTTTTCCACCATTACCATTACCATTTTTGCCAACCTTGGCATTAACATCTTCATCATTTATCTCTTCAAATCTGGCTCTCCTTTCAGCCATAAAATTTCTTCTGACCAAATCAGAAGGAGACTGTCCATCACTGGGCTTGATGAATGAACCATCAGGAAATTTATAAACTTTACCATCAAATAAAACTTGCCCAGAATCCGTATCCTTATCAAGAGCAAAACAAACTGTTGCTCTGTGTCCCCTCCTATTACAATAGGAGCATACCTTTGGCTCATCATAGCCACCTCTATAACTACTACCACCATTCCCACCATTTCTCCCATTGCCTGGGAAGCGTTTACCGTTATTATTGCCATTATAATTTCGACGTTTATACCCTCTAGACTGATAAGAAGTTGACGTCGACAAAGAAGCGATTGGGGCCTTTTTGGCCTTCTGAGTCTCTTGAACAAATATTTTTAATTGTTTCGTTAAATCGGCCAGGTGATCGACCATCTTATTATCCACATTACCCTCAACTTTTGCATCCGGTAGTCCCATTTAAGTCTTATTGGACTCCTGGGCTTTGACCATGATATCGTTATTCTCAGCCAAAACTTCACTAACCTTGCTAACATATTGAGTGCATGACTCTTGATATATGTCCAATGCTAAAAACTTGAGATGGGCCTGAATGTTCTCTTTGATAACCTCCAGAGCCGGCAGTTTCTGCTCACCATTAGGCAGTTCCTTCATCAAATCTTTTCTTGAAAGATCCTTCAAGACGTCCATACAAATATCCCTGCTGCATGCTGTCCAGAACAAATCTTTTGCTTGGTTCTCATGCACTAACTCGTCCACCAGAATAAGATATTCAACTACTTCATCAAACTGAACACACAGCTTTTTGAAGTCTGCCATAGAAGAAACACCACCTTTTGCTTGCCAGTCTCCAACAATTTTATTGAGGTCCATCATAGTAAACCTAACACCCCATCTATCAACCATAGCTTTAGAAAGCTTAACCCAATCCTTGTCCTTGAATGCCTGCATAGCAATAACATCTTTTTCCACCTCCCTATCAGCAATAAAAAATCTAACTTGCTTCACCATGTCCACATGAGAAGCACCATCAACAGCAGCAGCAGCTTCATACCTGCTAATGAACCATTTAACCTCCTCCCCATCAAACTTTGGGCCATCCCAAGAAACAATTCTAACTGAGGGAGTAAGAGGGGTAGAAGATCCAGAAGCAACAGCAGAAGACATCCCAATAAGCAAAGAAAAGCGTTTATCAATCAATAAAATAACAAGCCTCTTGCAGGCCAATAACAAAAATCCAATTAGAGTTCCAGAAAATAAGCCTCTTGCAGGCTAAGAACGTTCTTGATCCAAGTAAGTCTTTAAAGAAAGCTAGAGAAATCAAACCCCACGTTGGGCGCCAACTATGGTAAGGTAAAATCTTACAGTCGCGTTGCTGTAAGCAGAATACGGAGGAGATGTGTGGATTTAGTGGAAAACCCCGTCCTTCCAATAAAAATAACAAAATGGGAATTCTAAATCACTAAGCTAACCAGTCTACTTGGATCTGATTGATAAAAATAATGAAACTCTAAAATATTTAACACTTATTGAGATTTAAATAAAAGTGGCTGCTGAGAAAGAAATACTGATTACAACAATTAAGGTGTACCAGTGAAAGATCTGAAAAGATTGACTTTTATATTTTTATGATAATTTAAATTTTTATGAGACAGCAATAATCAAGTCCCAGTGATGAAGACCTTTCTAAAGATACCCTGTATGAAGTGTGATTTAAATTGTTGAGTAGTATTTCTAAAATGTTATATATAAAATATAAAGTTATAAGGGTATTACAATTTTATTTAATTTGTTGAGTAATAAAATATGAGACCATGGTGGTTAAAGATTAAGCTGTATGATGTCTGATGATTGTAAGATGATGCCCAATTTCGAGTCTGAGAGGCTCTTAAGTATTCCTAGTCACGTGACTAAGTTTTCCCCTCCAGAGCTCACCCAGAGTCAATCCAGAGCCGGTACGGAGCTCGTACGGAGTCCGTCTGGAGTCCGTCCGGACCTCCGGACTCAATTAGAACCTTTAAAACTATAATAAAAAATCTAGAAACATTACAAATGATAGAGCCACTTCCCCTTTACATTCCCAACTAATTTTCGTAGCCTGAGCAGCTCTAATCACCCTGTAAAAATTCATCAAAGGTAAGTATTTTTCTAAAAACATAAATATTTTTATAAAACTTTAAAATTCATTTAAAAAAATAAGAAAAATAGTAAAAAATCTGGGAAAACTTCCCAAGGTTCTTGAGTGACTCGACTTGATACTCATAAATTTTTCCGACCGTAAAAATAAGTCTTCTCCGTAAAATATATTGTTTTTGCGTAGGCATTTGCTTTTAACCAATTTCTTTATATTTAAAACTCAAATAAATTAAATAAAACCCTTTTATAAAAAATAATAGCACTAATCTTGCATGCCGTAATAACTCCATTTTACGTACTTAGGTGCCATACTAAACTTTAGGCTACCACAACGTGCGCCCTCTCCACTTGATTGGATCATCAAACTTCTTTCCTCCTTCACTCCCCCTCAATCAGCTAGATACGCGCTTCCTCTTCCTATTCCCCCCCTGGAATCCCCCACTATTTGAAGCTAAAATTGGGGAATCCAAGGAAAAGGCTCTAGGCAAGGTATCTCTTTCCCTATCTAAGTACCCACTACACTCATATTTCATTTACACAGATGGGTCAAGATCAGCGGAAGGTACCTTCAGCACAGATTTTGACCCAGGTTTGAACTCCCCATATGTGGTACACCTAGGGGACTCTCACCAGTACTCTGTCTTTGAGGCAGAACTGGTAGGAATCCTTATAGGAAATTACCTTTTCCTCACCAACCCATGCCATCCTTTCTCTAGCTCCCTCACTCTCGTGGTGGACAATCAGTCCACAATCCGCCTTCCCTCCTCTCCCTCTCCCTCCCTGGCTAAATCCTCATTAGTAGCCAGAATCTATCAAGCAGTTGCCCTCCTCCGTGAAGCCAACCCCCTCATTATCCTCACTCTGTGTTGGTGCCCTGGCCACTCAGGTGTGGGCGGCAATGAGATTGTGGACAGCCTGGCCAATGGATCTCACCCCCTAGCTGAATTAACCTGCTCCATCCTGAACTTCATTCCTCTCCCTCCCTCAATCTCCCCCTCAAATCACACATCCATTCCCACTCCCAATCCCTCCTCCTCTCACACCCATCCAAGGATGTAATCAGAAAACTACAGGGAATATTTACCCCAAGGGAAACCTTTTCCCAAGTCTGATGCCTCCCTAGTACACTGGCTAATTCCTTTGCTTAACTTCTCTTGGGTCACTTGCCCTTGCATATCTACCTCTTTAGATTCAAATCAGCTGATTCCCCTATCTGCATTCATTGTGATGGGAATCACTGTGACACCCCTGAGCAGTTCCCCCTTTTCTGCAAGGCTCACTCATACCTAAGAATTGGGCTGAGGAAGGAAGCTCAAAAACACAAAATTCCTTTCTGCACTTCCACACGTTTGTCCCCATCTCCCATTATGTTCCTTGTTGCGTCATTTATAGTTAACACTGTAAGACTCCCTAATAATTTGCCTCTCTCTATTCAGCCTAGCCCTTAGCATCCTCACTTTAAACTGCCATTAGTTTTCTGTTTTCTTGTCACCTAGTCCCCTCTACTGTATCTACTACCTGTCTACTTATCCTTCATGCCCCTATGTTGGGTGAGATTGTCTGAAAAAAAAACTTTTTAATTTAAGAAAGTAATGGTACATACCAATCTAAAAGGTATACATGTGTCAAAACTACCAAAATTATGAAGATAGAAAAAAATTGACACTACGCACCAAGTAAGATATCCCTGATGTGGATATCCAGCACAAGTTAGGGATATTTTAGGGAGGGACATAAGGTCAGAAAAATAAATGTAAGAAAAGTAAGTGCAAGAAATACAAGTGCAAGAAAAATAAGTGCGAGAAACGTAAGTGTAAAAAAAAAATCATTTGCAACCATGAGAATTTTTTTTTTCAAAAAAAAAAAAATTGTGAAAAAACAGAAAATGAAATAAAAAAAAATTTTTTTTGGAGGAAAAAATAAATAAATAAAAAAATATTCCCATGTTTACAAAATATTTTTTTTACACTTATTTTTCTCACATATTTTTCTTGCACATATTTTCCTATCCTTATTTCCCTCCCTAACATATCCCCAACTCGCGCTGGATATCCCCATCAAGGATATCTCACTTGGTGCGTAGTGTGAGTCACTTAATTCAGTGTTGGGTATTGAAAGATAAAATTTCAGGTACAGGTCAATGGAAGGATGGGTGAATGCTGGAAAAAGAAGTTGACAAATCAAATCTCAGTTGTGCTGACCAACTTCAACGTATCTTCTTTTCCACTTGTTTGTATTTATTTACTTTATATAATTAATGAAATATAGGGAATGAAACAATATAACAAGTGTCACACAATCTTGAAGACTACCCGGAATAGGTCACATACAAGCACAGGTAATGAAGGTATGTATGAGCTTGTTCTATTGCATCCTCATACCTGATGTATCACATACCATCAATTTCTAAGCCTCTGCCTGCTGTTCACTAGCATTCAATTTTTATAACCTGCTTCACCTCACCAATAAAAATCATACAATTCTACTCCAAGTTTCAAACTTCATGCTTTTAGTGAAGAGTGAACTCACTCCAAGATATATCTTGAAAAAACATAATTTAAAATTTAGTCTATAGAAGACCCTAATAATTGAAAGAGACCACAAGCGCATGGAAAAGTTCAGGAGGTTCACATTTAATTGATGACCAACCGATTTTATATTATCAAAAGCATGGTTGGACGAGTAAAAGATGGAAAAAAAAATTTAAGGTTGGATGGATGACAATGAGGCCTCCTTTCTGTTGCTGTTGCCCTTTTCTTATTCTTTTTTTAAATCTCGGGTAGGAGAAGGAAGCTTTGGATACTTACACTAGTATTAGTGTTTTTATTACTATTTGGTTTTAATTGTTCTTTGTTCAAAAAATTCGAGAAGAAGACACAATATATATATATATATATATATATAAGTTGATGATAAACTAGACAATTTCACCTCATAATTTTAAAGTAAAACATTCAAAGATATTCACTTTATGTTTAACAAATTTGATTTAGTCAATATTTTGAAAGACAAAAAAAAGTAATACAACAAGAGTGTTATTAAAAATCTATCAGAAAAATCAAGTATACATTACATTCTACCAAGATATTTGTCTATTTTTGTGTTTCCTTTTTTCAAAAAATTAAAGCAAAAAGAAAAAAAATGAACTACACAATATAGGGGGTGGACTTTCTAGCAAGTCCTCAACCTGAACTCAGATGGAACTCAGATGGAACCCATACTGAAATCATACTGAACCCATTCAGAACACTACTTGAACACCCACCTAAAACTGTTCTGCTGAGTGGTGTTGATCCCTGATTGTATGGTTCCTTTATCAATAGCTCAATGTGTGTTCAATCTGTGGTGAATTTGGGTCCAAGGTTGCGGACTCACTAGCAAGTTCACCCCTCATACTGAGTGGTGATGGAGATAGAAGAAAATGCATTCAAAGGAAAACATTTTTCACTTTCTATTTTACCACTTTTAGACTTTTTGTACAATTTCTCAACAATGTTTAAACTTTATATTTATAAATTATATCAAAGTATGGTTCATCAATATTTCATTCAACCTCCAGTAGAGTTGAGAGATATTCCACCATTTTCACAGGAATCTGCAACTGAGGAACTTCTAAAAACAGCTACCTCATCAGAATTGTCCTCAGAATCATCCACTTCTTCAGTGTCATCATCATCATCCTCAAAATCAGCTGCCTTTTCTGTATCATCATCATCTTTGTCCTTAAAAACATCCACCTTGTCTTTATCATCATCATCATTTTCATCTTTCCCAAACTCACCAACATTGAATGCAATATCAACATCTTCTTCCCCATAATAAACACCTTGAAGATTACTAACAACATCCCACTTCAATTGAGAAAACTTAAACATTATTAGGCAGGATAGCTATTACTGGAGCAGGAATAAATGGTGTTTCAGCCACCGCTCATTCTATTTCACATGGCTTTGAAGTGTTAATTTTCAAAAAGAGTGATTGAGTGGGTGGGATTTGGCAGAATATTATTAAGTTGAGCTTTTATTATAACCCTACCCACTATTTTTTGTGATAATTTTATGATTTTACTGAACACTGACATAATAATTGTTTTTTTAATGGTTGAATTAGGACTTCAGCCATCCAAAATTAGTTTTCTCATATATTGATTTCATCCATCCGTATGGTGGAAATCATTTTATCCTAAGCAAGTCAGTCAATTATCCTTCTTCATTTTTTTTTTTTGAATTTAAATTTTTTAACCTTATTTTTTAAACTTAAAAGTAAAGTATTCTTAATAAAAAGAGAGGAAAAAAATGAAAGAATCATTTATATATAAATTAATCATTAGACTGACAAACAAATTTTTTTTTCTTTTTTTTTTGTATTCTCTAGCCAGAAATAATAGAGCAGTTGGAAAATCTTTGGAAAATATATGATTTGAAACCCTGTACAATCTTTAATGTGAATGAATTTTTCTATATTTTTGGTTTCTGAGATAAATTCAAAACAGACAGAA
Source organism: Hemileia vastatrix (assembly GCA_030280995.1). NCBI lineage: Eukaryota > Fungi > Basidiomycota > Pucciniomycetes > Pucciniales > Zaghouaniaceae > Hemileia > Hemileia vastatrix. Next base: position 27,061,152 of record JASXTE010000011.1, read on the forward strand.
TAATACTGTTGATATTGATATTTGAGAGATATTCCTTTTTTTAAATAAATTAATAAAAATTAACAATTATTAGGTTAGAAAAGTTGAAAGAACTGTTAGTCTTATTGGAAAAAATAAATGGTAGGTAGAGGAAGAGATATAATCAAAATTGTGGAGGCGCTATATCTAAATAGACAACTGATCATGGATTACTATTACTACTATTATTCTTATTGAAAAAAAAACCAAGAAAAGAAAAAGGATCATCAACAATGGAAAAACAGGTTCAATTGATGGATTGATATTATGTGTTGGTACTTGTGGAAAACCAAATAATGCAAAATTTTACGGTGTAGAAAATCCTATAGTACCAGCTATAGGCCTTGGCCAAGGGAGTTGGAGTAAAACTAAAGAGAAAGACCCCTTCCCCTTTAAGAAATACCAGGTGAGATTTATTTGCTACAGCAAATCAGAGACTGTTACAATACCCCTTCCAAAACACTTCTTGACTGATTTACAAGTCAAGACAGTAGCTAATAGCAGACCACTGATAACCAAAGAACCTGAAAACCTGAAATGCAGAAAGATCCACACCAGAAAAACAAAACATTGTGCACTTGTTGCACAGAAAACAGCAATAATACTTGATGCAGGTTGCAAAGCTACACCAGAGAAACCAGTTGCCAAAGTTGAGTTAAATGAAGAACTAACCTTGTAACAAACACAGCCAATTGTGGCAAAAAAACATTGAAAACTGAGTGAGAAACAATGATATCACCTCCAGATGGTTGTATGATAATTAAAGTTTCACAAAAATGTCTTCTTCCATATGTACGCACAGACCTCCATCTAAAAAGCCCATGCACAGCAATGAATTTGGAGCTTTTGATGGCCAAATTGAGTAAAAGCCCTCTAGAAATGCTTCCCAGCCTTCTAGAACCAAGGCAGGTGATCTTCCCAATGTTGGGAGGCCCACCTAGAGGTGGCTGGAACACCCTGAAACCAGAAAACCTCCAAAAACCTCCAAAAAACCCCAAAATACTTTGAAAAATCCACCACAACTACTAAAACCCTTAAAACACAAAATTAAGCTATTACAACATTAGGACATAAAATATAGAGCCAAATTATCTCTACCTAATGGTACTAAGTACATAACCCTAAGACTTAAGGTTAGCCTATAAAACACAAAAAATAAAATTAAACAGCTATCTTTTAGAAATGAAAAATGAGGAAATGACCCCTTAAAACTTAGAATATGAAAAATGTCATCATAAAAAATATAGAGAAAAACCGGGGCTATCCAATGGTAGTACCCACATACCTGTAGTCCCAATATTCACTGAATGAAACAAGAAAAACACCCAATTATTCAACCAATGGCAATTAAGTCATACCAAAACAATGCCAAACAGACCAACAAAGGCTTCTGCCAATGTTGGAACACCACATCCTCCCTCCAATTGAGAACTTTTACATTCTCCTTCAACACATCCACCATGTTCAGCTTTCTTTCAAAATCTGCCTCTGACATGGTCCCTTGCCAATACTGCATTGACAACAATCTAATCTGCACCATCACACCAGCACCTCATCCATACGGAACATCCTGTGATGTCTTCCAATCCAGAAAGAAGACTTGTTTCAGACCTGGTCCATTATCATCTTCAACAGCCTCACCTCCACCTCAACCTGGTCCATCTTCCACCAGCACCAAAAGTTCCAGGCCATTCATCCTGATACACAGATTAGTCAAAAAACTACACCCTTCAAAGAAGAGTTCCAACACCACTACAGCAACCACTTCCACCATGCTTGGTCCATCTGATGGTAAGAAAAATTTTTATTCCTTACTTCTACTTTCAAACTGATGACTTCTCAGTTCCTCCATCTTCTTACAGTGATGATGACAATGTAGGATACATTGAAACACCAACACTTAACCGCTTTCCCACCATTAAGGCCAAGTTCCAATAACACTCCTCTGAACAAAAACACTATCTACTACGATACTCCCAATCCATTCCTTCTAGAAATCCACAGGACCTTAAGAAAATGAATTACCTCATCCACCAGTTCAAGGCTAATTCTGAACACTTTTTTTCATCTTTTGTTTCTCTTCTGCCACTTGACTCTTGATTAAACTTTTTGACTTAGAAATGAAAATTCTTGACCACTCTCAAGACTTCCTGAATGTAACCAATCATAAGAAATTCTTCAGTTTACAGTCTTGGGGGACTCATCCTCAGTTTTAAGTCTTGGGGGAATAACAGCCCTCATTTTTTAGTCGCGGGGGACTCATAACCCTCAGTTTATAGTCTTGGGGGACTCAAAACCTAAATCATAGTGACAGAACAAGAGATCAAACCATTAAAGACCAGAGAAATAAACTAACATTCTGGGGTTACTGTTCTACAGAGCAGCCAGCTCATCAGTTACCCCCACACTTGCTTTAACAAAATTCAGGGAGTCCCCCTTTGGATGCTCTCTTTCAGAATCACACCAACATCACATTATCAGTTTATAGTCCTGAAGGGCTCAACCATCAAACCATACTCATTTTATAGTGTTGGGGGACTATACCATTCATCAGTTTAAATTCTTGATGGACTGACCACATTTTTCAGTTTAAATTCTTGACCGACTTCACACAGTGTCCAGTTTAAACTCTTGACAGACTTCTGAACCCATAGAGGATTCAAATTCTTAAAATAAAATTGTAATCAGCTTGTTTAAAGTCTTGGAGGACTAGTAGATCCAAAAAAGAATAAGCCGAATTCTTGATAAAATCTTGAAAACCAGCCAGTTTAAAGTCTTAGAGGACTAACAGATCCACAGTAGTAACAAAAATAAAAAATCTTGAAGAAATGTTAAAAAAACAGCCAGTTTTAAGTCTTGAAGAATTAACAGAATTATTTGAAGTAGTATCCAACAGTTCTTGAGTTCCACTAGACCCTTCATCTTGTCTAAAAAAAACAACAAAATGGTATCCCCCAGCCAATTGATGAGCTGATTCCCTGATACCTTAGCCACATGCAAGTGCACCTTGATGTGGTCACCTAAAAAATTATTTTTTTATTTTGACTCCTCCTCTTCTATCAAAAACATTGCTAGAGCCCTATCCTGAGCCTTTGAACAAAAATAGCCTCCATAAAAAAATTAAAAGAAAAAAAGAGAAAAAAGAAAATAATCTTGAATCCAACACTTTTACAGCCAACACTCTAAAAACACATAACAGAGCCAGACCCAGGTCCACAGAAAAGATCACTGGGTGGGCTCCCTCCAATAAGTAAAAATGATGGGTGACTGACATTGATTCACCACCAATCCAAATAAAACAAAGATAAAGAAGCCAGTCACAAACCAGTTTAAAGTCATAGTGGATTTGAAACCTGAATAAAAAAAACCAGAACAAGGATTCAACTAGGAAAAACAAAATACTTGAAACAGACATTATGAGGTAACTGTTCTACAGAGAAGGCAGCTCATCAGCTACCCCCACATTTGCCAAAATAAAATTTAGAAGCCCCCCCAGGGTACCTTCTAACAAAAACACAAAATCCAACACAATAAACCAAAACCAATAAGCGTGAAGAGTCCAATATTGAAGACCAAAAGATTTTCCAGTTTAAAGTCATATTGGACTAAAACCTGTGAAGAGAAACCAATACTAGGGTTCAACCAAATTAAGAGAAGGGGTTGGAAACAGACAATCTGGGGTAACTGTTGATAGAGCAGCCAGCCCATCAGTTACCCCCACACTTGCCAAAATAAAATCTAGAAGCCCCACCCTTGGGTACCTGTCACGCGCCACGTGACACTCGAGGTGAAATCAACTCATTAAATCAATAATATCGAGTCCTAAATCTATACTCGAAGCGCAGAAAGCAATTCTCCATAGCAACTGCGATTTTCCTTTGTGTACTTACTATTTAACTGTGCTAGCCTAAACTCTAAATCTAAATTAGTCAATCTCCCAATAGGGTACATTAGTCCTTTTCAATAAGCGACGCACAGCGCTAGGTTCAACGAAATAGTACAGTAGTAGTTTTTTCATTAAAGTTTTGTTAATTAATTAAAAAGGGGTAAATTGAGCATGGGCGGATATTTAGCGAAGAAGGTCTAAGTGTATGTTAGTAATGGTCAATGGAATGGGAATGGTGCGATGGAAGGGAGGTCAATTCAAGGAGGAACAAAGGATACAAAAGGGGTTGGGTATTTGGCTCGATATTCCTTAGAATTAAATTATAAAATCGTATTTACATTAATAGTGGTAAATCTTTAAAGTTAAAATCATTGTTATTGTATCTTTCTCTTATTTTCTCAATATTCATTTCTAAATCCTAAATCTTTGATTATTGAGTTTCCAACCCTTCGTGAGATTTTAAGAATTACTATTACCTCTGAAACTAGTCTATAATTCTTCTCAAACGAACCTCGAACCTGTAGCTATTACTTCGAGTGACCTTTGAATAATTTCCTCGAATCATTCCTCTGTGCTTCGAAGAAGTTTCTAAATCCCTCATCTCACTTTCAGGAACATCCTCGACCTTTTGCATAGGTCGTCCGGTGACAGTACCTTCTAAAATAAGGAATTTCCAACACAAATCTTTTCCCATAAAAAACCAAAACCATTAAAAAAACATTAAAATTCTTGAAAGCCAGAAATCCACTTTATTTTTTTATTTTTTATTTTTTTTTGCAATTTAACCTCATACTGGAGGTTAGATAAAATCAATTATCATTATTTTTATCTTCATTTTCTTTTAAATATAATATCAATCTTCACTTGACTTTTTCTTTTCTTCCATCTTCCTTATACCAAGATTTTTTTTATAGAGACTTGAACCAGAGAGACTGATAAGAATTGGAAAAATCAAAAAAATCCTGACCATAAACATAGAAACCAAAATAAACAAAACCAAAACAAATTAAGTAGTTATAATTTTATCCTCCTTTCTAAAAAAGCTTTCTCCAGTTCAGGGAAGAAGCTGAGAGTTTACTGTCTCTAACTTTAAATCATCAATCACATAATTTTTCTAAAATTTAAAAGAATTCTTCATAACAGGAGCCAGAACACTAAAAGGATCATCTTTCCCCAAGAAACCATCTTCTGATCTTGAGGGAACCAGATTGGAATTATATTCCTCCAGCAAACATACATCCAGAACATAATCATTATGAAGATCCAAACTTTCTATAGAGAGATTTTCACCATTTCTTCCATCTTCTTAGCTTGAAAGAAGAAAAAAAGAATCTTTTTCATGAGGCTTCAAATCATTAAGTTCAGAATTACTCTGAGAATCTAAAAGATCCTCCAGAATAGAGTCCATAACATCAAAATTAACATCCTTGTCAATGGGTCTCTTGGTCTAGAAGATAAATCTGGAGGTTCTACAAGGCATTGAGGGGATTCATTGGACTCTCAAAAACAATGTACATATTTCTTAAATCTTTTGATTGTTTTACTCAAATAATAAGAGGTGGATTCAAATATTATTATAAATTATAGCTTAGAATTATGTTGATGTAAGTATTAGTGTTATAAAGTATAGTAATAAAGGTTGTAATTGATGTATTGTAAGATTGGTAAATAAGTAAGGAATGATCTGAAAAGTACAAAAAGAGAGGGCCTTTTATAGGCAAAATGTGAGAAATAAAAACACAGAGTTATCACCACCTAATAAAAGGGTGTGAGAAGAAATACTAAATATAAAGAGAGGATGTAAAATAATTAAAGATATACTAAATGGTGCGTCAATAAAGGTATCATTTTTATTTGAAATAAAACTTTAGTTTCCTTAGACTATTACACTTAGTGCAAAACATTTGATTTAAAATGTTGATTCAACGGAAATTTAAATTTATTAATAAAGGAATTTGATTTTTTTTACATTTTAATTATATTTTTAATACTATTTTTCTTCCCTCTCATCTGTATTATTGAGCATGGTGTTAGGGAGTAAAAATGTATGGGACAACTACTTGTTTTTATTAACTATTTACATTACTTAGTGTACTTAGCTAGTTAGTTTTAAGTAATACATAAGTAGGTAATAAATAAATAATTATTAATAAGGATTTTAAAAGGCGTGGCTTCATCTCAGTAAGATAATCAATTATTTTACTGGATAAGTCTAGTAGCCTGGCTGACACTCCCTAACTCTAAAAAAAACAATAAAAAAAATGCTATGATTTTTTCTTTTTATACTTTTTTAGTAGAGTAGGAAGATTAGATATCTCCTTACCAGGTATCCAAGAATCATATTCAGATGATCTATTCTTGAATCTCAATAAGTATTCTGTACCTTTTTCAGCAGTGACTATTCTGTCATTCAGAATCTTATCAATTTCTGATCTCTCAGTGATTTCATTAGGGGTTTTCTTTGGTCTTCCCCTCCTTTTTGGAAATAAATCACTATTGGATGTGTAAGGTTTCAAAAGAGATATTTGAAAAACAGGATGTTTTCTGTCATATGGAGAATACAAAATAACTTCAACTGCACTATCTCCAATCATTCTTCTGACAACAAAATGGACCAACAAATTTGTCTTTCAATTTGTTATTACCTTGTAAATTGAAGTGGACTGTAGAAATCAACACTTCATCACCCTTTTTAAAAGTGTATTCTTTATGGAATTTGTCCCATCTCTTCTTCTCATGTTCAAATGATTTTTCAATACATTTTTGAGCAAGACTTCTGCAAAGTTTTTGCATTTGAAGAGAAGATTTTACACCAGGATGTAAATCCAATTTTGGTATTATATTATTGAGAATTTGGGCAGGAGTATTTGTAACATATCCAAGCCAGAGCTCAAAAGGCTTTCTTTAAGTAACAGAATGAACAGTGCTATTATAAGTAAATTCCAACCCAGGAAGTAAGGTAACCCAATCATGAGTGAATCTGTCATTGTCTTTATACTCAAGGAAAAAGGCACAACACCTTCTCATCATGTCCTCTAAAGTCTGAATCATTCTTTCAGCTAATCCATCAGTTTGAGGGTGATGGGCAGTAGAAAGTTTCAGATCACAACCACAAACATCCATCAGAGACATCCAAAATTCAGAATTAAATTTAGGGTCTCTGTCAGAGATTTTGGCTTTAGGAAAACCAGCAGTATGAAACATATGAGACCACCATAAGAAAGCTAATTCTTTAGTGGAAACATCCTTGTGAGTAGGGATAAATTTACACATTTTAGTGAATCTGTCCACAATAACCCAACAAGAGTTATAACTGTCTTTTCAAGAAATAGGTAATCCTGTTACAAAATCCATGTTTATTATCTGCCATGGTGCATCAGGAGGATCAATATGTTGCATTAATCCAGCTCTCTTATGAGTAAATCTTTTTGATTTTTGGCAAGAATCACAAGATTCAACATATAATTTGGTGTCTTCAGACATATTAGCCCACCAAGCAGTGTTCTTAATTCTGATCATTGTTTTTTCAAGATCAAAATGTCCAGCTAATATGTCATAATGACAAATTTTCAAGATGATTTCTTTCATAGAAGGAGGAATAACAATAACATTACTCAACTTTCTTCTATAATATTGATATCCTTCATCAATTGAAAAATTTACCTTTTTCCAAAGCCTTTTGGTACTTTGGTAGAAGGGTTTTAATTAATGCTTGTATTGAAGCATTATTTGGATCATTAAATATGATGCATAACTTTTTCAAGTGAGTGTCCTTATCATATGAATCCAGAATAAGCTGTAATAGCTATTCCTCCATATCAACCACATATATCCCATGAATATGAATAATTTCATCCTCAGGATCATAAGCAGGATTAGAGTCATCATTTGGTAAAGGTAACCTTGATAACATATCCAAATTTGAGTGAACAATACCAGCTCTATGAATAATTGTCATTCTCCCCCTGTATTCCTGAACAGCTAACTGCCATCTAAACATATATCTGTTAGGTGTTTTCAAGTTTAAAAGGGATTTAACTGCACTGCAGTCAGTGACAAGTTCAAATTTCTGGTCATCTAGGTAATAATTTAGCTTCTCTAGAGCCCACACTACAGCTAAACATTCAAGTTGAGTGGCACCATATTTCAATTAACTATTTCTCAAGGTTCTTGAAATATAACAAATTACTACTTCTGATACTTTATCATTCATTACTTGTTTTTGATAGAGGGTAGCACCAAGATCAATAAAACTGGCATCAGTGTACAAAACAAATGGTTGATTAAAGTCAGGTAAAGCAAGAATTGGTGCTGACATCAAACAGTTTTTCATAGTGTCAAAGGCTCTCTGTCTTTCACTATTCCAGACAAAAGCAACATCCTTTTTAGTCAATTGGGTAAGGGGTAAAGCTATGACCTGGTAATTTTTAATATACTGTCTATAGTATCCACACATTCCCAAAAAACTCTGCAGCTCTCTAACTGTGGTAGGAGCCTTGACCTGTTGTATGGCTGCCACTTTGTTTTGGTAAACATATATCTGTAACCCTGAAACAACATTACTGAGAAACCTTTAAAGAATGAGAAACAAATTTACATTTCTTCAAAGCAAGTTTCATATTTATTTCATCCATTTTATGGAACACTTTACACAGGTGGTTAAGATGGTCCTCAAACGTTTTTGAGAATATAATGATATCATCAATATAAACCATCAGCAATCCTTCAATTATCTCTTGATGGAATGTGTAATCCATAACTTTTTTGAAAACTGAAGGGGCATTTTTAGGGCCAAATGGCATCCTAATTTACTTATGAATACCCATATGAGTGGCAATCATCAGAAAGTTCTGAGAATTTTTCTCAACAGGTACCTGGTGATATCCTTTGTTACCATCCAAACAGCTGATATATTTAGCACCCTGTAAAGTAGCATGGATAGAGCTAATTCTAGGTAAAGGATAGATATCATCAACAGTATAAGTATTTAGTGCTCTATAATCACTACATAACCTGGCTTTATCTTTCTCATAAGAAGTTAGGACAGGTGAGATAACACAATATTTAGGTGTTTCGACTACCTTTTCAATAATATTCATTTTCAAAAGGGTAGAGATATTGTCTTAAATATCTTTTCTCATGTGGGAGAAGCAAGAAAAGGCTTCTTCTTTAAACTAGGTGGTATATCAGTTAATGAACAAGATAAAGAAAGTTTTATTTCTTCTTTAACTGATTCTAGTTCATGTGACCCATGAGCAAAGACCATAGAAAAATATTTTATCAATTTACTGATGGAATATTTATCCTTACCAGAAAGTTGTTCTCCAAAAGAAGCATTGTCAATTTCAGACATAAGGGCATGCATTTCTTTCGTATATATTCCTATATATTGAACCACAGAATTACATGTGTTCAATTCTGGTTTTAATAATTTTTTTGGGGAGGAAATCTTTAATTTTCTCTTCCCATTCATCCCCATTGTGAAACATTGGGTTGAAGGATCCAATTTTATGCCATACTTGGATAAAATATCAATTCCTGTAATAAACCAACTGCTTAAGTTATCATTTTTAATGACAACAAAATCACAAATATCTCTTAAAAAACCATGGTTATATTTCAAAAACACTGTGGCTTTGTATTTACCAATGGGGACAAAACAGAGCCATAACCTCTTCAATTTTCAGAAATTATAGAGGTAAGTTTTGATTTATAGTCTTGATCCACTGAAGCAAGTTCTTTTTCAGATACTACAGTTCCTCCAGCTCCAGAATCCAGAACAACTTCAATGCTGGTTCCATTGATCAAGACTGGTGCCTTGAGAGGGGCAATAACAATTGAGTTATCCTCAATGTTCTTTATGATCCCAGAATCCTCAACTGTAGATAAATCATTATGATCAATATCAATAGTATTTAAATAATGAATATCTTCATCCAGCATCAAGATTTCTTGTTGAGATTCATTTGAAATATTTCTGGCACAATCACTTGAAGTATCATCCAGTGCTATTGTGTCATCAGCATACTCCTCAGTTTGTTCAACAAGATTTATCTTCTTGTCACAAACATGGCCTTTCTGCCAAGGCTTGTTGCACCAGAAGCAAGTGTTTGTTGCATACTTTTTAGGTGCAACAGGGGCAGAAGGTTTACCAACCTTTTCCAGAGATTTCTGTTGGTAAGTGGAGGGGTTCTCCAAAGTGGTTCTAGGAATGAATCTTCTGGCATCATACTCGTTGTTTAGATAGGATCTCATTTCAAGTATTAATCAAAGAAGATGGTTCTCTGGTGAGCTCAGTCCTAGCAACTATCAAGTCTCTCAAACACATGGGTAATTTATAAAGGATCCTGTCCTTCAATAACTCAAACTCCATATTTGGGTCCATAGCTCTTAAGATTTTAACAAGTTTCATTAAGAACTCAATAGGTTTATCAGTAGAAGAACTATATTTAGTTTCCTCATACTGCCTCTGTTGAGCCATTCTAAACTTGGAGCCCCCAAATTGTGCTTTAATTAATTTCTTCCAATCTTCCCATGAGTAATCATTCCCATCTAATAGGACAGATTCATACCACATAAGGGCTACATTGGTAAACAAAGAAATTAACTTAGACAAAATTTCCTCATCTGGGAGTTTGTAAGAGTTTTTCAAGTTATCAATTCTGCAAATGAATTGTTGCCAATCAGAAGAAGAATCACCATCAAATGTTGGATACTGGTCAAGTTTTGGCCAATCCTTTTGATTTGAAGGAGTCTCCTTAGTACTAGCTTGTTTCTGAGTAAGAAGCAGCTGTAAATTCTCCAATTTTTCAGTAATCTCATTGTTTAATCTCTGTGTTGAAGATCCTGGTGCATCATCAATTTTTGATGGAAACTCAGTGGTATCAACAGGTATTTCTGGAACTAATTTTACTCTAGATTGACTAGCCACAGGTAACCTTGGTGCATCCTGCACCATATGCTCCTTTAAAGAAATTTCAGAATATTTTTGATCATTAAAAAATGAGTTCAATTTCTCTTCAATGGTTGTTAGTCTGGTTTTCACTCTTGGAAGACTAGATAAACTCTCATTGATTGTTGAAAAAGATAACTGATATTTATTTTGGAAAGATGAAAAATTATCACTCAATCTTTTCAGATTCATCTCATCTATCTCTAGCTCCTGGAAACAGATAGACACAGTATCTTGTAATTTAGACAAATCATTTTTAATATTTTTCCATAAAGCAACTTTCTTTTCATGAGTTGCTTTATAATTAAACAAATAATCAGAAACTCTCTAAAATTTACTCCTTGATGATTGACAACCCTGTTCAGTTAACAAACTATTAATCTTTTGAGTCAATTGCATATTGTTCATGATATGATTTTGTTTTGCAATAATATCTCCCAAATATTCATCATTAATTTTTGCTACATCTGGAGTGTTTCTCAATAAAGAAACAGAGTAACTTTCCAGATTCTCATAAAACTCAGGATCAAGTGTTTCATCAATAACAGCCATATCAGGATTTATCATTGAATCAGCAATTAAAACTAAAGGATTAGATACATTAGAATATTGAGTGATTTGTCTGCTCATCTCAGCCTCTACTGGTCTCACAGTTTCATCTCCTCCTCCAGATTTACCTGAAGGAACAGAATAAGCTACAAGAAATGGTACTTGAGATTCAATAGAGGGGCTTACCAAGGCTTGGGAAAGATCTGAATATTGTTTTTTCTTTTTCTGCCCCCTTGATAAGGGTGAGGAGGTGTGGGGTTGAATTGACTGGGTCTTCACGGACCTGCTTGAGGCATTTAAGTCTGCTGATGTTGAGACAGATAATCCAACTGGGTGTTTAGCCAATCCCACTGCCACTTTGATACTTTTACCTTTTCTGGTTTCTGGGGAGCCAATTGTGGAAGATCCCTGGGGGGAGGAGGTCTCCTCTTCTCTTGAAGAAAGTCATCTATTTTTCTTACCTTTTCTTCTAGTGCATCTGTTCTTGAACTCAGTCTTAAGTTCTGTGTTCTCAGTTCTTTTACGTGGGTGGAGAGGTTCTTTACTTTCTGAGGCAGAGGCATCTTTTTTATCTTGAAGCCTTTGGGAAGTCCTTCTTGGGGGTTGATGGAAGGCTTTTGTTCCTTAGAATTTGTCTCCACTAGTATTTCCACATCCTGATTGGTTCAATGATTAATTAATTTGAGCCAATTTTGTAGTCAAGGGAGAACTTACAGAAGTAGCTTCATAATAATCAATCGGATCCTATTCTTCTTTACAGGCAGCAGAAGCACCTTGATCAGTCATTTTTTTTACTTTAACCTGAACTGAGGGAAGGAAATAATAATATGAATTAGTTTTATTTTTGCTTTCATTAAAAGTAAAATAATAATAATAAAGAATATAAAAATCTTCAGGACAAAAAAAATCAACTGAAAATAATAATCACAATTATTTATTAATTCAAAATATTTTTATAACCAGGATAAAATGAAATCAACTGAAGAAATAAAATTAATTTTTAATTAACAAATTAAATTTTGATAATTATCAGGAATTAAATCAACTGAAAGATATTTAATTACCAGGACTTAATGTCGACTGAAATAATATAATTTAATTTTTATTAATTTTTAATATTTTATTTTCAGGACAATTTGTCAACAGGAACAATAATATATAATTTATTAGGACAAAGTCAACTGAAAAAAAATATATAATAATTAAAAAAAAAAGTTTTTTTTATTACTTCTAGGACTAAGAACACTATTGTTCTATCTTCGTCAACTAGGAAAAAAAAATCAAAATTACCAGACACCTCCGCCTGTAAAATGAGCAAATTAATGCCACTTACAGTGTGCTGAGTAAAAGGAAATACGTAGAGTATGAAGAGTGCAAAGAGACCCAGGAATATATATTACTATAGTCAATATATAAACTTAAGTTTTGGAGCATGGTTTGATTCCCGTTTGCAGCAAAAAAATAAGTCATGTGACTGATGACGTTTGTGCTTTTTGTCATCCACTTGTCCTTATAGGTACCTTGATGGTGATGGTCCCACAGTCTCCAGCCTCAAGATATCAATGTGCCGTCGACAATTTGGAAAGGGCCTCAACTGCTGATGGGTCTCTTGGTCTAGAATATTTATCTGAAGCTTCTACAAGGAGTATAAGTGGATTATTGGAACTTCAAAGGTAAGGTACGTATTTCTTTATCTTTTTAATTATTTTAATCAAGTTATAAGAAGTAGTTTCAAATATTATTATAAATTATATCTTTTAGTTACGTTGTTGTAAGTACTTAGAGTTAAAAAGTATAGAAATAAAGGATTTATTTAATTGATTTATTATAAAATGGTAAGTAAGTAAGGAATGATTTGAAAAGTACAAAAAGAGAGGGCCTTTTATAGGAAAAATGTGAGAAATAAAAACATGGAGTTAACACCACCTAATAAAAGGGTGTGAGAGGAAAAAACTAAATATATAAAGAGAGTATGTGAAAATTAAAAGATATACTAAATGGTGCTTCAATAAAGGTATCATATTTATTTGAAATAAAACTTGAGTTCCCTTAGATTGTCACACTTAGTATAAAACATTTGATTTAAAATGTTGTTTCAACGGAAATTTAAATTTCTTAATAAAGGAATTTGAATTTTTTTAGATTTTATTAGATTTTAAATACTATTTTTATTCCCTTCTCAACTGTATCATTGATCACGGTGTTAGGGAGTAAAAATGTATGGGACATTTATCTATTCTTATTAATAATTAAAATTACTTAATGTACTTGGGTTAGTTAATTGTAAGTAATACATAAGTAGGTAATAAATAAATAATTATTAATAGGGATTTTAAAGGCATGGATTCATCTCAGTAAGATAATTAATTATTTTACTGGATAGGTATAGTAGCCTGGCTGACACCGATAGTCCCAATATTCACTGAATAAAACCAAAAAAACACCCAATTATTCAACCAATGCCAATTAAGACATACCAAAACAATGCCAAACACACCAACAAAGGCATCTTCAAATGTTGGAAGACCACGTTTTCCCTCCAATTGAGAATGTCCACATTCTCCTTCATCACATCCACCATGTTCAAGTTTCTTTAAAAATCTGCCTCTGACATGGGCCCTTGCCAATACTGCATTGACAACAATCTAATCTGCACCATCACACCACCAGCTCATCCATGCAGAACCTTCTGTAATGTCTTCCAATCCGGAAAGACAACTTGTTTCAGACCTGGTCCATTATCATCTTCAACAGCTTCACCTCCACCTCAGCCTGGTCCATATTTTACCAGTACCAAAATATCCAGGCCATCTATCCTGATACCCAGATTAGTCAAAAAACTACACCCTTCAAAGAAGAGTGCCAACACCACTACAGCAACCACTTCCACCATGCTTGGTCCTTCTGATGGTAAGAAAAATTTTTATTCCTTACTTCTACTTTCAAACTGATGACTTCTCAGTTCCTCCATCTTCTCACAGTGATGATGACAATGTAGGATACATTGAAACACCAACACTTAACCGCTTGCCCACCATTAAGGCCAAGTTCCAACAACACTCCTCTGAACAAAAACACTATCTACTACTATACTCCCAATCCATTCCTTCTAGAAATCCACAGGACCTTAAGAAAATGAATTACCTCATCCACCAGTTCAAGGCTAATTCTGAACACTTTGTTTCATCTTTTGATTCTCTTCTGCACTTGACTTTTGATTAAACCTTTTGACTTAGAAATGAAAATGCTTGACCACTCTCCAGACTTCTTGAATGTAGCCAATCATAAGAAAAAATGCCTCAGTTTAAAGTCTTGGAGGACTCATCCTCAGTTTTAAGTCTTGGGGGACTAACAGCCCTCATTTTATAGTCTTGGGGGACTCAAAACCCACAGTTTATAGTCTTGGGGGAATCAAAACCTAATTCATAAAGACAGAATCAGAGATCAAACCATTAAAGACCAAAGAAATAATTTGACATTCTGGAGTTACTGTTCTAAAGAGAAGCAAGCTCATCAGTTACCTCCACACTTTCCTTAACTAAATTCAGGACTCCCACTTTGGATGCCCTCTGCCAGAATCACACCAACATCACATTATCAGTTTATAGTCCTGAAGAACTCAACCATCAAACTATACTCAGTTTATAGTCTTGGGGGACTATACCATTCATCAGTTTAAATTCTTGATGGAATGACCACATTGTTCAGTTTAAATTCTTGACCAATTTCCCACAGTGTCCAGTTTAAACTCTTGACAGACTTCAGAACCCATAGAGGATTCAAATTTTTAAAATAAAATTTTAATCAGCTTGTTTAAAGTCTTGGAGGACTAGTAGATCCAAAAAAGCATAAGCCAAATTCTTGATAAAATCTTGAAAACCAGCCAGTTTAAAGTCTTAGAGGACAAACAGATCCAAAGTAGTAACAAAAATAAAAAATCTTGAAGAAATCTTAAAAAAAACTGTCAGTATAGTCTAGTATATAAGTATTATATAATAGTGTTTATTTATGGTCCTACTACTTATTGATAAATTATTTAGTGATTAAACCTCAGGGGAAGACTAATAAAATAGTTATACTCAAATCAAACTCACAATACTTGGATTTAAGTGCATGCTAGTGGTGGAAAATAGATGAATAAAATATAGTTATAGCTTATATAAAGATAATATCAATTTATAATGGCTTTAAAATATATTTCTAAATGTTAATAATTGTATAGTTGTGTTTGTTGGAGTTTTAGTAATTGAATGATGATAAATAACCGTCAAAATCCCTCCTTACTTATACCCAAATCCACTGGAGTACACAGACCTTCCATCCAGATGATGTCACTGCTATCCCTGGCAATTACAGCACTGTGAGGGCCCATCACCTCCCCATGGCGTCCACTTCAAGCAGTTTCAACACCCAGACCTCCAGTAAGGACCCTCCATCACTATTAATAATAACACTGATCCATACCATAAATAGAAAATCCAGATAAAAACGGATACCATAAAGAAACAGGTAAAATAAACAATCAAAAAGAGATTTAATGAAACTAAAAGCATATAAAGGAAACAAATAAAATTTCCAAGCCCCCAATAACATCCCCAAGCATCCAAATTAACCAAGAAACATCCTTCCAACCCATAAATCCGTGAATAACCATCCAAGGAAGTAATTTTAGTTGTCCAAACTGGGTGCATGCGCCTGATATAGGTGTCTATGCTTCTGTAGGTGTTGTGAGTCCACTGATTTCGTCCATATGACCTAAAATAAGCAGAAAAACAAAGGTTATAGGCTATTAAGGGTCTAAAACCCACTTATATACCTAAATATACATAATATACTGCATATTTCACTGAATATGAGATTTATGTATACATATAAGCTTATGTATGTCAATAATTGCTTCATATCACTAAAGATAAGTATATTATGACTCAATTAACACCTTAATAAATATTATTAGGCCATGGATAAGCTATTTAAACTATTATAAATTATATAATAGAATAATAATTATATATATATATAATAAAATAATATATATTATTATTTTAACCTTATTTTTAAGATATAAGCTTAATCTACTTAAGGTTATCTTATTTTAAGCATAAGAAATACTCAGTCCTATGGATATTTAGGCTGACAAAAACATTCAGCTTTAAGTATTGAAGTAGTATCCAACAGTTCTTGAGTTCCATTAGACCCTTCATCCTGTCTTAAAAAAACAACAAAATGGTATCCCCTAGCCAATTGATAAGCTGATTCCCTGATACCTTACCCACATCCAAGTGCACCTTGATGTGGTCACACCTAAAAAATTATTTTTTTATTTTGACTCCTCCTCTTCTACCAAAAACATTGCCAGAGCCCTATCTTGACCATTTGAACAAACATAGCCTCCATAAAAAAATTAAAAGACAAAAAGAGAAACAAGAAAATAATCTTGAATCCACTACTTTTACAGCCAACACCCTAAAGCCACATTACAAAGCCAGGTCCTGGTCCACAGAAGAAATCACTGGGTGGGCTCCCTCCAATAAGTAAAAATGATGGGAGACTTCCAGTGATACACCACCAATCAAAATAAACCAAAGATAAAGAAGCCAGTCACAAGCCAGTTTAAAGTCATTGTGGATTTGAAACCTGAATAACAAAAACCAGAACAAGGATTCAAATTGGACAAACAAAATACTTAAAAAAAACATTATGGGGAAACTGTTCTACAGAGAAGCCAGCTCCTCAGTTACCCCCACACTTGCCAAAATAAAATCTAGAAGCCCCCCCAGGGTACCTTCTAACAAAAACACAAAATCCAACACAATTTACCAAAACCAAGAAGTGTGAAGAGTCCAGCATTTGAAGACCAAAAGAATTTCCAGTTTAAAGTCATAGTGGACTAAAACCTGTGAAGAGAAACCACTACTAGGGTTCAACTAAATTAAGAGAAGGGGTTGGAAACAGACATTATGGGGAAACTGTTCTACAGAGAAGCCAGCTCCTCAGTTACCCCCACACTTGCCAAAATAAAATCTAGAAGCCCCCCCCAGGGTACCTTCTAACAAAAACACAAAATCCAACACAATAAACCAAAACCAAGAAGTGTGAAGAGTCCAGCATTTGAAGACCAAAAGAATTTCCAGTTTAAAGTCATAGTGGACTAAAACCTGTGAAGAGAAACCACTACTAGGGTTCAACCAAATTAAGAGAAGGGGTTGGAAACAGACAATCTGGGATAACTGTTGATAGAGCAGCCAGCCCATCAGTTACCCCCACACTTTCCAAAATAAAATCTAGAAGCCCCACCCTTGGGTACCTTCTATCAAAAGAATTTTCCAACACAAATCTTCTCCTATAAAAAAACCAAAACCATTAAAAATCCATTGAAACTCTTTAAAGCCTGAAATCCACTTTAATTTATTTTTATTTTTTTTGCAGTTTAATCTCATACTGGAGGTTAGATTAAACCAATTATCATCATTTTTATCTTCATTTCCTTTTAAATAAAATATCCATCTTCACTTGTATTTTTCTTTTCTTCCATCTTCATTATACCAAGATTTATTTTATTTTATTTTTGTTATAGAGACTTGAGCCAGAGAGACTGATAAGAATTGGTTAAATCAAAAAAAAGTCCTGACCAAAAACATAGAGACCAAAATAAACAAAACCAAAAAAAAAATTAAGTAGTTTATCCTCATTTCAGAGGAATCAGATTCTTGAAATCCCCAGGTTGAAATCAATATGTTTTCCCCTATTGCTACAAAAAGTTAAGCCCCTCTTCCAATTCTGATATCCTATAATCAGACCTCCAAAAAAAAACCCCATCCTTCTCCATGCACTGAATTTACCATCAATTTTATTCCCAGTGTCCATCCACCCTATATCCTTTGAAACAGAGCAATCTACAGAATCAATAATTTTATCCTCCTTTTTAAAAAAGCTTTCTCCAGTTCAGGGAAGAAGCTGAGAGTTTACTGTCTCTAACTCCAAATCATCAATCACAAAATAATTCTGAAATTTAAAAGAATTCTTCAAAACAGGACCCAGAACACTAAAAGAATCATCTTCCCCTAAGAAACCATCTTCTGATCTTGAGGGAGCCAGCTTGGAATTATATTCCTCCAACAAACATACATCCAGAACATAATTGTTCTGAAGATCAAAACTTTCTATAGAGAGTTTGTCACCACTTCTTCCATCCTCTGAACTTAAAAGAAGAACCCGAGAATCTTTTTCATGAGGCTTCAAATCATTAAGTTCAGAATTACTCTGAGAATCCAAATGATCCTCCAGAATTGAGTCCATAATGTCAAAATTAACATCCTCCTCCAAGCATTCATCTTCTGAACTTAAAGGAGCACCCAGAAAAGAATCTACCTCTAAGAGCAATAGATCCAACACATACTCTTGCTGACCATCAACATATCTTAAAGAAACATCTTCATCCTAAAATCCATTATCTAAACATGAAGAAACGATATCATCATGAACATCCAATTTTTCCTTCCCACAGAGCTCATCCAACTTTGAAAAGATACACTGATCATCCAGTGTGTACATATCCAAAACATCTAATGAAGCAAACTCTTGAGATCTATTTAAATTATCTGTTAAAGAAATAAAAATCTCTGAAACATCACAAACATCATCATCTCTCAAAGTGGGTTATTCCCAAATTTCCACTTTAGCTGAATTTTCTGCCACTTCTTCCTGAACCTTTCCATCCATTAAATTTTCATTTTCATGTTCCACCTCTTTAGAAACAAGTTTTTTTAAGAAGCTCCAGAATAGCCTTCTTCAAAACACCTATTGTAAGAATCCTACTTTCTCCATTTAGAAATGTCTTCATCAGCTAGGCTTTTTAACAGAAATCACTGGACCTCCTTTTTGACCTTCAGACACATGGCACTCCAAAATAAACTCTTGGCCTCTATTTCATGAGAGGACATACCATTATAATCCAGATAATCCATAACTTCTTCAAATTCCTCCATAAATTTACCATACTGAACCAGAGAACTTACACCACCATCCATTTCACATTTCCTAGCCATTCCATAAAGATCATCCATTGAAAACACAGTGGGAAACCTCCTGATCATTTCCATCTTTAACTTTTCCCAATCCCGACTCCTATATCTTTCAATCCTAAGAACTTCATTCACCACCTCTCTATCATCAATGAAGAAGATCACCTGCTTTACCCTATCCAAATCTGAAGCCCCATCCACATCAGCAGCAGCTTCAAATACCTCCAAAAATAACCTTGCCTCCTCTCCAAAGCAAATTTTCCCTTTCCATGACTTGATCCTGACCATCCCAACTATTTCCAATTACACCTCCCCAACTTTCCACCACAGATAGCCAAAGTCCCCCCAATAGCCTTCAGAGACCTAGGAGGGACCAAATCCAAAAAGTGTGAAGACCCCCTAGACTAAACCCAGAGAGATACAAGACCAAAAATCTACATTCCACAAAGAGTCCACAAAAGAAGAGAGTTCAACAGTAACAGAGATTCCAAAAACTAGCAAATCCTCACCCCACATTGGGCACCAGATATTGAAGACAATCCTATAGTACTAGCTATAGGCCTTGACCAAGGGAGTTGGAGTAAAACTGGAGAGAAAGACCCCATTTCCTTTGAGAAATACCAGGTGAGATTAATTTGCTACAGCAAATTAGAGATTGTTACAATATGCCTTCCAACACACTTCTTGACAGCTTTACAAGTCAAGACAGTAGCCTAGATAGACTACAGACCAATGAGAGCCTGAAATGCAGAAAGATCCACACCAGAAAAACAAAACATTGTGCACTTGTTGCACAGAAAACAGCAATAATACTTGATGCAGGTTGCAAAGCTACACCAGAGAAACCAGTTGCCAAAGTTGAGTTAAATGAAGAACTAACCTTGCAACAAAACACAGCCAATTGTGGCAAAAAAAAAAACAGTGAAATCTGAGTGAGGAACAATGATATCACCTCCAGATGGTTGTATGATAATTAATGTTTCCCCAAACTGTCTTCTTCAGTAGGTAGACACAGACCACCTATCTAAAAATCTATGTTCAGCAACAAATTTGGCACTTTTGACAGCCAAATTGCATAAAAGCCCTCTAGAAATGCTTCCCAGCCTTCTAGAACCACAGCAGGTGGTCTGCCCAACTTTGAGAGGCCCACCTAGAGGCAGCCTGACCACCCTGAAGCCAGAAAACCATTAAAACCCTCCAAAAAAGCCCAAAATACTTAGAAAAATCTACCACAACTACTAAAACCCTTAAAACACAAAATTAAGCTATGACAACCTTGCGACATAAAATATAGAGCCAAATTAGCTCTGGCTAGTGGTACTAAGCACTTAACCCTAAGAATTAAGGTTAGCCCGTAAAACACAAAAAATAAAATGAAACAGCTATCTTTTAGAAATGAAAAATGAGGAAATGACCCCTTAAAACTTAGAATATGAAAAATGTCATCATAAAAAATATAGAGAAAAACTGGGGCTATCCAATGGTAGTACCCACATACCTGTAGTCCCAATATTCACTGAATAAAACCAGAAAAACACCTAATTATTCAACCAATGCCAGTTAAGACACACCAAAATAATGCCAAACAGACCAACAAAGGCCTCTGCCAATGTTGGAAGACCACAACAGTAAAGAAGTCCTCCAAGGAGATTTTATACACTCAAGTGAACTTGATAAAGTGAATATGAGGAGTAAAAAGGTGGTGTGTATTGGAAGTTGAGCAAGTTCAGTTGAAGTAGTTGAAGAATCAACTTGTCAGGGCGCTGCTGAGTCAATGATTTTTGCTTGGAGTGATAGAGTATGAACCTTTTCATTTTTATCCTACCTGATTAAAGAATCAACACAATATTATATACATCTGCATCAACACACTGACATAGATCCATATTGATAAGTTTTATGAAGTGGTTTATTCCCAAAAGTATAGTGTTTCAGATTATTTTAGCTTATGAAGTGTTTGGAAGAAAGAAAGAAGGGCTGTTATCCTGGATTCCAGCTTGGTACCTAAGAAAGATCTTGATCCAATTGTTGCTCCACGTTCAAGAACTTCAGCATAATCTAATCAACTGATTGTTAATGACATGACTCTGAATCAGATTAGAGAAGGAAAAGTCACTTATCTTCGTGGTGATGATTGTTGTTATTTTTCTGGTTTTTAACCTACATTGATGTTAGGGGATACAATGAGGGATATTGCATACCGCGTCCCATTCTGCATATGCATCTTTCTCCTTTCCCCGCGCGTTTCCTGACTCCAATGCCTGGTAAGTCTCTTTCTTCCCTCATCTCAATCTCCATTTTCACCCTTTTTTTCTCAAGGAACTCATCCCGAAATCACAATTCCCTCCTCAACTCCCGGACAAAGCCCAACCCTCGTTGCAAAGACTCCCCCCTCTGACATCCTTCCTCCCATCAACCCCATCACCATCGCCTCTCGCAGAGAAAGTATCGTCGCTCGTAATGGCTCGTCTTCTTCTAGCTTAAACTATCTCTCTTCTGAATCTCATAAAAGAGAATCTGAAAAAATATTATCTTCAGCTCTCAAACCGTTTGTCGACGACGATCGTCACTTCAGTCTTGTCCGGTGTGCCCTATTTCTTTTGGTTCTTGCATTTCTCTCACCCTTTCTTTCCTCACCCTTTCCCCCCCCTTTTTTTTTTTTTTTGATCTTCTTATAGAAGCTTTCGTCTAGCTGATGTTATCACTATCATGAATGGTTTTTGCGGCTCTCTATCACTTTTTTCTTCCGCAAATTATCTCGTCTCCCGTGATCCTCATTCTCTCAATCTTGCCCTCATTCTGCCTTTTTTTGGCCTTATGTTTGACTTCTTCGATGGCCGTGTTGCACGCTATCGAAAAGAAACATCCATGCTTGGTCAAGAACTTGATTCCCTTGCTGACTCTATCTCATTCGGAGTGGCCCCCGCCTTAATTGGATTCACAATCGGTTTAAGAACTCAGGCGGATTTGATGATTTTGAGTGTGTTCATATGTTCAGGCATTGCGCGGCTGGCCAGATTTAATGCAACGGTTGCCTTTTCACCTAAAGACAAAGATGGGAAGTCCAAACATTTTCAAGGATTACCTATTCCAAGTACTTTAGCGTTAGTGATGATGATGAGTGAATTCGTGCGAAGAGACTGGATTGAAGGCCGACAAGGACTGCCCTTGGGATTTGTGGGTGTATTGGAAAATGTGGGAATCAAAGTTCATGTTTTAAGTTTGGTATTTGCTGTCTGGGGAGCGATGATGATTTCAAAAACTTTAAAAGGTGACCCCATTTTTTCTTGACACCTTCGTACTAGGATTATAAAAGATCATATGCAAGTGTTGCACCTGTCTTTGTGATCATTAATTTATTTTTTTATTTTTTCTTGCAACCTTTTGTTGATAGTCCCCAAGCCTTAAGGATAATAGATTTTCTTTCGATTTCTACCTCATAAATTCTTGTTTCAAATTTACTAACTAGGTGAGTGATCCGCAAGCTGAGCTAGTGTAAAATGGATTGAATAAATTGAATCTTATGTTGATTTTCGGATCTTTAGTATTGTGGTTCAGTCTCATACATTGGCTTTGCATTCGCCTTGATTTTTCAAAAGCAAAAGAAAAAATATGCTGCGCATATCCGGATTATTACTTTGCCTGCCATCGAAATGATGACCTTATTTTTACAGCAGTAGTGAATAATAATTTTTTTTGTCCGTCGCAAGTTATCCTCTATTTTTTAACATGTTTCAAGTGGTTTAGTTGAAGTACTTTTAAATTTTTCTAATGTACATTTCGTGCTCCCAATCTCTATTCCTTTTTGACTATTGGCATTTGGATATTACAGTAGTTGCTGACTCCAGTGCTTTAACAGTAATGTTTCTGTTTCCCATTTTTCAACAAACTAAGGGTAAAATTTGAGATATTTCTATCATGATTGTTCCATTTTTTAGTATCTGTCTGTCTGTTTGGGATATTTGACATGGCGTTCAAGATGGTTAGCTGTTTTTCAGATATGAGTTCTACCATTTGACAAAATGAAATACCTTTTTTTGAGCACCAAGGACAAAAATTGTGTACAGTGGGTGGCCATTTATTTTGGTCACTTTTCAATTCAGCACCACTCATTCATTTCTCATCATAAAGTGATTTAATTTTATATCAGGTGCTTGAGATGCTAGAGATAACTAATCTTAATGTGAAAATAAAATTTGATGAACCATTTTTTTTAATTATTTTTTTTTTTTTTTGCTTTACTATAGATGTGGCATTTTCAATTTTTTTTTTTTTAAGCAGCAATCAAACAGCTATCCTACGTTTATCATTGGAAAAACCAGTTGTTGATAAAAACAGATTGCTGTTTCAAAATATGAAAAAAAAAAATTAAAAATAAATAAAAATAAAAATAATAAATAAAAAAATAAAAAAATAAAAAGTATTAAAAAAAAAAGTATTAAAAAAATAAAAAGTATTAAAAAAAAATAAATAAAAAAAGGGAAAAAAATAAAAAAAGGGAAAAAAATAAAAAAAAAGGAAAAATAAAAAAATAAAAAAGGGAAAAAATAAAAAAATAAAAAATAAAAAAAATAAAAAATAAAAAATAATAAAAAAAAAAAAAAGTATTAAAAAAAAAATAAATAAAAAATTGAAAAAATAAAAAAATAAAAAAAAGGAAAAATAAAAAAAAAAAAAAAAAAAGGGAAAAAAATAAAAAAAAAGGAAAAATAAAAAAATAAAAAAGGGAAAAAAAT
>JASXTE010000011.1:27092816-27175316 GCA_030280995.1 Hemileia vastatrix
AAAATAAAATAAAAAATAAAAAAAAAGGAAAAAATAAAAATAAAAAAAAGGGAAAAAAAAAATAAAATAAAAAAAAAAAAAAGGGAAAAAATAAAAAAAAAGGAAAAATAAAAAAATAAAAAAAAGGGGGAAAAAAAAAAAGGGAAAAAAATAAAAAAATAAAAAAAAAATAAAAAAAATAAAAAAAAGGGAAAAAAAATTTGAGAAAAATAAAAAAATAAAAAAAAAGGAAAAAAAAAAAAAAAAATGAGAAAAAAAATAAAAAATAAAAAATAAAAAAGGAAAAAAATAAAATAAAAAAAAAATAAAAAATAAAAAAAAAAATACAAAAATAAAAAATAAATAAAAGTTTTCAGGTTACCAGGAGGTTGAACCTCCCAAGGTAATTTGCAGTGTGACTTGCATTTCATCAATATGTTTAGGGTGATACTTCTTTTGAATATGTGATTTGAGTGTCTTGCAGATATTTTCTATTGATTGGATTAAAATGTCAGGAGATTGAAGAAGCCAATCTTCAATCTTTTTAACATGTAATGAAGATTGGAAGTTGTCATGTGCTACATGACACTCAATGTAAAAAAAATCCATAATCCAGTACACAAATCCATACCTGAAGCATAGAAAGCAACATCTACATACACTACCAACATTTTGCTAATGTTCTCAGTGAGATCGTCACCACGGTGTTTGCTTTTTGTTTGTTTCAAACTTTATGAGCGCCCCAGTGAACGCAACATGCAATTACAAGCACCACCAATTTCTGGAACGTCAGAGTGAATACCACACATCAGTTTCAACTTAAGTCACTCACAGCCAATCAATCCTTCTCCAAATCGATCTTTATTTTATTTATTTCATCTAAAACCTCACTCAACTACAGGCATGAAAGAAGAGGATACAGTAATAGACTAAATACAAACTAGATTTAGAAACATAGTGGGGAGAAGAAACAGGTAATATAAAGGAAATTAATTAGTATTGTTGAGAAAGAGGAACATTAAAATTGATCTTGCTTTGAATAATTTTTTATATCTGATTGTACTTGGTTTTCCTCATTAAAACTTAAAATAAATCTAAAATGCATTTGTGTCTTTGTTTTTTAAGTGTTACACAAACTTTTGTACTGATAAACATGGGATCACCCAACATGACATGTATATATCTATTCAAACAAAGCAGGAAAGTGACCAAATCAACTTAAGTTTAAGTATGGAAACTTCTGCTGAAGAGACTATCAGTAACTTGAACAAATTTTCTGAAGTCTCATAATTGGATTCCCTAAGTGTTTCAGAAATGTGTAATAGTGAGATAAAATTTCCACCTCATGTAGAAAGTATCAATGATCCAACTTTTATTTAATGTGCAATAAACACTATTAGTTATATGCCATGAGAATGATAAGTTTTATCAATCACCTGTCCCAGTGAATGATCAAGTCACATAATCAGTTCATATATTAGGGGGTGTCAGTTCTGGCAAATCCGCACTTAAATTAAGTGCGGATTTCAAACCTAATCAGCACTTACAAATCAGCACTTAAATTTTGCAAAAAAGTCACTTATTTCAAAAAAGGGTGTCAGTTATGACCTCAAATCAGCACTTTTTTCCCGTTTTTTTTCACAACCACATTTTGGCCACAAAACATCCCTTCCTTTCTTACCCCATCCCTGTCACGTGTGACACACTGACCTTCCTCGCTACCTACCCATCAATCCTCGGCACACACCCCTTCCTGACATTTTCAATATTTTGACCAGGCATGTTTACATTCTTTTTTAACACCTTTACTTGAAGAAGATCAATCCCCTCCACCTTCTAACCATAGTTCAGCTGAAGATGATCCCAACTATCAAGCAGAACAATTATATCGCAGAAGATCTGAATCCTCAGAGGCCCAAAATTTAAATGTATGTTTACTTTTTGTTTTTTCTTCAATTCTTCTCTGAATTTCTCTTTCTTTCTAGTCTCTTCCTACTCAAACTCAATTTCCATTAAATAATCTCAATTCGGGAAATGTGAATACCTCTTTGGAAGCTGCTTTAGAAGAACTTCCTGAAGCCTCTTGTTCAAACTCCAAACTAAAGCGTCGAGCCTCAACTTCAATGAACTTGAACCATCTATTAAAACGTGGTAATACTTCAACAAGCTCATTTGGCTCCCTTGAGGATTATTTTGAAAAAAAAGATATAAGTAAGTTTTGTTTACTATATATCTTAATCATTAACTCATTTATTTATTTATTTCAATTTAATTTTCTCAGCGAAATCAACTATTGCAAATAATGCCCTTGACTTTGAGAAGATGAAGTTTGATCATATGCTAAGGAAAGATCAGCAAGCCTTAGATTTGGAAGAAAAAAAATTTGAGGTAGAGCAGATGGAAAGAGTAAATGACCATCAATTTCAAAGAGAAATGGCTACTTGTGAATTGGAAAAACAAGAGAGTTTTAAAAAAAAAGATTTCATTATGGAATGTGTTAAAAATGGCCAATCTTATGAGGACATTAAAAAATTACTTGACCTTTTCAATTGATAAATTGTTTTTCTAGTTAATTTAATTTTGGTAATATTTTCTTATATGCTGACTTATAAAAGGAAAAGAATATAGTACGTTATTTTTGACAAAAATTTGAATGTATAATAAAAATTTTCTATCTTTACTTTCTAGTCAATAAGTTTGCTTATCTGTATTTTTCTAAGTCATCAATTTCACATGTCAGATTTAAAAAATTGGCAATGCCCTCCCCTGCATTTTATTGAAACAAGGGGTGGGTACCACCAAATTTTTCTAAGTCATCAATTTCACATGTCAGATTTAAAAAATTGGCAATACCCTCCCCTGCATTTTATTGAAGTAAACGGTGAAAGTCATCAAAATACAATATAATTACATAAATTAATTAATATATAAATAAGATATGTCAAGTATACTACTTTTAAAGTAATGACAATTCCTTAAGCCAAAATGCAGATCAAGTCTAGAAACTAGGTTCAATGCAAAGTATTTTTTGAAGCAACTTATTTAAATAATACTTTATTAAATTAAGTTGATCAATAAAGATTGATTGACAATATTGCAATTCTTAAATACAATAATTTTATTAAAAAATTTCAGATTACATATAAAAAAAAACAGTGACTTTTTCTATTACTTACAACTGTTTTTACAGAATTGAAAACTATGTTTCAGCTAATATTTTATGGAAGTGAACTCTGTTCTTCGCCCGAAGAACAGAGTTCATCCTCCTATTTTCACACTCTGTTTAAAAAGAATAAAATGACTTACCTGGAGAGATGAGTTTAGAAAAAAGAAATATAAGTGAATGGAAGTGAACTCTGTTCTTCGCCCGAAGAACAGAGGGGGTTAGAGGCGGGTTTGGTGGGGATTTGGAGGGAGGATTTGGGGGATTTGGTGGGGGGTGGAGTGGAATGAGGGGAAGATATGAGGAGACCAAGAAGGGGGAGAAAGGGAGAGATGAGACCAAAGAGGGAGAAAAGGGAGGTTAGAGTGAGCCAAGGAGGGGTGAATGAGGCAGCCAAAGGGGGGAAAAGGGGGATGATTCCAAGGAGTTGATGGCAGTGATACATCGTTTGGTATAAGTGTTAACTGAACCATACCCTAAATCAAAGACATTTTCTAAACGTTTCAAAGCGGCTCCATTACCATTTGAACCCAAACGGCATAGTGTGATGGCCAATTGAATTGAAGGATGTTGTTGTTCTTTTTGAGAATTATTGTGAAATATGGGATGATCCTGAATAAGCTCAAGCAATTTAAGGAAAAATTCCTGAGAAGTCCTGAACAGCCATCTAAAACTGGGTGTAGATAGTTTAAGAAGTGTTTGGATGGTGTACTTGGGGGTATGAAGTACTTGAGGCTTTCTGGGAAGAAGGTAACGTTTCCTGGCCATTTTTGATAAAACGACAAAATCTTCTTCTAGATCAGAATCGGAATCAGAGTCCAAGAGCAGTTCAAGCGCCATGAAAGTCATTGCTTTATGTAATTTATCACGATTTGAAAGTGAGGAAGGCATGACTCTTATATGATATGATATGAAGATGTAAGTGATGTACGATGTTTTGAGTTATGAAGTGTTATTCTGCGGAGTGCTGCGTATGAATGGGATGATGCTGACAAATCAGTGAAATGGGACTTGATGGTGAAATCAGCACTTTTGGTTGAGAAAGTGCGGATTTGAGTGAAATAAGTGACTTATTTCATTTTGAAATCCACCAGTATTGGGGCTAGTGTGTTTTGGAAATCTGCACTTATTTAAGTGCGGATTTGGTCAAATTTAAGTGCGGATTTGTAAGTGCGGATTTGCCAGAATTGACACCCCCTATTAGTAATGCCGTTTAAGTGTGATATAAAATAAAGAGATAAGAGAAAACAAAGAAGATCAGTAAGTATTGTTTGTTGTAAAATAAATGTATTGGATAGAGACATGAGTACTGGTTCATGACTATATATACCAACACCATACAAGTACATACTAACTGATCAATTAGAAAATAAATATATACTTTATCAACATCTACACATAAACATGGATTAAGCAAATAGAATAGAGGCCACAATAATTATAATAATAGTTCACCATCTATTACTTCAACATCCTTCAAAAGAAAGTAACTTCATGGGTATGTGTTGATGACCTTATGGGAGATTTACCATGATATGCTGATTTTCTTTCATAATTAGATACAAATCATTGCATTTCTTATTTAATGCCTCTTCCTATTTGGTGGAATCAGCTAAGTAAAACATTGTGTTATCCATGATTGCTGCTAAACCAAAAAAAGCTTCAAAACTTCCCATCTCCAATCCCCCACCAAAAACACAAGTTTATGTTGCTTTGTGCAGGAAATCAGTCATAGGGACTTTGCAAGGTTTTCTGATGTAGAAGTATATTTTCAATATCTTTAAAGCTTTTCAGGCTGCACACAAAAATTCCATCCAACAATTTCATTGTTAAAAAAGACTCTCAAACAAAGTCCCAAGGTTTCAGACTGCCTATGCCCCTCTTGATCATGTACAAATTCCACTTGATCTTTTTTTTTTCATGGGTATTTTCATACTATAATGTCAAGTGATCCCAAAAAATATATAAATAAATAAAAAACTCAATATTTCAGGATAAGTTGGATTTTGGATCTTTTTTTTTTTTTTGACAATATTAATCTTAGCAGCCTTCATATTTTCAAAATCTTTGTTGAATATATCAATCAATGGGAAGATTTTTTTGTTGATTGATTATAAGAGTTTCTGGAAAATCTCTAATACCACCAGTGAATAAAGAGTCCCCTTGAGATGATCTGGTGCCTAGGGAAAGCAATTGAGAAGAATTCATGAGATTAAGACTAAATAAATAAAATACTATGTGGAATAAAACAGGGCTAGTAAAATAAAGAGACAGATTAAAAAGTCAAATTATAAGAAAATAAGGAAGTACTCAAGGATTGAATGAGGATAGAGAATTAGATTGATGGGCTGTAAGTAACCCCAGTCAAAACTGATGCATGGATTTCATGCTGACGTTCACCAAATTGGTGGCATTTGCAATTGCATGTTGCATTCACTGAGATGTTCACAATTTTTTAAACAGAAAAGTACAAACACCATGGTGAAACTCCCACTTGGAGCGTCAACAAAATGCTGGCAGTGATAGTAACTGCTTTTTTACCCTTTGTGTGTCTTGATTTGACTGCACTATCTAAACCTTAAATCTAAATTGGTCAATCATCTGCTTCTACTTTTCAATCTTAAGCAAATGTGTGAAGTATTAGTGCTATGGTGGATGATATATTTTTAATGTTGGGTTATTGTGTATCTGAAGGTAATTAAAGGTCTGTGAGTTTTAATAGGAGAAAAGTTAAAGGATCTATGGGTTATATTGGAGGGTCAGTGATAAAGTAAGGGCAGATTATTAAAGGGGTCAATATGAGGTGGAGTTATCTATATAATTGGGTGGATTTGGTTTGACATTCTTTAGAATTAGATTCTAATTTCATTGTGATAGTAGTTAAATTTATTATAAGGCTATTATTGCTTCCTATCTTTCTTAATTATCAATTTCATTCAACCTTAAAATTCCTAAATCTTTCTTTGATTGTAAATTTCCAACCCTTTACGAGATTAATCTGAATATTTAGTGTCACTTCACAATTCCATTATTATTCAACATCAAACTTATCTTGAAGTAGTAGTAATTTATCTTTGACTTATCTTTGAACCACTACCTCAAATTATTCCTCTGTGCTTTGAAGGTGTCATCAATCATCTTTTCCAATCTCACTTACTCAGGAACATCCTCAACCTTGTGCATGGGCCATCCAGTGACAGACAGCCTTTTTATAATTTTTGCCATATGCATAGGAACATTATCTTCCATTAATTCAAATTGGTTCCATGAATCAATTTTTTTTTGTTTTGGGCCATGTAAGATAAGTTGAGATACATATATTAATAATAATTTTTCTTGAAAATCACTGTTTTGAAGGTGGGGGAGGGGGGGGGGGAGGGAAGAATTTCAAGGGGAGCTCATGTTGTGCTGTGGGGGGGGAAGCACCTCAAACCATGGTGGGGGTATGGCCACTCTTGAAAGTAAGTGAAAGACATGACTTGAGATATTTTGAATTTTTTTTCCTACACCAGACAGGTTGTTATTTAGATTATTATTATTATTATTATTATTATTATTATTATTATTATTATTATTATTATTATTATTATTATTATTATTATTATTATTATTATTATTATTATTATTATTATTATTATTATTATTATTATTATTATTATTATTATTATTATTATTATTATTATTATTATTATTATTATTATTATTATTATTATTATTATTATTATTATTATTATTATTATTATTATTATTATTATTATTATTATTATTATTATTATTATTATTATTTTATTTTTTATTTTTTTCAAACTTCAAAGCTGGACTTGTAAGACTTTAAACCCTTCTTCTAATTACTGAAAAAGATCAGTGGAGATGATTTTGAGCTAAGTAGAGAGAATTGGCTTTATGAACTTGGATGATGTAAGGCTTCTTGAAAGCCACATGACTAATGAATCTTAGCTTGAGGATACATCTTTGGATAGTTCAGGGTGATATGTTTCTAGAAAGTGAATCAGATATCTCATTACTTGTTGCCTTTTTAGCTATTAGACACTACTTGAATGATTTGGAAAATGTCTCAAGGTGATATTTTGCATCAAGATTCATGTTGAGAGGAGGTAACCATAGTTCCTTCTAAGGCTTTTTTTTTGATGATTTGGAACTCATGGGTGGGGTGGGAGGAGGTACTGGCATATGGAGAGGAAACTGGGGGAAAAAAGAAAATAATAATAATAATTTTTTTTTTAGCAAAACATTTAAATGTTATGTATCCAAAAATAAAATAAAATAGAATAGAATTAAATTAAACTAAATAACAAGAGCTTACCTAAGGATTCAAAGACTGGAAAGAAGCCATAAAATAAAAATATTGAAGAAAGTAAAAATTTATGTTGGTGAACAGAGAAGAGGAGAAAAATTCAGAGAAAAAAAATAATTATACATAAAAGTGAATGAAATAATTGGCCATTCAATTTACAGTGGCTGGAAAGATTTCACGTGCCACGTGACACTCGAGGCAAAAGCAGCTCATTAAATCAATAATATTGAGTTCTAAATCTATACTCAAAGTGCAGAAAGCAATTCTCCATAGCAACTGCGATTCCCCTTTGTGAACTTACTATTCAACTGCGCTAGCCTAAACTCTAAATCTAAATTAGTCAATATCTCAATAGGGTGCCTTAGTCTCATTTTCAATAAGCGACGCACAGCGCTAGGATCAACGTAATAGTACAGTAGTAGTTTTCATTGAAAGTTTGTTAATTAATTGAAAAGGGCTAAATTGAGCATGGACGGATATTAGCGAAGAGGGATTAAGTGTATGTTAGTAATGGTCAATGGTATGGGAATGGTGCGATGAGAGGGAGGTCAATGCGAGGAGGAATAAAGGATATAAAAGGGGGTATTTGGTTCAATATTCCTTAGAATTAAATTATAAAACTTATTTACATTTAATAGGGGGTGTCAGTTCTGGCAAATCCGCACTTAAATTAAGTGCGGATTTCAAACCAAATCAGCACTTACAAATCAGCACTTAAATTTTGCAAAAAAGTCACTTATTTCAAAAAAGGGTGTCAGTTATGACCTCAAATCAGCACTTTTTTCCCGTTTTTTTTCACAACCACATTTTGGCCACAAAACATCCCTTCCTTTCTTACCCCATCCCTGTCACATGTGACACACTGACCTTCCTCGCTACCTACCCATCAATCCTCGGCACACACCCCTTCCTGACATTTTCAATATTTTGACCAGGCATGTTTACATTCTTTTTTAACACCTTTACTTGAAGAAGATCAATCCCCTCCACCTTCTAACCATAGTTCAGCTGAAGATGATCCCAACTATCAAGCAGAACAATTATATCGCAGAAGATCTGAATCCTCAGAGGCCCAAAATTTAAATGTATGTTTACTTTTTGTTTTTTCTTCAATTCTTCTCTGAATTTCTCTTTCTTTCTAGTCTCCTCCTACTCAAACTCAATCTCCATTAAATAATCTCAATTCTGGAAATGTGAATACCTCTTTAGAAGCTGCTTTAGAAGAACTTCCTGAAGCCTCTTGTTCAAACTCCAAACTAAAGCGTCGAGCCTCAACTTCAATGAACTTGAACCATCTATTAAAACAGGGTAACACTTCAACAAGCTCATTTGGCTCCCTTGAGGATTATTTTGAAAAAAAAGATATAAGTAAGTTTTGTTTACTATATATCTTAATCATTAACTCATTTATTTATTTATTTCAATTTAATTTTCTCAGCGAAATCAACTATTGCAAATAATGCCCTTGACTTTGAGAAGATGAAGTTTGATCATATGCTAAGGAAAGATCAGCAAGCCTTAGATTTGGAAGAAAAAAATTTGAGGTAGAGCAGATGGAAAGAGTAAATGACCGTCAATTTCAAAGAGAAATGGCTACTTGTGAATTGGAAAAACAAGAGAGTTTTAAAAAAAAAGATTTCATTATGGAATGTGTTAAAAATGGCCAATCTTATGAGGACATTAAAAAATTACTTGACCTTTTCAATTGATAAATTGTTTTTCTAGTTAATTTAATTTTGGTAATATTTTCTTATATGCTGACTTATAAAAGGAAAAGAATATAGTACGTTATTTTTGACAAAAATTTGAATGTATAATAAAAATTTTCTATCTTTACTTTCTAGTCAATAAGTTTGCTTATCTAAATTTTTCTAAGTCATCAATTTCACATGTCAGATTTAAAAAATTGGCAATGCCCTCCCCTGCATTTTATTGAAACAAGGGGTGGGTACCACCAAATTTTTCTAAGTCATCAATTTCACATGTCAGATTTAAAAAATTGGCAATACCCTCCCCTGCATTTTATTGAAACAAGGGGTGGGTACCACCAAATTTTTCTAAGTCATCAATTTCACATGTCAGATTTAAAAAATTGGCAATACCCTCCCCTGCATTTTATTGAAGTAAAGGGTGAAAGTCATCAAAATTTAATATAATTACATAAATTAATTAATATATAAATAAGATATGTCAAGTATACTACTTTTAAAGTAATGACAATTCCTTAAGCCAAAATGCAGATCAAGTCTAGAAACTAGGTTTGGGACTTTCCACAGGTATAGGCTAGAGGAACCCCATGAAACAAATTAATGTTATCATGATTACCATTTATACAACACAAGGTCGTGGGCCCATTACTTTAATTTCATAAATTGAAATATCATATTTATTTATTAAAAATTTATGGAAGAATATTAAATATTTGGTTATTTTTTTGTATATATTACTTGATTGAGTTACTAAGAGGGGCAATAATGCTCTAACAACATGCTCGCTGCATTAGAACTCAATCATGTAATAATACAAAAAATTTTAAAGAATTTTCTTTGATGGAAAAACAATAATTTTACATTTTCAGCTAATATTTTATGGAAGTGAACTCTGTTCTTTGCCCGAAGAACAGAGTTCATCCTCCTATTTTCACACTCTGTTTAAAAAGAATAAAATGACTTACCTGGAGAGATGAGTTGAGAAAAAAGAAATATAAGTGAATGGAAGTGAACTCTGTTCTTTGCCCGAAGAACAGAGTTCATCCTCCTATTTTCACACTCTGTTTAAAAAGAATAAAATGACTTACCTGGAGAGATGAGTTGAGAAAAAAGAAATATAAGTGAATGGAAGTGAACTCTGTTCTTCGCCCGAAGAACAGAGTTCATCCTCCTATTTTCACACTCTGTTTAAAAAGAATAAAATGACTTACCTGGAGAGATGAGTTGAGAAAAAAGAAATATAAGTGAATGGAAGTGAACTCTGTTCTTCGCCCGAAGAACAGAGTTCATCCTCCTATTTTCACACTCTGTTTAAAAAGAATAAAATGACTTACCTGGAGAGATGAGTTGAGAAAAAAGAAATATAAGTGAAATTGATTGAGTGATGTAGGAAGAGAGGAGAAAACGGATATGAGTGAAGAAAAAAAAGAGAGTGACTGAAAAAATATGCGTTTGCTGAAAATATGCGATTTCATTTTTGTTGGCCAGGTGAGAAGTTGAGATTCCAAGGAGTTGATGGCAGTGATATATCGTTTGGTATAAGTGTTAACTGAACCATACCCTAAATCAAAGACATTTTCTAAACGTTTCAAAGCGGCTCCATTACCATTTGAACCCAAACGACATAGTGTGATGGCCAATTGAATTGAAGGATGTCGTTGTTCTTTTTGAGAATTATTGTGAAATATGGGATGATCCTGAATAAGCTCAAGCAATTTAAGGAAACATTCCTGAGAAGTCCTGAACAGCTGTCTAAAACTGGGTGTAGATAGGTTAAGAAGTGTTTGGATGGTGTACTTGGGGGTATGAAGTACTTGAGGCTTTCTGGGAAGAAGGTAACGTTTCGTGGCCATTTTTGATAAAAAGACAAAATCTTCTTCTAGATCAGAATCAGAATCGCAATCAGAGTCCAAGAGCAGTTCAAGAGCCATGAAAGTCATTGCTTTATGTAATTTATCACGATTTGAAAGTGAGGAAGGCATAACTCTTATATGATATGATATGAAGATGTAAGTGATGTACGATGTTTTGAGTTATGAAGTGTTATTCTGCGGAGTGCTGCGTATGAATGGGATGATGCTGACAAATCAGTGAAATGGGACTTGATGGTGAAATCAGCACTTTTGGTTGAGAAAGTGCGGATTTGAGTGAAATAAGTGACTTATTTCATTTTGAAATCCACCAGTATTGGGGCTAGTGTGTTTTGGAAATCCGCACTTATTTAAGTGCGGATTTGCCAGAACTGACACCCCCTAATAGTGGTAAAATCTTTAAGTTAAATCATTGTTATTGTATCTTTCTTTTATTTTCTCAATATTCATTTCTAAATCCTAAATCTTTGATTATTGAGTTTCCAACTCTTCATGAGATCTTAAGAATTCCTGTTACCTTTGAAACTACCTTATAATTCTTCTCGAACATACCTCGAACCTGTAGCTCTTACTTTGAGTGACCTTCGAATCACTTCCTCGAATCATTCCTCTGTGCTTCAAAGAAGTTTCTAAATCCCTCATCTCACTTGCAGGAACATCCTCGACCTTGTGCGTAGGTCGTCCGGTGACAGTATAATTTAATTCTCCGTAGTTCTCATTCTTTGCACTACTACATCCTTTTAGGTGTTTTTAAAGTTTTAAAATGGCACCTGTTCAACGCACTCCTCCTACGGGCACTACTACTAGAGCTCGCGCTAGGGGCAGGCCAACAGCCACAAGGTCTGTTTCCCGCACTCACTCTTTGGAACCACTTGACCTTAGGGAACAGCAACATTCAGTTCAATCTGTAGAAGACATCCCACAAGATTTGGAGGATTCTAGTGATGAAGAAGAAGGAGAGGATACAATGCACAAGGCACCATCCGCCCCAGCCAATCACCCTTCTGGTCAATCCTCAGAACCTGGACCATCTAACTCTCTGGAAGATTTCATGAGACTTTTCATGAAAACCCTTTCACATCCGATGTCTTCAGAGGGATCTAAGTTCAAAACTCCTTCTATGAAATCTCCTGAAAAATTTGACGGAGATCACCCCGACAGATTGCGACCCTTCTTGCAAACCTGCAAGCTACTGTTCCATAATGACCCTCGAAACTTCAATAGAGACTGATCAAAGGTTGTTTACGCTTCTTCATTCCTAGCCAGGAAAGCAGCAAGATGGTTCGAGCCTTATCTGCTCATGATTTCTTCAACAGAAACCCACTTACTTATCAATAATTGGGAAAAGTTCAAAGACCAACTTTTTACGTTGTTTGGGGACCCTAATGAGACTGACAACGCAGAAATTGAACTTGATTTTCTTGGCATGAGTGATAATGGTAAAGCCTCTGAATATATCTCAAACTTCAGAGCACTTCAAACTCGAGTAGGTTGGAATGATGCTGCCCTTAAGTATCATTTCAAGAAAGGACTTCCTTCGAGGATTCTGGATCAATTAAATCCTCACGGTCAGAAGATGACTACTTTAACGGATTTAATGGATCGAACCCTCGAACTTGACAGCGTTTATCAAGGAGGACTTCAAAATAGTCGATATGCCAACAAATCTCAAGGCCTAAATTTTAAATCGGGATCTTCTTCACACCCACAACCAAATCAATCCTCCTCGACTCAATCCAAACCCAATAAGGGAAAGGATAAACCTCGACCAAAAGGCTCGACCCCAGGCTATATCAGCAAAGTACTGGATCCTAAAGGGGAACTTAAAGAAGCTGAGAGGAAGAGACGAGCAGATAATGGGTTATGTATTTATTGTGGGGGTAAGCACAAGTTGGAAGACTGTGTAAAGTTGAAGGAAAGAGAAGGTACTAGTTCGAAGTCAAAAAACTAGTAGATAGTTTATTTGTGTGCAAAGCAAATAATCTTATCTCTCCCAGTGCACAGAACCTCCATGTCTTAAGGACTGGAGTTGCCTTAAACCGCTTGAGATTCATTCTTTTTAAGGAGGATATCCCCTTCAGTTGTCTTATAGACTCTGGAGCTTCAATTTCTTTTGTTAGTTTATCTTTTGCCGAGAAGCTTCAACTAAAATTTACAGATGTCGATCAAACTCCAATCTATTTGTTCGAATCAGAGGAACCCAAATATTGGGTAAGTAAGAAAGTTTTATGGGTTTTCAACTTTCCAAGCTTTCCCCCCTATCGAGTGGGAATTATCAGTCTTGGACGCCCCAAGGAGGGACGATACCATTCTTGGCCATGACTTTTTAACGCATTGGAATCCCGAAATTGATTGGACTAAGGGATTGATCACCCCACACTCTAAGTATATTTCTGATTATTCAATGCAGGTCAATAGGGAGTTAAAAAACCCGCCTGACAACGTCCTGCTAGAGGACAAATCTCTTCCAGATGACTTGCAAGCATCTGATCTTTCTCTAAATGAGCAGTTGGCTAACCCTTCTAGCTTGATGACTTCACTCGAAGAGGATTTATATTGCCTCAAAGTAATCGAATTCTGCTCTCTCAATACAGGTATCCCCTTGACAGATTCTCTCAAAGATGAAGAGGACAACCAAATCAACGTTGAAGCCATTAAATCAACTCTACCAGAAATCTACCACGATTTCCTTGATGTTTTCTCAATCCGCAAGGCCGATAAGTTACCACCTCATCAACCCTACGACCATCAAATAGAGTTAATAGGCCCAGTACCTCTGGCAGGTCCTGTCTATTCTTTGTCGAAGAACAAATCTCAAGTTCTTTGAGACTACATTTCAGAGAATGTAGCCAAAGGTTTCATCAGAGCCAGTAAATCTCCAACCGGCTCCCCTGTCCTCTTTGTAAAAAAGAAGGACGGTAGTATTAGGTTGTGTGTTGACTATAGAAATCTCAACACAGTCACTAAGAAGAATGCATATCCTGTTCCTCCTATGTCATTACTTCTTACCCTTTTCAATGGTGCTAATTTCTTTTCTAAAATTGATCTTAGAGGCGCTTACAATCTGATTCGCATTGCAAAAGTCATGAACCACTGACCGCAATGCTCACTAGATTTGGTAGCTTTGAATATTTAGTTATGCCTTTTGGATTGTGTAACGCACCTTCAACTTTTCAAACTTTTGTTAATGACATTTTTCAAGATGTTGTTGAACAATTTGTAGTCGTCTATTTAGATGACATTTTAATATTCTCGAAAACACTAGATGAACATATTCCTCATGTTCAACAGGTCCTAAATCGTCTTCGAGATCATGGTCTCTACGCCAAGCATAATAAATACGAATTCCACCTCTAATCAATTGATTTTTTGGGTTTTACGTTGTCCACTGACGGTTTAGTCATGGATGACAAAAAAGTCCAGGAAATCCTGGAATGGCCTGAGCCCAAAAGCATTAAATCGCTCCAAGGATTTTTGGGTTTTGCAAACTTCTATAGAAGATTTATTAAAGATTACTCTAAAACTATTTCCAATCTTACTTCTCTTCTTAGAAAAGACATTCCTTTTGTTTTTACTTCTACAGCACGAAAGGAATTCAAAGCACTAAAAACGGCGTTCACCACAGCCCCAATTCTTCGACATTTTGATCCTTCTGCTTCGACAATAGTTGAGACAGATGCAAGCAATTATGCTATTTCAGGGGTCATCTCCCAATTAAATCCTGAAACAAATTTGTTTCATCCGGTATGGTAAGGTAAACTCTTACAGTCGCCTTGCTGTAAGCAGAATCCGGAGGAGATATGTTGATTTAGCTGAAAACCCCGTCCTTCCAACAAAAATAACAAATTGGGAATTCTAAATCACTAAGCTAACCAATCTACTTGGATCTGATTGATGAAAATAATGAAACTCTAAAATAATTAACGCTTATTGAGATTTAATGAAAGTGGCTGTTGAGAAAAGAAATACTGATATCAACAATTAAGGTGTACCAGTGAAAGATCTGTAAAGATTGACTTTTATGTTTTTATAATTATTTAAATTTTTATGAGACAGCAATAATCAAGTCCCAGCGATGAAGACCTTTCTAAAGATACCCTGTATGAAGTGTGATTTAAATTGTTGAGTAGTATTTCTAAAATGTTATATATAAAATATAAAGTTATAAGGGTATCACAAATTTATTTAATTTGTTGAGTAATAAAAAATGAGACCGTGGTGGTTAATGATTAAGCTATATGATGTTCCCCTCTCAATTTCGAGTTTGAGAGGCGCTTAAGTATTCCTAGTCACGTGCCTAAGTTTTCCCCTCCAGAGCTCTCCCAGAGTCAATCCGGAGCCCGTATGGAGTACGTATGGAGCCGAAGCGGAGTCTGAACAGAGTCCGAACGGAGTCCGTACGGAGTCGAAGCGGAGTCCGTACGGAGTCCAAGAGGAGTCCAAACAGAGTCCAAGCGGACTCAATTAGAACCTTTATAACTATAATAAAAAATCTAGAAAAATTACACATCATAGAGCCACTTCCCCTTTACATTCCAAACTAGTTTTTGTAGTCTGCGCAGCTCTAATCACCCTGTGAAAATTCATCAAAGTTAAATATTTTCTAAAAATGAAAATATTTCTATAAAACTTTAAAATTCATTTAAAAATATAAGAAAAATAGTAAAAATTCTGGGAAAATTTCCCAAGGTTCTTGAGTGACTCGACTTGATACTTATAAACTCTTCAGACTGTAAAAATAAGTTTTCTCTGTAAAATAAATTGTTTTTTGCATAGGCATTTGCTTTTAACCAATTTCTTCATATTTAGAACTCAAATAAATTAAATAAAACCCTTTTATAAAAAATAATAGCGCCAATCTTGCACACCGTAATAACTCCATTTACGTATTTAGGTGCCATACTAAACTTTAGGCTACCACATCCTCCCTCCAATTGAGAATGTCCCCATTCTTATAACTTTGCATAAGTGGTTGAGCAATTCCAAAAGAATTATCTTTTCCAATAAAGTAATTAGATAAATTTGTTTTAGCTGGTCTTCTTTTAATTCTTTATAATAAAAATGTTGTTTCTTCTTCTCTGGCTTGATATATCATAAAATAAAATAATATAAATCTTGTGATGATTCCACTACGAGAGCAAGGTTTGAATCCCTTCAGACTCCCATTAACCAGTCTTCCTTCTTGTCACAGCATTGAGAGAGTGGATCTTCCTATGAGACGAATACTCCTGATTCCAACTTCATAGGGCCCTCCAAGCTTCACACCAAAAATGGCCTAACACTGAAGCACTAAAAAAAATCATTCCCTAAAATCCAACTACCATCCTAACTTCTGATTCCTTCATCACAATTTTCAAACTTTGCTATACAGCAAACCTATAAAATACTTTTGCCAGGCTTACAATTATAATTTTAACTTTAGACCATGTTAAAGCGCCACAAATTTCACCTAATTAACCATTATGCTTTCATTAGCATCATCACCACCTAAAATTTTAACCTCCTAAAGCTTATCAGCACCCAATTCCAGAAATAATTGAACAACCAGTTTAGAGTCTTAGTGGACAGTGATAAATTAAAAGATTGAATTGAGTTATCCAAACAAGATTGAAATTCCAATTTAAAGTCTTGGTAGACCAAACATATAATCGATTGCCAGTTTATGGTCTTGGTGGACCAAAGATCGTTTAGGTGCATAAATAACTTGATAAATTCCTAAATAAGGCCTAGGCTTGACCAAAGATTGAATAAATTTGATAATCCAGTTTAATGTCATAGTGTACCAAACATTTGATCAACAAGTAATCCAGTATAAGGCCATAGTGGACCAATGAATGTTGAATTATCCTGCAGATATTAATTTTCCAGTTTAAAGTCATAGTGGACTAAACAATGAATGAACTACCAGTTTAAAGTCATGGTGGACCAAACATTTAGTCGATAAGAAATCCAGTTTAAGGTCATGGTGGACCCAACAGCTTGATAACAGCCCAGTTTAAGGTCTTGGTGGACCTAACATTTGATAACACTCCAGTTTAAGGTCTTGGTGGACCTAACATTTGATTTATATAAAAAAAAATCCGTCTCTGAAAATATCCATAAAATCTTGATCATCCTTCAAATTCAGTTTAAAGTCTTGAAGGACTAACAGCTCCAATATAAAATTTTTAATGAGAGTCTTGAAAATTAGCCAGTTTAAAGTCTTGGAGGACTAACAGCTCCAAAATTTGTATAAAACCTTTAAGGAAAGTCTTGAACAGTAGCCAGTTTAAAGTCTTGGAGGACTAACAGATCCAAAATACGTATAAAAAAACCGTAAAGAACGTCTTGAAAAGTAGCCAGTTTAAAGTCTTGGAGGACTAACAGATCCAAAATTTGTATAAAAACTTTAAGGAAAGTCTTGAACAGTAGCCAGTTTAAAGTCTTGGAGGACTAACAGATCCAAAATACGTATAAAAAAACCATAAAGAACGTCTTGAAAAGTAGCCAGTTTAAAGTCTTGGAGGACTAACAGATCCAAAATATGTATATAAAACCTTAAAGAACGTCTTGAACAGTAGCCAGTTTAAAGTCTTGGAGGACTTACAGCTCCAATATAAAATTTTTAATGACAGTCTTGAAAATTAGCCAGTTTAAAGTCTTGGAGGACTAACAGCTCCAAAATTTGTATAAAACCTTTAAGGAAAGTCTTGAACAGTAGCCAGTTTAAAGTCTTGGAGGACTAACAGGTCTCTTGAAGTAAAATCCCATTGGTATTGAGTTCTCCTAGACCCTGTTTCCTGTCTAAACTAAATGAATAAAACTAAAAAGAATGAAAACTAAAAAAATAAAACTAAGAAATATAATAATAATTTTGATTTAATTAATTATTTTTTTTTATTTTATTTTATTATTTTATTTTTATTTATTTATTTATTTTTTTATTTTTTTATTTTTTTATTTTTTTATTTTTTTATTTTTTTATTTATTTATTTATTTATTTTTATTTTTATTTTTTTATTTATTTTTATTTTTAATTTTGTTTTTAATTTAAAATAAAAGATCTTAGAAAAAATAGTTTTGAAATAAAAGTTAAAATTTAATTTTAAAGAAAGATAAATGAATCGTGAAAAGAAAGATAAAAAAGGTAAAAAGAATTATCAAAATTAAAATTTTAAAAGATGCCCCCCGGCCATTTGATGAGCCGTACCCTTGAAATCATACCCACATCCAAGTGCAACTTGATGTGGTTACACAATTTTGAGAAATTGAAAAGAAAAGAAAATAAATGAAAGTTTTTAGAAGATAATTTTTATAATGATGATCACTGGGTGGGCTCCCTCCAATTTATAAAAATGATTAGAGACCACCAGTGAGCATCACCTTTACAATAATTCATAATATATATTAAAGAAAATAAATCACAATCTGACATAAAAAAAAATCAAAAACAAAATAAAAAAAAAAAAATCTTGAATGTGGCGTTGAGAGCGGTGTCTCTTGATTCGTTCCAGTTTATAGTCTTAGTGGACTTCCTATAATTAAAAGACAAAGCCAGGATTCAACTAGAAACAGGGAAAATTTTGTAAACGAACATTATGGGGTAATTGTGTATAGAGCAGCCAGCCCATCAATTACCCCCACACTTGCCAATATTAAATTAAGAAGGTTCCCCGGTGAACACTTCTTCCAATAAATTTTTTAAAAAAAATTTCCCAACACTATCTTCACCCATATTTTAAGAATTTTAAGTTTTTGAAAATTTCAAAGAAGGTCTTCTTGAATTTCGTTAAGTTTCATCATAGTTTCGTTGACCATATACAGTGTAACGATAGTAAAGTATTTTGATAAAAAAAGAAGATAGTTTATCCTCATTGCGGAGGTCGATAAGATTTTATAAACATCATAGTTTATCCTCATTGCGGAGATCGATAAGGTTTTTTTATAAACATCATAGTTTATCCTCATTGCAGAGGAATCCATAAAATTTCATCGATATCATAGTTTATCCTCATTGCGGAGGTAGACTTCGGCACTCCTGGTGCCTCTAGGATAGAACCGTTTCACTTGA
Source organism: Hemileia vastatrix (assembly GCA_030280995.1). Taxonomy (NCBI): domain Eukaryota; kingdom Fungi; phylum Basidiomycota; class Pucciniomycetes; order Pucciniales; family Zaghouaniaceae; genus Hemileia; species Hemileia vastatrix. The sequence goes on from JASXTE010000011.1 coordinate 27,111,904, forward strand.
TCGGCTGCTACCCTCTTCTTCAATACTACTCCATCCAACTCTTCTAGCACATATGAACAGCCGGAAACTTGCTCCTTGATTTTATACGGTCAATTCCACCTATCTGCAAACATCTTTCCCCACTGACTTTCCAAACTCCTATTATACACCAGGACCATATCTCCTGGGCTCAAAGGTTTCCTTAATCGATGTGCCAACCGCTCATCCCAATATCTGACTGATTGATTTTGGATCTTCATCATCCGTGAATATGCCTTTTCTAAATATTCTTCTTTCTTTTCTAGCTGCATCATTCTTGCGCACAATAATTCTTCAGTAGTTTTGACCGTGTCCCAGTCAACTCCAAGATATGATTCAGCTTCTAAATCAACCGGTAAAACTGCTTTCTGTCCAAAAACAAGTTCATAAGGTGAAAATCCAGTCGTCCTTTTGGCAGTGATTCGATCAGCAAATAAAACTAAAGGTAAATAGTGCCTCCACTTTTCGGCACTTGTCCCACACATTTTAACTAAAGCATCCTTAATAACTTGATGCCCTCTTTCAACCATGCCTTCAGCTTCAGGATAATATGGGGTTGCTACCCTAACCTTTGATCCAACTTTCAATACGGCCTCTTTAAACTCTGTCCCAAATTCAGGACCTCCATCTACCATTACCAACTTCATCACCCCATACCTATATACCCAATTTTTCAAAAAAAAATTCTGCCACATTTTTAACAGTTAAATTAATAAGAGGCGCTGCCTCTACCAAACCAGATAAATCATCTCTGGCCACAATTAAATATTTATACCGTCCCTCTTTTATATGAACGGCATCTAAACTAACTCTCCCAAAGAGTGTATATTCACCGGTCGCGCGTCCAGGTTCTTTTGGCCTTAAATAATTTCGTCTTTGACATTCTTCGCATGACTGAACCCACTGTTTAACAGCCATCTTCATGCCAGGCCACCAAAATCGATCAGAAATTCTTCTAAACGTTTCTCCAACGCCTCTATGCCCGAGATCTTCATGCAGTGATTTCAAAACTAATTCTTGCCCCTTCTGTTGAGTTATAACTACTTGAGGATTTGGATACTTTCTCCTCATTAAACGTCGACCAGATAGGTAAAACGTAGATGACTTCCTCTTGATAGCCACCCATTCATCGTCTTCACAATCTTCTGGCCTCTCTAAAGTCAACAAATATTTGACTAACAAAAAATAAAAACCATTCTGACCCCAGACTTCATCTTGAAAATCAATTAATATAACATCAATAGGGACTTCTCTATCACCAATATCACCTGCACATGAATGAGCCAATAATCTTTGACCCCTAAATAAATCTTTAATCAAGCTATGTTGACGTTTTTCTTCTGAACCTTTGGATCCTTCGTAAACCGTATTTGAAAATACCTCTTTCTCTTTATCCACCCTTTTTTTAAATTCTCTAATTCTCCAACATATAAACCATTCCTTAACTTACTACTATCCCACACTACCAATCCATCTTCCTCTACATACACCACATCTTCTTCTACCTCCTTTCTACCAAATTTATCTACACCTTTTCCAAAACCTTTATTAACATAAAAACTATTTTCCAGTTTATCCTCTTGGTGGAGGTCATCATTACCATAATCTAAACACAATAGTCCTGCCAGTTTAACCTCATGGGGGAGGTATGGAAAGTCTTCAGCTCCTTTAGTGCTGGCTTTGATAATAGGTATATCTTCATTGAACTCTTCTGAGTCTGAATCTTCTTCAGTGGGTGGTCTTCTTGATAAACCATCTGGCATAGTAAAAGTCTTGCCAGGCTTATGAACTAAATCGAACAAAAAATGTTGAATAAAAGCTACCCATCTCGTCATGGGTGCGTTCGGTAAACTTGGGAAATTAATCATCTGGATTAACGATTTCGCATCCACTTGCAACTCAAAATTTTGCCCCCACAAAATATGCTGAAGTTTCTTCAGTATTTTCGCCACACCACATAATTCCAATTTTGGTTGAGAATAGCTTGATTCGACCTCAGTAAATACTACAGATTCATACCTAACTGGCCTGATGTAACCAGCTTTATCCATCTGAGACAAAACCACCCCAGCTGCAACCTGACTTGAATCAACTGCTAAATAAATTCTGCCAGCATCTTTTCCATAATCCAACTTGTGCAGGACTAAATCCTTCCCCACAACCTCCTTCAACTTCACAAACGCCTTCTCACACTCTTCATCCCACTCCAAGTCTGTATCCTTTCTTGTTAACCGTCTCAATGGAGCTGCCAATGAAGAAAAGTCCTTAATAAACATTCTAACATATACGCAAACGCCTAAAAACCCTCTAACTTTGGTCGTATTCTTGGGTCTTGGCCAGGACTGAATTTTGTTAACCTTCTTCTTGGACATAATCCTACCCTCTCTACATACCACATGGCCTAATATTTCTAAGGCTGGCACACAACATGAAGATTTTGAACCTGAAACAGTTAAACCAGCCTCTTCAATTCGAAACAAGATTCTTTCTAAAGTAATTGCAAACTCCCAAATGAATTTGCGTATCCCGGGATTCTCTTCCAACACCTGGTTATCATAGTCGGTTGTTGGTCCCTTAATTCCTCCATCATCTATAAAGATTCCAGAATATTGTGGAATTTTGTCTTGAAGGATCCAAGCCATCTGAGCTTGATAAACTGCAACTGAATTTGTTGCTCCTTGAGGTAATCTTGTTAACTGTAAATGTCCAAGTGGCATATCAAATGTAGTGAGAGGCCTTGAGTCCGGATGTAACTCTCTCTCATCATATCCACCCATAATATCTCCCAAACCATAACACACTCTCCCTGCAAACGCTTCAACAAACTCCTCAGCACTAGGTGGTATCCCAGCATCCTTTATTGTAACCCTATTTAATTCCCTAAGATCATGAACAACTCTAAGCTTGCCATTCGGTTTCTTTATACAAAATACCGGACTAGAATAACTTGACGTTGATTGCTCATACAGTCCAGTGCGTATCCGTTCTCTGACAACTTCAATATAGGCTTCTTTTAATGCAGCCGGAATAGGAATCGGTTTCTGCTGCCACGGTTCATGACATACCACAGGAATCTTGTAAGGCTCCCCATAGGAATGCTTCAACACACCCCTCTCCTCTTCTACAAAAGCAATGGCCTTCTCTCGCTTGACCATCACATCCAACAACAACTTCTTCTCTTCTCCAGACAACCAACCATCAGGTCCAAAATTAACAACACCCAGTCTCTCAAAAGTGATTCTTGATGTCTCAGAAAATTCAGGCGGATTCTTTACCAAGGGACTTTCATAAGGATCTCTTGATAAACTTGGTCTTCTCAAGGGTGGATTTAATTCAGCAGGTAGCGGTTCATTAATAGGTCGAACTTTATTTGCTACCTTCTTATATTTGGCTGCGTCCACATCTAAATAAACTTGAGGTAAAATATTTTCTTTTGTATTGCCATTACATATTTCATCAAATGAATCTTCTTCATCGCCAGAATTGGAATAAGAAAAATTAGAAAAATATTTTATTTCATTTTTAAATTTTACCCTTTTCTCCTTTACCTTGTCTAATTTATAAAATGATTTTCCAACACCTTTGCTTCCCTTATCCGACAGTAAATCACCCGTAAAGAAAGTCGGCAGTTTAACCTCTTGCTGGAGGACCGGAATTGAATTTTCACAAAAATTATTTTTTTGTTTTTTAATTATACCGAGATTTTTTATCGGGTTTTGATGAGATAATTGCAGTTTACCCTCTTTCTGGAGGTCCATAATAGAAGGAGATAATTGCAGTTTAACCTCTTGCTGGAGGTCTGGAATAACCTTTTCACAAAAATTATTTTTTTGTTTTTTAATTATACTAAGATTTTTAATTGGGTTTTGATAAGATTTTCGCAGTTTACCCTCTTGCTGGAGGTCTAAAATAGAAGGAGATAATTGCAGTTTAACCTCTTGCTGGAGGTCCGGAATAACCTTTTCACATAAGTTATTTTTTTGTGTTTTAATTATACCGAGATTTTTAATCGTATTTTGATGTGATTTTTGCAGTTTACCCTCTTGCTGGAGGTCCATAATAGAAGGAGATACTTGCAGTTTAACCTCTTGCTGGAGGTCCAGAATAGAAGGAGATACTTGCAGTTTAGACTCTTGCTGGAGGTCCAGAATAGAAGGAGATACTTGCAGTTTAGCCTCTTGCTGGAGGTCCGGAAACAAATTTTCACAAAAATTATTTTTTTGTGTTTTAATTATACCGAGATTTTTAATCGGGTTTTGATAAGATTTTTGCAGTTTACCCTCTTGCTGGAGGTCCAGAATAGATGGAGATACTTGCAGTTTAGCCTCTTGCTGGAGGTTATAAAACATACCCTTCCAATTTCTATCCAACCTAATTTGGCCCATTTTGCCTTTTTTACCATTTTTAAATTTAATAGAAAAACAGGGTAAATCCAATAAACATATAGAAAAGTCCAAAACGTATTTGCACTCCAAAGTAATATTAACAGAAAATAATTGAGAATCCACTTGAATTATCTCCATGTGAGCTGACCTATTGCAATCCGGGATCTCATCCTGAGGAGAGATTACAACATTAGAGCCATCAGCCCCTGCTACCCCAAAAAATGAGGGCATTCATAATAATTTGAATCCTGAATAAATTGAAGGCATAACAATAAAAGAAAATTTCAGCCCAGTTTAGGTAGTTTATCCTCATTTTGGAGGAATTAAATTCTTGATATCCCCTGGAGATGATCCATAATTTTGCCCCAAGGGCTTATCCACCGATTCCATAAAACCCAAAAATAAACCCCCAGAATTTGTCCTATAAAAGGACATAAAAAATAAACAACCTTTTTCCAAAATATGAGTGCATCTAATTTATGCACTCTATTATCAAATACCACTACACTCTTTATTAGTGCAGGGAAAACCATATCCTCCTTAACAATCTCTCCCTGAGATTGTAACAAATCCACCATATCCATATCTTCATTGCAGAAAGTCTCTGCTTCTGAAGAAAAAACCTGAGGCAAAAAATCCTCTAAATCCGATTTCGAATCATTCAACACAAAATTATCCCCATCATCCAAAATTTTGTCATTAATGACAACAATATCTTCATCTTCAAAAATCTCTTCTTTCCCAACAGAATTGTTAACAAAAATAATATCTTCAGGCTGGACAAAATCTTCAGGAATGGCTGATTCCAAAAATTCAACAGAAGCTAATTCTTCTAAGCCTCCCTCTTCTATCTCTTGAGCAAGAAAAACCTCTTTTCCAGAGTCCAAATCAACAGAATTAAGAGTATCCAGATGTTCTAAAATAGCCTTCTTTAGCACCTCCATACCAGGAATCCTAGTTTCTCCATCTGGGAGATCCTTCATTAAATTTGCATTAATAAGCACCATCAAAACATTTTTCTTAACCTTTTCCCCCATAGCATCCCAAAAAACATACTTTGATGCATTATCATGAAATAAAAGTTCATACTCCAACAAATAATCCAGAACCACCTGAAATTCAACCATAAACTGATGATACTGATGCAGAGATGTTACACCACCTTTTGATTCCCATTTCCTAGCTATATCCTTTAGATCCTCCAATGAATAAACTTTTGGCCACCTTTTTTCCATTTCCATCTTGAGCTTTCTCCAATCTTGATCTTTATAACCATCCATAGAAATAACCTCCTTTTCCATCTCTCTGTCCAAAATAAAGAACCTAATCTGCTTCACCATATCCAAAGGTAAAGCACCATCAATCGCAGCTGCAGTTTCATACCTATTTAAAAATCCTTCTAAATCATCTCCAGAAAACTTGGGCCCAACCCAAGATACAATCCTTACTGATGCCCTAAAAGGTACACCAGCAGCCAACACAGCAGTTCCACTAGTAGAAGACATCCCAAAACATAAGAAAAGCGTTAACAACCGTTAAAATAACAAGCCTCTTGCAGGCCAATAACAAAAATCCAATTAGAGTTCCAGAAAATAAGCCTCTTGCAGGCTAAAAACGTTCTTGATCCAAGTAAGTCTTTTAAAGAAAGCTAGAGAAATCGAACCCCACGTTGGGCAACAACTATGGTATGGTAAACTCTTACAGTCGCCTTGCTGTAAGCAGAATCCGGAGGAGATATGTGGATTTAGCTGAAAACCCTGTCCTTCCAACAAAAATAACAAAATGGGAATTTTAAATCACTAAGCTAACCAATCTACTTGGATCTGATTGATGAAAATAATGAAACTCTAAAATAATTAACGCTTATTGAGATTTAATGAAAGTGGCTGTTGAGAAAAGAAATACTGATATCAACAATTAAGGTGTACCAGTGAAAGATCTGAAAAGATTGACTTTTATGTTTTTATAATTATTTAAATTTTTATGAGACAGCAATAATCAAGTCCCAGCAATGAAGACCTTTCTAAAGATACCCTGTATGAAGTGTGATTTAAATTGTTGAGTAGTATTTCTAAAATGTTATATATAAAATATAAAGTTATAAGGGTATTACAAATTTATTTAATTTGTTGAGTAATAAAAAATGAGACCGTGGTGGTTAATGATTAAGCTGTATGATGTTCCCCTCTCAATTTCGAGTTTGAGAGGCACTTAAGTATTCCTAGTCACGTGCCTAAGTTTTCCCCTCCAGAGCTCTCCCAGAGTCAATCCGGAGCCCGTATGGAGTACGTATGGAGCCGAAGCGGAGTCTGAACAGAGTCCGAACGGAGTCTGTACGGAGTCGAAGCGGAGTCCGTACGGAGTCCAAGAGGAGTCCAAACGGAGTCCAAGCGGACTCAATTAGAACCTTTAAAACTATAATAAAAAATCTAGAAAAATTACACATCATAGAGCCACTTCCCCTTTACATTCCAAACTAGTTTTTGTAGTCTGCGCAGCTCTAATCACCCTGTGAAAATTCATCAAAGTTAAATATTTTCTAAAAATGAAAATATTTCTATAAAACTTTAAAATTCATTTAAAAATATAAGAAAAATAGTAAAAATTCTGGGAAAATTTCCCAAGGTTCTTGAGTGACTCGACTTGATACTTATAAACTCTTCAGACCGTAAAAATAAGTTTTCTCCGTAAAATAAATTTTTTTTTGCGTAGGCATTTGCTTTTAACCAATTTCTTCATATTTAGAATTCAAATAAATTAAATAAAACCCTTTTATAAAAAATAATAGTGACAATCTTGCACACCGTAATAACTCCATTTACTTATTTAGGTGCCGTACTAAACTTTAGGCTACCACACCGGTTGCTTTTGAGTCACTCAAACTTATAGCCCCAGAATTAAATTATGAAATTCATGACAAAGATCTTTTAGCTATTATCCATTGTCTTAAAAAATGGTGTTCTTTTCTTCTCAGCCTAGATAGTCCTTTTCAAATTTTAACAGATCATAATGCTTTAAAATACTTCATGTCTTCCAAAGTGTTAACCAGGCGTCAAGCCAGGTGGGCTGAATTTTTGTCTGAATTTTCCTTCTCTATTTCCTATCTCCCAGGTAAAAACTGCATTGTCCCAGTTATCTTGTCACGTCGGGAAAACGTTTACCCACAGCGGGGGGACGCATTTGCTGACAAGAACCCAGCAAATGTGCAATCAATCTTCAAAGAATCAATGTTAACGATTCATCAACTTAATTCAATGACAATTCAATCTTTTCGAAATCCACTATCCAACATCCTCAAAGCTCAGTCGAAGGACGAATATTGTTTAGGGTTAAAAGACAAAATACTCTCGAAGTAAGGGGCCAAAAGATTTAGTATTGAATCAGGTCTATTAGTTTTCAAAGGTAGAGTAGTCATACCCAACAACAATGAAATAAAATTATGGATTTTCAATAGTCGTCATGATTCTCCATTAGCTGGTAATTTTGGGGTTGATAAAACCTACCAGTTAATAGCGAGGGATTTCTTCTGGCCAGGAATGACCAGAGAAATCAAGGCCTATATAAGAGCTTGTTACGAATGTAATAGGAATAAGGCTCCCCATCACCGGAAGCATGGGTTTCTTCAACCACTTCCTATTCCCTCTAAAACTTGGGAATCTTTATCGATGAATTTCATTTCTCAACTTCCTCTTTCTAATAATTTTGATGCTATATTAGTAATAGTAGATAGATTTTCAAAAATGTCTATTTTTATTAAAACCACTACTACTGCTACAGCAGAAGATTTGTCAAAATTGTTTCTAGAATATGTATTTTCCAAACACGGCTTACCAAATGATATTATTTCAGATAGAGGCTCATTGTTTGTATCCACATTCTGGACCCAACTGTGTTGACAACTCAATATCACAAGGAACCTCTCCACGGCCTATCACCCTGAAACCAATGGTCAAACAGGAAGAGTTAACCAAATCCTCAAACAATATCTTCGAATGTGTGTCAGTTACCAACAAGACGATTGGACTACATGGTTACCACTGGCCGAATTTGCTTATAATAACTCGACTCATTCTTCGACATGACAATCTCCCTTCAAAACCATTTATGGACGACATCCTCGATTCAACTCAATCCATGTAGGAACTAATCATCCTGCGGAACATTATCTTCAAACTATATCACGACTCCAAGAAGAACTTAAAACAAATTTGGAATCAGCAATTTGAAGATACAAGGAACAGGCCGACAAACATTGACAATCTGCTCCTTCCTTTAAAACAGACGACAAAGTATGGCTCAAAGCACAAAACATTCAAACAACACGACCATCAAAGAAACTGGCTGAAAAGTGCTTGGGACCATTCGAAATTGACTCTGAAGTCTCTAAAACTGCATTTCGACTCAAGTTACCTCCTAAATGGCAGGCGATTCACCCTGTTTTCCATGTATCTCTCCTGGAACTGGCTCGAGAAATATACCCCGGCAAGAACCAACCCCCTCCGGGACCGGTCGAAGTAGAAGATCATCTAGAGTGGGAAGTAAGTCGTATCCTTGATTCAAGAATGGGCAAGGGGAAACTTCAATACCTTGTGGAATGGGAAGGCTTCCTCAATGACTCAGACAAAACATCCTGGGAACCAGCCATCAATGTTTCTAACACCCCTGAACTCTTAAAATCTTTTCATTTGAAATATCCTTTAAAACCAAAACCTTAAAATTTCTTTTATTTTAAATTTTCTTTTTCTTTTTTCTTTTTCTCTTAAAAATCTAAAACACCTCTTAAATTTCTTAGCCTTGTTTTCTTTGTTCTCTCTTCTTTTTCTTTCTTCTCCTTCTATAAAATTTTCTACAAAACCAACTAAAAGTAAAATCAAAAAAAAAATTTAAAAAAAAAAATCATTAAAATTTAAAATTAAAAAAATTAAAAATTAAAATTAAAAATAAAATAAAATAAAATAAAATAAGATAAATAGAATAAACATAAATAATAGAATAAAATAAAAAAAAACTTTTAAATCTCTCTAAATGTTTTCTTTCTCTTTTCTTTTCCAATTCTCTAAATACATTCTTTTCTTAAAATTAAAATTCTCTTTTTTAAAAAAAAAAAAAATTCTTTTCTAAAATTTATTCTCTCATTAAAACTTTCCTTCCTTCGAATCATCAAAATCTTGTACGACACGACCATTTCCTCGAACTTAACTTCAACCTCTAAATCTCCCTATAAAAATTCTTCAAACAAATGATTCTTCTTTTTCAAATTCTCTTTAGATTCTAATTCTGTTTTTTTTTATTCCTCTCTTTTCAACTAAAAAATTCCTAAAAAAATCAATAAACAACTTTTCACAAATAACAAATTCTTCTTTCATTAAATTCTCATTTCAACAAACTCATCTCAATCACCAACCATTTTTTTTCTTTCTCTCTTCTCTTACATAAATTTTTCTTTTAAAACTTAAAACTTCCTTCAATTAAATAACTTCTTTCTTTCTTATTTAAATTTCTTCTTTCAAATTCTAATGCAAAATTTTATTTAAAATTTTCTTTTTTTTTCTCTCTCTTCCAAATCTTATAAAAAATAATAATATTCACCTACAATAATAAAAAAAAATAAAATAAAATAAAATAAAAACTAAAATAAAATTCTACTTTTCTACTTCTTTACATCTCTCCTTTTCATTTCAAATTTTTCTCTTTTAATTTTTCTCGAACCAATTTTTTCATCTTCTCCAAAATTACCCTTATCTCCTTCCTGCATTTCTCAAATACCTCCTCCTCTCCTACCGGAACCACCTCTCCAATCTCCAAGAGTTCCTCTGCCACGTCAAAGGAAGCAGCGTCAATAATTGTATCGACCTCCCCACACAACTCTTCTGCAAACCTTACTCGTCGACCCTGACAAGGTTTCTTCGACCACACCTGGTCCAGCGTGTCCTCAGGTTCTTCGATTCCACCCGTGACCGGAGGTTTTGCCTCAGTTGGCAAAAGCGACACAGGCTCCCCAATCGGGTCTTCAATGGTATTCGATGCCTAAAAAAAACTCATCAGTAACCTCATCCCTAAAAAACAACAACTAAAGCTTACCTCGAAGATGGGGTCAGGTTCTAAGAACAACCTTGGAGCCACCTCTACCTCTGCTTCTCTCTCCTCCTTGTCATCTTCAATGGCCACCCATCTTTTCTTGGGTGTCCGCCCTGGAACAGGGACTTCATCCTCATCTTCCTCCACCTATTCGTCAACCTCTTCTTTGACACCCCGTTTCGAACTTGTGGCCTGGGTTACCCAGGTTGTGATCTCGTTGTTGAGCTCCTTATCATTCTCCCCCACCGATTGATTGTCTCCAACCGAGACATCCCAAATGTCTTCAACCACCTCTTTTGTTTTAGGGATCACCCAAAACTTGGTCTTGGTAAATCGTTGTTCGATCTCCGCGTTCTTCGTCAATGCATTGCACGCCACTCGTCGCCAATGGCAAAACTCACATTTCTGGCGAGGGCCTCGAGTCGCCGTACTTTTGACACAGAAGTATTCCATAGTTTCACAAGCCGTGCAAGCTTGGGAAAACTGCCGCGTAACCATTCCCCCATCCGCTTTAGGGTGTGGAGGCGTAGGTGTGGGAGTAGGACAATTCATTATAAAGGGGAAATTAATAAATAAGAAAAACTATAGAGGAAAGGGAAACTAGTGTGAGAAGATGGCTCAAGCTCAACGGAGCTCGCAATTCTTATACCCGGGCATCTGTCACGCGCCACGTGACACTCGAGGCAAAAGCAGCTCATTAAATAAATAATATCAAGTTCTAAATCTATACTTGAAGCGCAGAAAGCAATTCTCCATAGCAACTGCGATTCCCCTTTGTGTACTTACTATTCAACTGCGCTAGCCTAAACTCTAAATCTAAATTAGTCAATCTCTCAATAGAATGCCTTAGTCTCATTTTCAATAAGCGACGCACAGCGCTAGGATCAACGTAATAGTACAGTAGTAGTTTTCATTGAAAGTTTGTTAATTAATTAAAAAGGGGTAAATTGAGCATGGACGGATATTAGCAAAGAGGGATTAAGTGTATGTTAGTAATGGTCAATGGTATGGGAATGGTGCGATGAGAGGGAGGTCAATGCGAGGAGGAATAAAGGATATAAAAGGGGGGTATTTGGTTTGATATTCCTTAGAATTAAATTATAAAACGTATTTACATTTAATAGTGGTAAAATCTTTAAGTTAAATCATTTTTATTGTATCTTTCTTTTATTTTCTTAATATTTATTTCTAAATCCTAAATCTTTGATTATTGAGTTTCCAACCCTTCATGAGATCTTAAGAATTCCTATTACCTTTGAAACTACCTTATAATTCTTCTCGAACATACCTCAAACCTGTAGCTCTTACTTTGAGTGACCTTCGAATCACTTCCTCAAATCATTCCTCTGTGCTTCGAAGAAGTTTCTAAATCCCTCATCACACTTGCAGGAACATCCTGGACCTTGTGCCTAGGTCGTCTGGTGACAAAAGATGTGATTGGTAATTTTATGCATATTTTTTCATTTTCAACCTTCTCTTTCTTGGGCATCATCTCTTCTTTCCCTCCAAATTTATGTGCAAATTTTCTAGACATATTACTTTATAGTAATTAAAGTTCATTTTGTAAAATAGATTTATTTTTTATTTTTTATGTTTTTCTTGCTGAAAAAAATATAACCTTTTTTTTAGCCATTTGCTCCAACTATGCCATCACCTCACTCCCAGAAAACCTAATTAATATTCAAAGAAAGGGTAGATATTTTTAGGCTAGAATCCAGCTTCAACAACATCTCTTATTTCTCCAAGCATCTTCAGATTTCTTACTCCCCAGTTCACAAAATTGTGCTAAAGTGTTGAAAAACTGGTATAAAATTAATATAATAATTATTTTACTTATTTATAAAATATTTATATAATTTCATTATTCAATAAAATACTTTATTTTAAATACATAAAATACATAATGTTATTCCCTTTTATAATTCCAATAGAGTATTATAACAATTTACTGGACTCCTGAGACAGCCTGGCTGACAGATATACTGTCCCCTGAATTAAACTGAAGAGGTTCTCAAGAAGAGTTATGGAAGAACCATTCCCATTTGAGGCAAATTGACAAATTGCCACAGATTTGTGTTTCAGGAACCAAATGTAAGAAATGAGATTCTTTGTGGAAAAGGGAATGATCATGGATAAAATAATTTATCCATTTGAAACCATAATAAGTAGTTAAATATTTTCTGAAAGCTAGGTTCAGGAATTTCAGAATGTTTTTGAGGTGGATATTGTGGTTGATGAATAATAGAAGGTGTTCATGAAGGAAGGTAGTGATTCTCTAACAGGAAACTCATTTAAATGAGATCTAATTCAGAATCAGAATATGTATCAAACTCAACCATTAGATATAGGGCCAGATAATTAGTGACTGATTGAATATGTTGACAAAGTAAAGGACTCATTTTAGTTTTTGGAGAGAAAAGAAGGGCAGGTGTAATCAATTATGGATGGAATTAAGGGCTGGATTATAACTTTAGGGGGGCTTAGGACTTGTTGCATAGTGTACTGTGTGAGTATATATGTGCTCCTAAGGATTAGGTGAAGAAAAATTTTAAGTTATGGGTGTGGGTGTACCTAATTCTGACTAATCAAGTTAAGGGAAAAAAGGGCTTGAAAGGCTTGGATGCACCCAACAGATAGTGTGTAAAGAGATAAATATTCTTTTGAAGTACACCTTTTATTAACAGGTGTAATTGAACTTAAATAACTTACTTTGTACCTTTTCTGGAATGTGCTTGAATGGTTTGTATGGTAATGTTTTACACCTCATAATAAAATACAAAATTGGTTCTTTTCTGTATTTTTTTATCTTCTGCTTTCTTCTTTCCTTTTGTCCTTTTTCAATCTATTTCTTTATAATTAACCAAATTTTTACAAATAAGTCCTTAAAGAATAAAATATAATAACCTATAAAACTCATATCATTCTCAAATCATAATTCTTGTTAATTTTTCTCTTATCTTTTGTTTTTTCTTTCCTGTTATTTACCAAATGATTTTCTACTTTCTTCTTCTCTTTCAATTTTATAAGATCATTCTGAACTTTTCTTTTCTCTTAAAGAATAAAAATGAAAATAAAAATAAATAAAACAAAGTAATACAATCAATTATATACATATTTTTCTTCTTCATTCATTTTTTTTCTCTCCTCCTTTTCACCTTTTAATTTTACCTTTTTTATCCTTCTTTCTTTTCTTTTAATCTTTTAAATTTTCCTTTACTTTCTACCAAACTTTATCTTTGAAAAGATCTAAAATATTACTAATTTCCACCCAAATATACTTGAAAACCTTTCTTCCCCATTGAGGAACTACCTTACTAAAATTTAAAAATTATTTAGAAACATCATAAGAAGATACTTTAATTATTTTATTGAAGCTACTCAATAGTTTTTTGATCTTTAGAACCTAAATATATGATCCAGTGAACAAGGCAAAACCTTTATCAAATCCTCCTCCTCTGGTGATAAAGATAGTATCAAAATTACATCCCATTCTTCAGGAATTTCTCTGAAAGAGCAGGTATGACATCAACTGGCTCAATGAGGACCACTGGTTTAATATAAATTAACAAATCATTAATCAAGTCTAGTTAAGCATTGAATTCAAAAGAATTACTTACAAAAGGGGTATTCTCAACAAAATTGGGATCCTCTTTTAAAGTCACTGGATCTCAAAATATTGGATGTTCCACTACTGGTCAATTTTTAACAGTCCCCTTTGTCTCTCCTTCATTGAAAGAATTATCCCTAGTTCCTTCCTCTTCATCATCTGGAATCAATAACCATCAAAATTTACCCAAAAATGACATCTCCATTGCATGGTCTACCTCATCAGTTGAGAGCTTGCCAAAATCCTTGTCAAAATGTCACTTATTTTCAGCCTTGCTAGTCATAAGGTAATAGAAATGACTTTCCAGACTCCATTTCCATATATTCAAGACATTTTAACTTTGAGATGCTAGAGAAGTTACCCCACTAGGGGTAATCCAAGGTGTTATAAGATTATTCTGCATATCCTGAACAACCACCCATGTCTTGGTATTTGAATAATTGAAATTGGCTTTAAATTTATTGCTGCCCATATCTACAACAATGGAATCAAACTTCATCTGGAACTGTCAAAAAAATTTGCAATTTTTTTAGGGCCTTTTGTTTCATCTCTTTGGACACAGTAACATTTCTGATTGATGCATTAAAAACAAAGGTTTTGAAATTTTCATGTCTGAGTAAAACTTTAATGCATGTGGTGAGTTTGGTTGTGAAGTGGGAGTATTCATAATTGAATAAATCAATAATATAAGTAGATTAATAAGGTTTGAGCTTTAAGTATAATTTTGGAAGAAATTAATTGGTAACTGAAATACTCAACAGAGCTTACTTTTATCTCCCTTGGGCATCTGTCACACAACACAAGAATTATTTGAAGCACTGAAAGGAGCCTCAAATATAATTTCCCCATGTATTATGCATTTACTATTTCTTATAGAACTTAACTGTACTAACTAACTCAATAGAAATGATTGTGTAAAAAGGATCAAAAGTCATGTAGGAGGAAAAGTGATGGAGAGACTACTTTAATATAGATAGTATTAATTTTCCCTTGTGACTCCTAGATTGACTAAATATAGATCTGGTATGCTTATAATTAGAACTAACTTATCCAAACCTATAACTCTTCAATAACAGATGATTAAGGGAGAGGATGGGCAGTAATTTGATTTCATATCTTGGGTAAATGACAGATATAAAACAGGGACTCTTTGTACTAATTATTCCTTAGAATTAAATTGTAATGCATTTTACTCTTGCCTTGATTAGTGATCCTTTTAAATTAGTTTCATTAATCTTGTGGATATTCTTCTACAAAGTTTCAACACACCCTTTAAGAGATTATATTTATTTTTCAGTTAGTACTAACCCATTGGTGACCCTAAAACACTGGGACTACTTGTAAGATATATTCCTTGAGCACTCCCAAATTAAGTTCAAAATATCTTCTTGAAGAAAACCACTAATCCTTTAAGATAAATTATTCTTTTAATCCCACTATTAGTTCTTCTTGAGCGCCCTTGATTAAGGTAAAGGTTGTCAGGCATGTTAAGATTGAGCATCATTTAAATAGAAATAATAATGGATGTTGAAAAATAGAAATGAAAAAGATATAGGACTTAGAGAAGTAGATAGAAACTTCTTAAAGAATAAGAGGAAGTAATGGATGTTAATATAAATATAAAAAATAAGAAAAAAAAGAGTAAAATAA
This sequence comes from Hemileia vastatrix, assembly GCA_030280995.1. Classification (NCBI taxonomy): domain Eukaryota; kingdom Fungi; phylum Basidiomycota; class Pucciniomycetes; order Pucciniales; family Zaghouaniaceae; genus Hemileia; species Hemileia vastatrix. The sequence goes on from JASXTE010000011.1 coordinate 27,127,642, forward strand.
ATGGATGTGGAATCAGAAGGATTCCAGAATCCACTCATATTTCTTATTTATCACATGGTTAGATTAAAAAAAATTATAAGTATAAAGTATGCCTGGGAATTCTTTAAATAGATATTTAAATTTATCTTAATTTCTAATATGCTTTGAATACAGATAATAAATATAAAAATTAGGGGGTGTCAGTTCTGGCAAATCCGCACTTAAATTAAGTGCGGATTTCAAACCAAATCAGCACTTACAAATCAGCACTTAAATTTTGCAAAAAAGTCACTTATTTCAAAAAAGGGTGTCAGTTATGACCTCAAATCAGCACTTTTTTCCCGTTTTTTTTCACAACCACATTTTGGCCACAAAACATCCCTTCCTTTCTTACCCCATCCCTGTCACATGTGACACACTGACCTTCCTCGCTACCTACCCATCAATCCTCGGCACACACCCCTTCCTGACATTTTCAATATTTTGACCAGGCATGTTTACATTCTTTTTTACTTATTTCTTCTACTTTTTAATCTTTTTTCTTGTTATGTGCCAGTTTCATAATGCCTCCCAGACATTCCAAATCTCAAAAGGTAACTCAAAAATCTGCTTCGTCACAAAAGTCTCCTCGTAAAGCAAGGATTACATAGAAAAAAAATCAGTGACTTTTTCTATTACTTACAACTGTTTTTACAGAATTGAAAACTATGTTTCAGCTAATATTTTATGGAAGTGAACTCTGTTCTTCGCCCGAAGAACAGAGTTCATCCTCCTATTTTCACATTCTGTTTGCACCAATCTCCATCCCTTTCAATTCTATCAACACATGCTTGTCTTCCCTCCCCATGCCTTTCGCTATCCTCCCAGCCCCATTGTATGCCATCCTCTTTTGATCCCCATTTCACCCCTCTCAACCTCTCCCAGACCCTTTTCTTCATTTAAAATGCCTCGGAACCCTTAATCTTCCCTTCCAACTCTTTCCCAACCTTTTCGCTACCCCATACACCCTTCCTCACCCCTCTCTCCAGCCTTAGTCCCAAACCGAACAGAGTTCACTTCCATTCACTTATATTTCTTTTTTCTCAACTCATCTCTTCAGGTAAGTCATTTTATTCTTTTTAAACAGAGTGTGAAAATAGGAGGATGAACTCTGTTCTTCGGGCGAAGAACAGAGTTCACTTCCATTCACTTATATTTCTTTTTTCTCAACTCATCTCTCCAGGTAAGTCATTTTATTCTTTTTAAACAGAGTGTGAAAATAGGAGGATGAACTCTGTTCTTCGGGCAAAGAACAGAGTTCACTTCCATTCACTTATATTTCTTTTTTCTCAACTCATCTCTCCAGGTAAGTCATTTTATTCTTTTTAAACAGAGTGTGAAAATAGGAGGATGAACTCTGTTCTTCGGGCGAAGAACAGAGTTCACTTCCATAAAATATTAGCTGAAACATAGTTTTCAATTCTGTAAAAACAGTTGTAAGTAATAGAAAAAGTCACTGATTTTTTTTATATGTAATCTGAAATTTTTTAATAAAATTATTGTATTTAAGAATTGCAATATTGTCAATCAATTTTTATTGATCAAATTAATTTAATAAAGTATTATTTTAATAAGCTGTTTCAAAAAATACTTTGCATTGAGTAGACTCATGGAATGATTTTTTCTGGCTTCCATTCAGTTATCCTCACACTTTCACTATGTTTTCAATATAGATCCATTGTTATTTGTGTGATACTTCAAGTGAAAGTTCAGTATTACTTCAGTCTGAGTTCCATCTGATTTCCATCTGACTTTAAGTTGCGGACTTGCTAGCAAGTCCTCCCCCTATATTGCGTGGTGTTTGCTGAAAATATACGATTTCATGTTGAGTTGATGAAAGAAAACACAGAGAGAAAAAAAAATAAGACTTTAACAGCAAATTCAAAAACCAAAAAAATATGCAAAAAAATTTACCATTCTCAGTGAATAATACATGCAAATTGATAATTTGAAGAGAAAGAGAAAAAAATTAAAATTGCGTTGAAAAATGTTGGAGTGTTATTGGAAGGATTTTTGCCCTTATACTAGTTGATTGAGAAATAGAAGTGTTGGATATAGTCGGAGGTGAATCAACTTGTTCATCTTCATACATCTCTAACCATTGATCTTTGAGGTCAGCAAGTAGGTTATGAAGTATAGTGCAACACAGAATCCAGTTGATCACCGCCTCCATTTCAGATTTATTTCTAAGAGGACTTCTTAATTCCCTTAAACTAGAAAAACGGCCTTTCAAGATTCCAATAGAATGTTCAATACGGACTCTTGACTTTGCCAAATGATTGTTGAATTTGGCATTTTGACTGTCTTCTGAAGCTGCTCCCCGAAAAGCAGGAAGTACATACTTTCCATTCACATAAGCAGAATCTGCAAGAAGATACTGATTTTCATCAAAGAATTTTTCAGGTTCATTTGAAATATGCATTCTTTGGAAGACGTAGGAGTCATGACATGAGCCAGGATAGCCAGCGAAGAATGATATAAATTTTTTGTTTACGTCACATATAAGCTGAACGTTAATTGAATATCTATAAAGAAGATATATTTGTTTGTGTTAGTTTCAAGGAGGATGAAAGGAGTTAAAAATAATCTACCTCTTTTTACGGTCAAAGTAATTGTTTCCACCTTGAGCAGGTTTCTGGCTCAAAGGAATAGTAGTACCATCAACAAAACCAATACATCCTGGAAAGCCCTCTGCTTGCATAACCTGAGATGATTCAAGTCGCTCTTCTTTTGTTGGCCAGGTGAGAAGTTGAGATTCCAAGGAGTTGATGGCAGTGATACATCGTTTGGTATAAGTGTTAACTGAACCATACCCTAAATCAAAGACATTTTCTAAACGTTTCAAAGCGGCTCCATTACCATTTGAACCCAAACGACATAGTGTGATGGCCAATTGAATTGAAGGATGTCGTTGTTCTTTTTGAGAATTATTGTGAAATATGGGATGATCCTGAATAAGCTCAAGCAATTTAAGGAAACATTCCTGAGAAGTCCTGAACAGCTGTCTAAAACTGGGTGTAGATTGTTTAAGAAGTGTTTAAATGGTGTACTTGGGGGTATGAAGTACTTGAGGCTTTCTGGGAAGAAGGTAACGTTTCCTGGCCATTTTTGATAAAACGACAAAATCTTCTTCTAGATCAGAATCGGAATCAGAGTCCAAGAGCAGTTCAAGCGCCATGAAAGTCATTGCTTTATGTAATTTATCACGATTTGAAAGTGAGGAAGGCATGACTCTTATATGATATTATATGAAGATGTAAGTGATGTACGATGTTTTGAGTTATGAAGTGTTATTCTGCGGAGTGCTGCGTATGAATGGGATGATGCTGACAAATCAGTGAAATGGGACTTGATGGTGAAATCAGCACTTTTGGTTGAGAAAGTGCGGATTTGAGTGAAATAAGTGACTTATTTCATTTTGAAATCCACCAGTATTGGGGCTAGTGTGTTTTGGAAATCCGCACTTATTTAAGTGCAGATTTGGTCAAATTTAAGTGCAGATTTGTAAGTGCGGATTTGCCAGAACTGACACCCCCTATTATATCAAGTATGTTAAACTTCCCCTGTTCTCAAGAATCCAATGGATATAGATGTAATTCTTTTAGAGATTCTTGATTTTTAGTTCTAGCCAATTATTTATTTAGAATATCAGCACTAATATTTGCAGTTGGAGTATATTTAATTTAAAATTCTTGGTTGTTAATTTTTTCTTCCATCCAACACATTCAGTTGTCAGTTTGACAAGTTCTAAGTTGATATAGAGTATTTATAGCTAAATAACTGGTGCCTTGATCATAACCCATCAGTTGATACTTGACTGATTTAATTTTGAATTCATGAAAGAGTTCTTTACTCCAAATAATATCTTGTTCAGAGTTATTCATAGAGTAAAGTTTTAATTATAAGGTGGATAACATGAAAGATTTTTTTAGAGGATCTCTAACCAATTGAACAAATGTACAATATTGAGTATTGTGAGGTAAATTTATATGCTGTGATTTTATTGTAATCAGAATAAGAAAGAGAAATTATCTGTCCAGGGTTTTTGTCAAACACCAATCCCAATATTAAGCAATAATCCTTAGTCAGTTGTAGGTATTTTAGAATATAATAGAAAGAAGCCACTTATTTTTTGGTCAGCTCATTAATAAATTGAGCTAGGGAACTGGAATCATAGGCTAGATATATGTGTGTACAGAGAGTTAGAAAATTTATTAGCCATAATGCCTGTCTATCATTGAATATCTGAGTTATTTTTCTAGATGAGCACTTGTTGAAATGTGAATTTTGTATGAAAAGAGTAAATACTGAACAACAATCTAGATGATTAAATTCTTTGAGGAGCTTATTGATGTTTTATTTTTGAGACAGGTGAAATTTTTTAATATTTCTTTTGTGAATAACATTCATACCAAGTATCCATTTTAGTTCAACTTTATTTTCCATATTCAACACTTGTGATATTTATCTTTAAAGAATTTAACAAAAGGACCAGCAATAATAAGTTCATTAAAATCACAAAAGACATTAAAAGGATCATTTAAATCACTATTGATAAAGAGAAAAGGATCTGCTTTACTAGCTTGAAATCCAATATATGTGAAGTAGGAAGTTGTGGGCTCTTTTTCAATATACATATTGATTTTTAAGATTAGGACAATGATCATAATTGTTAAGTGTATATTCATATAAAAATCTGTGGTAAAGGTCCTCATTGGACTCACCATGAAGATTGAAAGATTCTACATCTATCTGATGTAGATCCCAATCTTTATAAGCTGATATACCATGTAAAAATTGGAATGTAGCTGATTGCCCTGTCAGAGTTTATGTCCCATTGTATTCAATACCTTCAATTTGTGAGAACCATTGAGCACATAATTGTGATTTCTATTTAATGATATTACCCTCTGAGTAAAAATTTTTCCTAAAAGTCCCAGTTGTCCCCAATAAGCAATTATGACTAGGAACTGGAACTTGTTCCCACACTTTGTGTTGGGAGATACTTGAAAGTTCATCCTGAGTATTGTTGAGCTATTTTTCACTGTTATTTAAGTTAAGAGCTTCATAGTAATTTTTGGGTGTTTCTAATGGTGTTACTATAAGGTTGATGGGATTAGCTCATTGATCAGTGGAGAGTATATTGAATGTGTCAATATTGGAGGATATTTCATTACTGTATCTAATAGATTTAAAGAAATTACATAGTGTTTATGTTCAGTGGTAGCATTAAGTTATTCTTTTATTTGGTTGAAACTTGGAGAGTCAGGACTGTAGGAGTAATTGTCATCAATGTCAGAATTAAGATTAATTGGAGATTTGAGATTAGGTATCAATATACAATAGAGATCAGGAAAAATTAGTGCAACAATAGGCTTTCTTTTAGTAATAAATTTATCTAAGTTGAATTTACTAAGATATTTACCATTGTGAGTGACTATTATGGCATTAGTAAAGGGATAATATATGTGTTAGTTTATATGGTCCTCACAATATCCCAAAAATATACCCTCCTCTCCACTACTATCAAATTTGCCATCCAATTGATGTTTTTGTAGATAATAAAAAACATCTGATTTAAAAGAATATTTTTTGAGGAATTTTAGCTTGTTTACCATGTAATAATTCTGATAGGGTTTTATGATTGTTATGCATTGACAAAGGTAGAATGTTGAGAAGAAAATTGTTATTATTAAAAGATTTTTCCCACCAATAGGATATCAAAACTGTTTCAATGAGTAGAAGTTGTGCTTTATAAAAAATTGATTGATAACCATTTTCAGATATACAGTTTTTTGAGGAAAGTAGGGATCCATTGATAAGTGAATGATTCCCTTATCCTTAAAGTCATTTTTAATGTTGTTACAGGAAAATTCACCAAAATTGTCAGAAACAACACATTTAACTTTACTGTCTAATTTATTCTCAAAAAGTGTTTTGTGGTCTTGATACTACTCAAATTTTTCTCAAATTTTATCTAAAAAGTAAACAAAGTGGAATTGAGAATGACCATATACTATTTGAAAGAAATAGAAATTTCCACCCTTTGATTCTGGAGTGATTGGGCCACATAAGTCCATATAAAAAATGTCCAAGGGAGATTCCAGAGTAAGAAAAGTCACAGAATAAGTTAAAATGTGTTACTTAGCTAGTGCCCAGATTTTTAAAGAGAATTCAGGCAAATTCAAACCTGGAAGTAATTTCTCCATGATTTAATTATTTGTAAATCCATTATTATGACTAATAATGCTAAGATTGTTTTATTGCTAGAAGGTGCACAAGTGATATAATTGATTAATGGAAAACTTATAATTCCTTACTTTTTAGAAAATTTAATAAGTTCTTTATTGTTTTCCATCATTTTAAATATTCCATTTTTGTTTAGTAAGCTTCAACCAGTGTGAAGATTATTGAAAGCCACTATCAAGGTTACTTTGATGGAAGGGACAAAAAGATCCTTCTTAATAATAAACTTCTGGCTGGATGATTAGTTAAAAGTAACTATTCATTGTTTAAGGGCTATTAATTTTCTCCCACTTTTCCAGTGAAAGGGTAATTTTGACTGGTTCAAATTTCCTAAATACAGAGTTTTTATTGTGGAAAGACTTCTACAGTCACCTTGCTGTAGGAAGAATCCAAGTGAGTCTGAGAAACAAGAGAGATCCCTGTCTCTTTAAAGTAAGAGTGAATGCTAAACTAAATAGGCTAAAAATTTCACTTGATACAAAAATAATTTTTTGACCAGTTACTTTGTTGAGTATGAGATGTGTCAGAACCAGTATTATACAAAAAATAACTGAAATTCAACCAAACGTTACACCAGTGAGATGACACTTAAAATGAGAGTAATTATGTTTTTTTCTAATTTATTATTTTATGAAACTAATGATAAATCTTATTTCCCAAGGACAAGACTCATCCAATGGTTTTTTACAAGTATACACTACGCAATATAGGGGGTGGACTTGCTAGCAAGTCCTCAACCTGAACTCAGATGGAACTCAGACTGAACTCATACTGAACTCATGCTGAACTCTACTTGGACACCCACCTAAAACTGTTCTGCTGAGTGGTGTTCATCCCTGATTGTATGGTTCCTTTATCAATAGCTCAATGTGTGCTCAATCTGTGGTGAGTTTGGGTCCAAGGTTGCGGACTCGCTAGCAAGTCCGCCCCCCATATTGCGTGGTGATATATTTATGAAATGTTGTGTAAAATAATTGTTAAACTATGTAAATGTTAATATGCACTAATTTTAATGATTGTTGTTCTTAATTTTTGGTTTCTCTTTCATGTTAATTATTAAATTTGCTAAACATTCTACTCAGAAATCCACCCAAATCTATATTCACAGTGGTGATTCCCAGCCTGACTATGCATTTTTAGCCCCATATTTCAATTCAACTCCTAGGCACATTCTGCAGCTTGTCTGGACATCCAGACTCAACATAAAGCTAAAAAACAATCTATAAAATTAAAAAAAGCTAGGTTTAATATTTCTACAACTGAAGAAAATTTCAAAATAATTTTGTAGCTAGAATTGCCCTATTCACTGAACTAAAAATTCACAAATTCGAGGAAATTTTACTAAAAATCAAATATCAAAAAATTAATTAAAAATCATAAAAAAATTCAGAAAAATCCAGAAAAAATCTAGAAGGTATAGAGGGCCCTTATGTTTTTTATAAAATAAATTTGAGTCTCTCTAGAATATATTTAGCATTTAAAATACTGATTTTATTCCAGACTCATTGGTGTAAAAATTCTTCAACTTTTACCAACCCAATTGTCATCATAATAAATTCAAATAAAATATAAAATAACCACTCCATACTACTATATGAAATTCATAAAAAACTTTCTATAAAATTTCAAGTGCTTTACTAAACTTTGGAATAGCACATATTTAAATATTGAAACGGATGCACCACTTTCCAGGATGGTGACATGGTCAGGTATATCTAAGAAATTGGTTAAAACATTTTTTTGTTTCATTGTCTTTTGATTATTGCTTATTTTTGTAGAGGGATTCCTCACATTGTGGTTCACCAAATTTCTCCAGTATCATTATTCTCAATTTTAAAGTTTTCAAGATTCAGTATAATAGATTAAAATAACACAATAAATCTTATTTTGATTGGCTGGAGAATATAAAATCAAAGAAAAATTATAATTTTTTTTTGATAAATGGTGTGGAATAATCAGGGTGCAAGTGTAGTTTTCTATGATATACTATTTCAAGATAGATTATTCCTTATAAATTAAAGAAAAGAGGGATTCAAAGTTATTTTAAAATTAATATCAACTTACTTTAATAATTCATCATAAGAGTAATTAAGGAAAGAAGACTAATGGATGGAGCAGTGATCATACAAAGATATGTGGTGGTTTCTCATTGTGGAATTATATTTATGGTATGATACTAAAATTATGTGTACTGGTTATTAATTTTGGTTATGTATGGACCTGTCAGAGCTGTTTAGAAAAGCTGGATGTATTGGGGAGGAATAAATGGTGATACAAATATCAAGGGTCAACAGCATCATTAAGATCTGTGTGTAGGGAGATACCAGGGTCCAGAAAACTTCCTGAAACAGAATCAGCATCAACCAAACAAGCTACTGCAAATATACCTCCTTTTGCTCCTAGATAAATTCAGAAACAACAAAAGAAGGCCAATAATTCCACTTCTCAATCAACTACTGCCCTTCAACAACATAGTAACAACCAGAGACAACAGAAAAGACCAGCTAGTCTCCATTCTTCAATATGTTGTTTTGCATGTGAAATTATATTGTTTTTATATTTTTATGGTAAGATAGCACTTGAACATCCAGTTTTAATGTTTGGGTCAACATAAAAGGCTAGTTCATGGCTATTTGGTGAGAATACCGTTAATTTAAAAAGAAAGGAACTCTGTGTTTCATATAAAAAGGTTTTGAAGGAAAAAGTAGTTGCTGTTGTGTTTTGCAATAAGGCTATAAGGGTAAAAATGGGGTTTCTCTAATGGTGATTAAGGATTCAGTATATGTTTTTGTATAAGTGTGTCTCTTAATTTGGATTCAGTATCTAGGATATAGGAGTGAGGTTTGCAGAAATTTTATTGGTATAGTTTTGCTTTCAAGATAGGCCAGTAGTAAGTACCTGACTGATGGGTTTGTTGAGGGAATTGGAAGATATAAAAGGCAAATGGCTCTTAGTATATTTAATTTAATCTTCTATTTTTTTATAAATATTTTAAAAGTGTTGTTGTTATCTATTAAATCTTACTTTTCTTACACTTTAAATTCAGCAAAAACCTCATATCCCTTCTAATACTAGTTTCATCTTTTATTGGTTCCCCAATAATTTTAAAGAAAAAAATAGATCTACTATAGTTAATAATATAGCCAGAAGCCATTAAACAGGTTAAATACCAACCTGTGCTCAGCTGATTCTAAAGCTTTGCACTTCAGAGCTTCCAAAGTGTTTTTTGGGATGAAGATGAAAGTAGGAAGCATCTGAATGTGGAGCTAGAGGATTGTGTCTTCCCTTTTAGCAGTAATTTTTTGTTTTATTGTCCATGGAAAAAACAGTGCCTGAAGAGTTTTGCATGAGATTTAACCCCTTTAAACAAATTACCACAGCTTCAATATCTGAAAATATACTTTCAATAGTGGGAAAATTTTAGTTATATCATAATTTCTTAAGATGATTGTGGAAGAAGTTAAATATTGTTCAAGTGAAAAATTCAGCATATAATTAGTCATTAAGTATAAGAGAATGTTTCATTTAAGAAACTCAGGTTCCACATCTTCTAGTAATTGAATAGTACTTTTAAATTTGTGCATAGCAGTCAGTAAATTACTTTCAGTGAACTTTATTTTGAATAATTTATTGAAAATATACAAGTAGCTCTAGGTAGATTTAGAGTTTTAGTAGTCTTTGATTTGCTTCCACAGTTGAGATGGTTCTATAGAATCATTTTAATAATAATTTTTTTTGATTAACTCTGTCCATTTAACTTTTGATGAAATGTTTTGTTTGAATTCTCTCTCTTATTAAATATACTGAGTAGTTTAGAATCAGTAGGAATGAGATTATCCTCTAAAAGAAATTGATTCAAATTGTGAACAGTGAGTGCATATTGGAGATTGGTTTTCCATGAACTGTAGTTTTTGTCATTTAATCTTTCAATATTTTTAATTTCTGAAGGGTTGGATGAGTTTCTCAGATAAGAAAATCTATGAGGTGACAGAGGCTCAGCCATGGAAGTATGGTTGAAGTAAGTGGAAGATATAGGGGGTGACACAGAGGTGTAAATTATTTCAAGAATTCCCAGTGTGAAATTAGTAGCTGGGGTTCTGGTTCCATAAGCTTGTTAAGATTGAGAAGCAAGTTATTAGAAATAATAATGGATGTGGAAAAAAAGAAGTGTTTAAGAGCTATGACTTAGAGATGTGGAAAGAAACTTATGAATGAATAAGAGATATTAATGGATGTTAATATACATATACAATATAACAAAGAATTCAAATAAAGGAGGTGGATGTATTTCAGTCTGAGAATATGTACAGGTCTACATATTAAGATGGAGCAGAAAGTAATTGGAAATAATAATGGATCTGGAAAAATGGAAATTTAAAAAAGCTAGGACTTAGAGAAGTGGGAAAAAACTTATGAAAGCATAAGAGAAACTAATGCATGTTAATATAAATATAAAATATAAGAAAAATAAGAGGAAAAAAAGTGGGTGTGGAATCAGAAGAATCAGCATCCATAAATATTTCTGATTTAATATATGATTAGATTAAATCCAATTAGAAATATATAGTATGCTGAGAAATTTCTTAAATAGATAGTTGAATGTATAGTAGCTGTTAATATGCTTTGAATACTTCTAAATTATGTTAAAAGTATATCAAATATATATGAAAACACTGAAGCATATTTTTAATGAAAAGAAAATTTGGTCATTAATGAGAGATAAAAGTTTTAACTGTTGAAAAAGATATGTTTCTAAGCATTGTACTGTGGATGGAAAAGTATTTTTTCCACCCCATTAGGTGGTTTTTGTTTCTTTTTTCTCTCAAAATACCCCTTAGATTTCATTGCAAATGTGTATCATTACTAGGCAGGTTCTGTAGACTCTATATATGTAACAATTTTATTAATAAAACTCTTTCTCTATTCAACAAAAAGTAGCCCCCCAGCATCATCTACTACTTCTTGCATCCTTTGTGGAATAGACTTGATAAAATCATCTAAAATGTTTTCTGGAAGTTCCTCCCAAGCTAAATTTAATTCTTTCTTCATTTATTCTTCTTTTTTGGGTTATATAAAAGATGGATAGTTATCTTAATTATTTTCCACAGATTCATAATTCGATTCAAGTCAGGTAATTGGGCTGGCTGCTTTATTTTCCTTGGGTCCACAAGTTCACAATATGCTTATTTTTTTATGTCTGAACAGGAGCATTTTTCTCCATAAGGACAAGATCATGATTAGGGTTTTGTGTCTTTAAAAAGGGTATTAGGGACTTTCAGTAAACTTGGACCACAGGCATTTATGGTGCATGGGGATCTACAATGAGGTGCAGTCTTGATGGTAGCCTTGGAAGAATATCTTTTTAGGACTGAAAAAACTGTGGAGAGTGGGAGGTAGAGATGGTGAGAAATAAGAGTTTTTTTTCAGCTCACAATCCACATGCCAACAATAATACCTTTTTTTTCAGTTAAGTGTCTCTCTCTAGTACTCAAAATGATCATTGCAGAATGATAATTAAAAGTTAATTAAGTGAGAGCTGCAAGAACAACTTGAGAATCCAGAGGTATTTAGAGATGGTGGTGGTATTGAGGAAAGATAAATGGTAGTGGAAATACAAATTATGTGCTGGAAAAATATATTTCCAGGTACTGTACATGAAATATGTGATAGCTAAAGTAAAATTTGTCTAAGTACATAAAATCTCTATGTAATCAAACCAAACCACTTAGATTTTTTATTTTTTTATTTTTAAACTTCAAATTTGAAAAGATCAATTTTTTAGATATTTTTGAATTTGAGTTTAAAATTTATTGTTAGTAATAAATAAAGCTGAAAAAAGGGCCAAAAAATAATGATGATGAAATGACATAAAAATCATTTAATGACAAGATTAAAGTGGAGACTAAGGCTCAATAGAAGGTGTTGATGATTGTTTGAAGACATTGGCCAAATGGAAAGATTGAAATGTTGGTTTGGGGGATAGCACCCAGCCTAATGTTGATCTGTGTTGGTCAGTCGTCTAGAAGTAGGTAAGAAAAGGTGGAGAAATGGAGGAGGACAAGAAGGAAAATAAAAGAAAAAAAATATAAAAAGATTATTTAATTTATTGAGAGGAATCAACGACGGTTTTCTTGAGAGGTGACAAAAATGAGGTTATTATTAATTAATAATATTATTATGATGTAAGGACTATGCGCAGCAGACACTATGATAACTATCAGACTTAAAGCAACCTTTAAATTGTTATATAGAATTTTAATTAGAATTTTATTACTAATAAAAAGAATATAAACGTAATATAAAAAGTGTATTTAATTTGTTGAGTGTATAATAAGTGATGGGGCTACAGGGGATTAACCAAGGCCTTTTATAGGCAATGGGCCCTCTGAAGCGCTACTATATTTGTAAATACAAGAAACATAATAGAATAAAACAAGAATTTAAAAGAATAAGTGAAACATAAAAATGTAGAGAAAAATATGAAACAAATAATTAAAAACCCCAATTAAGAATCTAATTTTCCCACCATTAATTCCCAAATCAGTAAGTAAAAATAGTGAATAACTAAACAAGCCTGGAACATAGGAACTATGAGAAAAATCATTCAAAACAGATGGTACAGTCTGATTTAAGGATTTTTTAAGTGAAACAAAAAATATTCTGACGCAACAAATATGTAGTTTATTTCAATTCAGTATTAATTAGTTTTTCCTGACACAATTATAGGTCAAAAGAAGCGTCATTATTTATTGTTTAATATTATAAGAAATGATATTTAATATATAAATATAATAAATTAATTTAATTATATTATAAGTAAATTTTACACTTATAATTATAATATATGTTTTTAATTAATTAAATATAAATTTATAATTATTAAATACATAAAAAATGCGCCATTATTTGTAGAATATATTATATTATGTTAAATTTAAATGTATATAAAAAATTTATATAACCAATAATATTAATATAACACTTGTATGTAATAAAATACTTATATAATTTTATTATGCAATAAAATATTAATTTATATACATTAAATACAATTCTTACCCCCTCTTTCAGGTCTTATAAGTTAAATATCATTTACTGGACTCCTGGAATAGCCTGGCTGACACTCCCTCACTCTAAAAAAAACAATAAAAAAAATGCTAAGATTTTTTCTTTTTGTACTTTTTCAACAGAGTAGGCAGATTTGAAATCTCCTTGCCAGGTATCCATGCATCATGTTCAGATGATTTGTTCTTATATCTCAATAAATATTCAGTACCTCTTTCAGAAGTGATAATTCTATCATTGAGAATTTTATCAATTTCTGATGTTTCTGTGACTTCCTGAGGGTTTTTCTTTGGTCTTCCTCTTCTTTTTGGAAATAAGTCACTGTTGGAAGTATAAGGCTTAAGAAAAGAAATGGGAAAGACAGGATGTTTACTATCATATGGAGAATACAATACAACTTCTACTGCATTATCACCAACCATTCTTTTAACAACAAATGGTCCTACAAAAGGATCTTTTAATTTTTGGTTACCTTGTAAATTGAAATGGACAGTAGAGATCAACACTTCATCACCCTTGTTAAATGTGTATTCTTTATGGTATTTATCCCATCTTTTCTTTTCATATTCAAATGCTTTATCAATACAACTCTGAGCATGTTTTCTGCATAGCTGTTGCATTTGCATAAAAGATTTTACACCAGGGTGTAGTTCCAACTTAGGTAATTTATTATTGAGAATCTGAGCAGGAGTGTTTGGGACATAACCTAACCAAAGCTCAAAAGGCTTTTTCTCAGTGACAGAATGAACAGTGCTATTATATGCAAATTCAAGACCAGGCAAAAGAGTGACCCAATCATGAGTAAATCTGTCATTGTCTTTATATTCTAAACCAAAGGCACAATACCTTCTAATCATATCTTCCAGAGTTTGAATCATTCTTTCAGCTAGACCATCAGTCTGAGGATGGTGAGCTGTAGACAATTTTAACTCACAGCCACAAATATCCATCAAAGAGGTCCAAAACTCAGAAGTGAATTTTGGATCCCTATCAGAGATAATGGCTTTTGGAAAACCAATAATATTAAACATGTAAGACCACCATAAGAAAGCTAATTCTTTGGTGGATACATCTTTGTGGGTTGGAATAAATTTGCACATTTTTGTGAATCTATCCACTATTACCCAACAAGAGTTAAAGCTGTCTTTACCTGCAACAGGAAGACCAGTGACAAAATCCATATTAATGATTTTCCAGTGAGCACTAGGTGCTTCAATATGTTGTAATAACCCTGCTCTCTTACCTGTTAACCTTTTAGATTTTTGGCAGGAATCACAAGATTCAACATATAATTTTGTGTCTTCAGACATATTAGCCCACCATGCAGTGTTTTTGATTCTAATCAATGTTTTTTCAAGATCAAAATGACCAGCTAATATGTCATCATGACAAAGTTTGAGGATATTTTCTTTCATTGAAGGAGGAATTACAATTACATTAGTAAGCTTCCTTCTATAATATATATAACCATCTTCAATAGAGAACTTTCCTTTATTTAAAGCATTTTGGTACTTTTCAGGAAGAGTTTTTATTAATGCTTGAATTGAAGCATTCTTAGGATCATTTAAGATAGTAACCAATTTATTTAAATCAGAATCTTCATCATATGAATCCAGTATTACTTGTAATAACTCCTCTTCTATATCAACTATAAATATACCATGGATATGAACAGTATCATCTTCAGGTACATAAGCAGGATTTGAGTCATTATTTGGCAGAGGCAATCTGGAGAGCATATCAACATTAGAGTGAACATTTCCAGCTCTATGGATAATTGTCATCCTTCCTCTGTATTCTTGAACAGCAAGTTGCCACCTGATCATATGTCTGTTAGGTGTCTTTAGGTTTAAGAGGGACTTCACAGCACTACATTCAGTTACCAACTCAAATTTTTGGTCATCCAAATAGTAATGAAGTTTCTCAAGAGCCCAAACAACTGCTAAGCACTCCAATTGAGTGGCACCATATTTCAATTCACTATTTCTTAAGGTTCTTGAAATATAACAAATTACAACCTCTGAGGATTTATCATTAATAATTTGCTTTTGGTGAAGGGCAGCACCCAGACCAATAAAGCTAGCATCTGTATAAAGGACAAATGGCTTGTTAAAATTTGGAAGAGCCAATATAGGGCCTGTCATTAAGCAACTTTTTAATGTATCAAAAGCTTTTTGACAGTCATTATTCCAGAGAAAAGCAACATCTTTTCTGGTCAGTTTTGTAAGAGGCAAGGCTATGACCTGATAATTTTTAATATATTGTCTATAATAGCCACACATACCCAAAAAACTTTGGATTTCTCTTACAGAAGTTGGTGCATTCACATTTTGAATGGCAGCAATTTTGTTATGGTCTACACAAATTTGTAAGCCTGACACAACATGGCCAAGGACTTTCAAAGATTGAAAACCAAATTTACAGTTTTTTAAAGATAAGGTCATATTGATTTCATCCATTTTTTGGAAAACTCTATTCAAGTGAATCATATGTTCATCAAAAGTTTTAGAAAAAACAATAATATCATCAATATAAACCATGAGCCAACCTTCAATAATTTCTTGATGGAAAGTATTATCCATAACTTTCTGGAAAACTGAAGGAGCATTTTTAGGGCCAAATGGCATCCTAACATACTTATATATTCCCATATGCGTAGCAATAAGCAAAAAATTTTGAGAATTTTTCTCAACTGGAACTTGATGATAACCTTTATTACCATCCAGACAACTAATAAATTTTGCACCTTGCAAGGCAGCATGTATTGAATTAATTCTGGGTAAAGGATAAATATCATAAACAGTATAAGTATATAAAGCTCTGTAATCTCCACATAATCTAGCTTTATCTTTTTCATAAGAAATCAAGACTGGGGAGATGACACAATATTTGGGGGTGACATCCATTTTCTCAATGATATTCATTTTCAATAATGTTTCAATATTATCTTCAATATCTTTTCTTTTTGATGGAGAAGCAGGATATGGTTTTTTCTTAAGGGTAGGAGGAATATCACTCAAATTACAGGATAAGGTAATTTTCATCTCTTCCTGAACAATTCACAAGACATGAGAACCATGAGCAAAAGCCATAGGGAAAGAGGTAATAGAGGCAACAATAGAATCCTTTTGTTCACTAGTCAACTGATCACCAAAAGAAGCGGTATTTATTTCATGTAATAAATCATCCATTTCAGTTGTTGTTCTACCTTTACACTGGATCAGTGAGTTACAAGATTTCAACAAATGCCCAGAAGTTCTAGGAGAGGAAATTTTGAATTTCCTTTTCCCATTCATTCCTAAGGTAAAGCAATTATTTGCTGGGTCCAGTTTCACACCAAACATGGTTAAAATATCATTTCCCATAATAAACCAATTGCTCAAATTATCATTTTTAATGACAACAAACTCACAAATAGCTCTGACAAAACCATTATTATATTTGAAGAATACGGAGGCTTTGTATTTTCCAATAGGAAATAAGGTAGAACCATACCCTCTCCATTTTTCGGAAGTTATAGGTAATAATTTACTCAAATATTCCTTATCCACTGAAGCCAAAGCTTTTTCAGATACTACACTTCCTCCAGCACCAGAATCAAGAACTACATCAACATTTTTACCATTAATGATAACAGGTGCCTTTAAAGGGGATATAGGAATAGAATTGTTAGTAATATCTTTAATTATCTCAGCATTTTCTACTGAAGATAAATTCAATACACAATCTTCAGATATATTATTTAAATAATGGACATCATGTTCCAACATTAAAACATCTTTAACAGATTCATTGTCATAGGAGATATTACTTTCACAGTCACTGGAAGAATTATTGACATCAAGTTCAACTTCATCAGTGTCTTCATTTTGTCAACAAGATGAATTTTCTTGTCACAAACATGACCCTTCTGCCACGGTTTGTTACACTTATAACAAGTATTTGTTGCATATTTTTTAGGTGCCACTGGGGCAGAGGGTTTACCAGATTTTTCTGGGAGCTTTGTAGAAGGTTTATTCTGATCATTATAAGATTTACCAAGGTAATTCTTTGGTTCATATCTATGGTTGATCAGTACTTCATTACAGATATTAATGAAAGAAGAATTTTCCCTTACATGCTCAGTTCTAGCCACAATCAAATCCCTAAGAGAATTTGGTAATTTATACAAGATTTTATCTCTCCAAATATCATAATCCATCTTTGGATCAATTTCTCTAAGGATTTTGGTTATTTTCATCAGAAAAACAATGGGCTTTTCAACAGAGGAGGATACATATCTAGTATTTTCATACAGTCTCTGTTGAGCTAACCTGAATTTTGAACCACCAAACTGATTCTCAATCAAGGATTTCCAATCATTCCATGTATAATGATTGTTATCTAGAAGAACAGATTCATACCACATCAAGGCTACATTGGAAAATAAAGAAATTAGCTTAGAAACAATTTCCTCATCAGGTAGTTTATAAGATCTCTTTAAATTATCAATTCTTTGGATAAAGTGTTGCCAATCAGAGGAAGAATCACCATCAAAGGTAGGATATTGGTCTAACTTAGGCCAATTTTTCTGACTACTGGGAGGGTCCACTTTTTGGTTTGAATTATTCATTATTAATAATTCCTGAAGTTTAGCCAGGTGTTCAGAAATTTCATTATTTACAGAAACAGCTGGTGCATGACCATCACAGGATTTTTTGCTAGTAGCAACAGATTTTACAGACTCATTGTCAGTTTGTTTAATGGTTGAAATATGAGGAAGAAAGGATGGACTTTGCTCAGGTTTTTTCCCTTTATTTTTATGCAGCTTATTGACAGAAATCTCATTTAATTCATTATTGATGGTTAAGGTTGAGAACTTTTCCTGCAGGTCAGACACATAGTTTCTTATTCTTGGAATTTCAGACATCTGGTCATTTACTTTTGCAAGAGATAGAACATTTCTGTCCTCAGAAACTGAGTGTTTGGTACTTAGTGCATGGAAATCATTTCTTAGCTTTTTAAACTCATTTTGCAGAGATTTTATTTCATTTTTGAATGAATAATTTTCTTCAATAAGGGGTTTCAATTCACTCAAGGTCTTATGTAGACTGATATTTCTATCTGAGATAGCTCTATGGTCACTTCTTATTTGTTTTTGTTGACTAAGAACAATATTCAAGGTTTCTTTGATTTTTAAATAAGCTGTATCTTGTACAGAAGAACTCACTTTACATTGCAAGTGTAAATTATTCAATCTATCATTTTCATGGATTAACACATCTCTCACATGTTTGTCTTTCACAACATTAAAATCAAGGGTATCTTTTAATATTTCCTCAGAAGTTTTTTCAATTAAGGTATAGATTTCAGGGGGAACAGAATCATTTTTAATTGCAAGAGAAGGATTAATTGAAGAAGTAGATGTTAAATTTAAAGGTTCATCAAATGAAAATTTGCTAATTACATCAATAGGGCTACTAGTTACAGGAAGCTGTCTTTTAACAGGTTTAACTGTTCTTTCACCATGTTCAATAATATTACCTGCAGAAGAAGATTTATTAGAAAACATACCCAAGTGACTATCAACCAAATTACTTACCATGGCAGAGGAGGAAACGTCCCCTGAGACTGGGTTTGGGATTGTGCTTGGGCCTTCTTTCTCCTGCCTTGTTGGTAGGGATGAGGAGGTGGATGGAAATTGGGTGTTCTGGATGGGCCAGGCTGATGATGAGGAGGGTGTTGAAAATTCTGTTGGTAGTGACTCATTAGATAATCCCATTTCCATTGCTCTACTTCCATAGTATTTGGATTTTGGATGGTTGAGCTGGGTGGCTGTGAAGGTTGAGCCTGAAACTGAGGCTGATTGGTAGGCAACTGAGGAGGGGCCTGGGCCTGAATCTGGTTCCTGAGTTCTTGAACCTGATCCCACAAGGTGTCTACTTTTGCTTTGTACGTCATATTTTCTGTCTTCAACTCTTTTATATGACTGGACAGGTTGCTGATTTGTTGTGGCAGAGGAAGCTTTTTTATTTTGAATCCTTTTGGAAGACCTTCTTGAGGTACTAGAGGCTTTACTTCCTTCTGTGGTGCTGGGGGAAGGGGGTTTGGTTTGTTTACATTTCCTTTCATTTCCACATCCTGAAGTATGTGAATTCTTTGTGTTAGCATAAGATTTTTTATGTCCAACTTTAGAAGAACTCACAGTGTCAGCATCATAGTCAATTTCAATTTCATCCACTTGCATGTTATCCATTTTTTCAGCCAAATTGTTGGACATAATAGTGGGAAGATTTTAATTCACTTCTTATTTTTTAAAAAAAATAATAAAAGTTAGTTAATAATTGCTCCAAATAATAAAAAAAATTTTATTAATTAAATTATAGAAAAAAAATTTTTCAATATAAAGTAATAATTATTAAAAATTAATTTTTAAAAAATAAGTTTGCAAGGTTAAATTGGAAATAAACAATCAATTTAATTCAACCAATTAATTACCAATATTAAATATGGCAATATATTTGGGACTAAGCACAAAGTACTTTTAAGTCAACCAAAATTAACAATAATTAATAATAATAAAAAATTAAATTAATAATTCAATTTGTATTAATAAAAATGTAAATTCTTCTAGGACTAAGAGGATTTAACACTCTATAATGGTCAAATAGGAAAAAAATATTTTAATAATTTAACACTTACACTCAGTGAATCAGCAATTTAGCCACAATCACTGTTATTGCAGTAAAAACATAGTAATATGAGTGAGAGGTGCAAAGGTGAACTTACTATAGTGATTGAAAAATCACTTCAAAATAATATATGAATTAATATAATATAAACCTAAGAAATCGAACCCAATTTCGAAACACAGTCGTGGCAAAAGTTTTGTTTTTTGCTAGGTGGTCCGTGCGTTTTTCGTTCGTTGCCAGGCTCGATCGTCGTCATCGTTTGGAAAGGTCCCCAGTTGTTGGTCAGTCGTCTAGAAGTAGGTAAGAAAAGGTGGAGAAATGGAGGAGGACAAGAAGGAAAATAAAAGAAAAAAAATATAAAAAGATTATTTAATTTATTGAGAGGAATCAACGACGGTTTTCTTGAGAGGTGACAAAAATGAGGTTATTATTAATTAATAATATTATTATGATGTAAGGACTATGCGCAGCAGACACTATGATAACTATCAGACTTAAAGCAACCTTTAAATTGTTATATAGAATTTTAATTAGAATTTTATTACTAATAAAAAGAATATAAACGTAATATAAAAAGTGTATTTAATTTGTTGAGTGTATAATAAGTGATGGGGCTACAGGGGATTAACCAAGGCCTTTTATAGGCAATGGGCCCTCTGAAGCGCTACTATATTTGTAAATACAAGAAACATAATAGAATAAAACAAGAATTTAAAAGAATAAGTGAAACATAAAAATGTAGAGAAAAATATGAAACAAATAATTAAAAACCCCAATTAAGAATCTAATTTTCCCACCATTAATTCCCAAA
Organism: Hemileia vastatrix; assembly: GCA_030280995.1. Classification (NCBI taxonomy): domain Eukaryota; kingdom Fungi; phylum Basidiomycota; class Pucciniomycetes; order Pucciniales; family Zaghouaniaceae; genus Hemileia; species Hemileia vastatrix. The sequence continues at coordinate 27,148,453 of JASXTE010000011.1, forward strand.
TCAGTAAGTAAAAATAGTGAATAACTAAACAAGCCTGGAACATAGGAACTATGAGAAAAATCATTCAAAACAGATGGTACAGTCTGATTTAAGGATTTTTTAATTGAAACAAAAAATATTCTGACGCAACAAATATGTAGTTTATTTCAATTCAGTATTAATTAGTTTTTCCTGACACAATTATAGGTCAAAAGAAGCGTCATTATTTATTGTTTAATATTATAAGAAATGATATTTAATATATAAATATAATAAATTAATTTAATTATATTATAAGTAAATTTTACACTTATAATTATAATATATGTTTTTAATTAATTAAATATAAATTTATAATTATTAAATACATAAAAAATGCACCATTATTTGTAGAATATATTATATTATGTTAAATTTAAATGTATATAAAAAATTTATATAACCAATAATATTAATATAACACTTGTATGTAATAAAATACTTATATAATTTTATTATGCAATAAAATATTAATTTATATACATTAAATACAATTCTTACCACCTCTTTCAGGTCTTATAAGTTACATATCATTTACTGGACTCCTGGAATAGCCTGGCTGACAATCTGGGTATTGGAATGAAATAATAAACTTTTCAGCTTTCATGCTGTTGTCTTAGTTGTCTCCTTCAGAAAACTAGTCTATTTCAATCATTATTATTATATTGTTAATACATCATCTAAAATTTCATTATTTGTCACTTTCTCAGCTACATTTATACATATGGCTTCATACAAATACATCTTCCTGTGAGAATAATTACATTAAATTTATTGAAACCAACATTGATGATTAACCTATACTGATTATAGTTGAGAGTATAAATAGATTGAAACAATCATTATTTTTTCCACCTCTGTTTGCTCTTAATTATCGTAAGGTAAAGCTATATTATTATTTTTATTATTATTACATGTTAGATTCTCTTTAATTTACTTACATTAAATATATTCTCCTAATGATCACCAGAGCCTGAGGTCCTTTGCTTCCACCCCACATCATGTTATTATAAAAAGGTAGATTCTTCCCTTCCTCATCATGACAAGTAGAATTTGTGTCTCACATTCACCATTTGTCAGCCAGGCTACTAGACTCACCCAGTAAAATAATTGATTATCTTACTGAAGTGAAGCCACGCTTTTTTAATACTTATTAATAAAATAATTAATTATTTAAACTACTTATGTATTACTTAAAAATAACTAGTTAAGTAAATTAAGAAAGGTAAATAATTAATAAAAGATAATAAGTACCTGTCCCATAAATATTTTATTCCCTAACACCGGTGATCAATCATACAGGGGAGTAGGAATAAAATTAGTATTAAAAAATAATTAAAAATTCTAAAAAATTCAAATTCTTTTATTAAAAATTGTAAATACCGTTGAATCTACATTTTAAAATCAAATGTTTAGTATTAAATGTGAAAATCAAGAGAAACTTTAGTTTTATTTCAAATAATGCTGATATCTTCCTTGACGCTCCATTTAGTATAGATTCTATTATTTCACATACTTTCTTTTATTTTACTTTTCCCTCTCATACTCTTGTATTAGGAGATATTAATCCCGTGTTTTGTTTTCTCACATTTTGCCTATAAAAGGCCCCTCCTTTTTGTGCTTTTTCGTCATTCCTTTACCATATTATTTTTATTACAATTACCAATACAAAACTTATTCTTATATTTTATTACATTAGTATTTACAAGAAAGTAACTCTGATCTATAAATTATATTAATATTTTAAGTCTACCTCTTTAATTGAGTAAATAAATCATTTTGATAGAAAAATACGTACCACTTTTTGAGAATCCATTATAATCCGTAAAACCCTCGTAAAAACCTTGTACCAAATCTTCTAGACCAAAAGGGGACCTTGACAATTGGGAAGCTTTCCAAAATATCAATGGTGCAATGTTAATTGAGGCGTAATCGAAGGGACCATTGGTGTACGAGTACCTGTAAAGGTCGAGAGAGGCTAGAAAACGACGAACGTCATACGTCACATGACAAAAGTTTTTGCTGCGAACGGGAATCGAACCGCGCTCCAAAACTTAGGTTCATATACTGACTAAACTTCGTATATATCGTGGTAATTATTGATATTACTATTTGTGGGTTACTCTTCACCCTTCATCTGCTACGTATTTCCTTTTACTCAGCACTCTGTAAGTGGCATTAATTTTCTCATTTTACAGGGGTAGGTGTCTGGTAATTTGGAATTTATTTTTATTATTATATTTTTTTTATTTTTCCTGGTTGACCATAATAGAGCAATAAGTGTTCTTAGTCCCAGAAGTAATAAAATAATTATATTTTAATATTAATTATTATAATTTCTCAGTTGACATTTGTCCTGATTAATTTAAATTTTAATTGTTCCAGTTGACAAATTGTCCTGACAATAATATTTTTTTTAATTAATAAATAACTCATATTTAATTAATTCAGTTGACCTTGAGTCCTGGTAGTTCAATAATTTTTTTTAATTAATAAAACTCATATTTGATTACTTCAGTTGACATTAAGTCCTGGTAATTATTTAGTTGATTTAAATCCTGAAAATAATTATTATTAATTAATTTTAATTTATTTCTTCAGTTGATTATAGTATAATCCTGGTTTTAAAAGTATTTTTGAATTAACAAATTAATTTTATTTAGTTGATTTTTATCCTAAAAAAATATTTTATTATTATTTTTATTTTATTTCTGTTAAATAAAAATTAAAAATAAAAAACTAATTCATCTATTGTCTCTTTTCTTCATTTCAGTTAAGGCTTAAAATGAATGACCAAAGTAGCTCTGCTGCACGTGAAGAGGAACTTGACTTGATTGACTATGATGAGCCTATTTCTGTAAGTTCTCCTTTAACAAGAAAAATTTCTCAGATTAATAAATCCTTGCCCCAAGCAGGATGTGGGGATGGAAGAAGTGGAAGTCCTAGTAGACAAACCTCAGGATCAGAAGCCTGTTGTAAGCCAACAAGAAGAGCTTCCAAAAGGCTTCAAATTAAAAAAGATGCCACTGCCCCAATAAGTAAAGAACCTGTCATCTCACATAAAGGAGTTAAAGGCAGAAAATTTGACACTAAAGGCAAAGGTAAATGCTCTGGAAGAGAAGGTAAGAAAAATAGATTCCCTCCTTCAAGAGAGGAAGAAACCTCTTCCCCCAAGAATCAACAACAATTGGCTCCCCAGTCCCAGGAGGAGAAGGTGGAAGTGGCAAAGTGGAAGTGGGACTGGTTAAACACCCAGTGGGACAACCTGTCTCAAAACCAGCATCAGTTGACTCAGGCAGGTCTGTCAAGACCCACCCAGGCAAACCCCACACCTCTTCATCCCTATCAAGGAGGCAAAAGAAGAAGGAAGCCAAATATTTTCATACCCATCAAGCCTTGGTAAGCCCCTCTATTGATTCTCAAGTGCCTTTTCTTGTAGCTGATTCTGTTCCTTCAGGTAAATCTGGAAGGGAGGATGAAACCTTGAGACCTGTAGAGGCTGGGAGTAGTAGACAAATCACTCATGTATCTAATCCTTTACTTTTAATTGCTACCTCGATGATTAATCCTGATATGGCTGTGATTGATGAAACTCTTGACCCTGAGTTTTATGAGAGTCTGGAAAGTTGCTCAGTTTCCTTATTGAGAAACACTCCAGATGTAGCAAAGATTAATGATGAGTACTTGAGAGATATTATTGCAAAGCAGAATCATATTATGAACAATATGCAATTAACTCAGAAGTTTAATGGTTTATTAACTGAGAAAGGGTATCAATCCTTAAGGAGTGAATTGCAGAAAGTTTCTGACAATTTGTTTAACTATAAGAAAACTCATGAAAAGAAGGTTGCTTTGTGGCAAAATATCAAAAATGATTTATCTAAATTGAAAGATACTGTATCTATCTATTGTGAAGAGCTAGAGATAGATAAGATGAATCTGAAGAGATTAAATGACCATTATTCATCTTTTCAAAATAAAAATCAGTTATTTTTTGCAACTATCAATGAGAGTTTATCTAGTCTTCCAAGAATGAAAACAAGACTAACAACCATTGAACAAAAATTGAATTCATTGTTGAATGACATTTCTGTGAAGGAACATATAGTGCAGGATGCTCAAATATTACCTGTGGCTAGTTCATCTAAAATAAAAATAGATCCAGAAATACCTGTTGATACCACTGAGTTTCCATCAAAAATTGATGATGCACCAGGATCTTCAACAGAAGGATTAAGCAATGAGATTACAGCCCAATTAGAGAAGTTACAGCTGCTTCTTACTCAGAAACAAGCTAATACTAAGGAAACTCCTTCAAATCAAAAGAATTGGCCAAAACTTGACCAATATCGAACATTTGATGGTGATTCTTCTTCTGATTGGCAACAATTTATTTGCAGAATTGATAACTTGAAAAACTCTTACAAACTCCCAGATGAGGAAGTTGTGTCTAAGTTAATTTCTTTATTTACCAATTTAGCCCTTATGTGGTATGAATCTGTCCTATTAGATGGGAATGATTACTCATGGGAAGATTGGAAGAAATTAATTAAAGCACAATTTGGGGGCTCCAAGTTTAGAATGGCTCAACAGAGGCAGTATGAGGAAACTAAATATAGTTCTTCTACTGATAAACCTATTGAGTTCTTAATGAAACTTGTTAAAATCTTAAGAGCTATGGACCCAAAGATGGAGTTTGAGTTATGGAAGGACAGAATCCTCTATAAATTACCAATGTCTCTGAGAGACTTGATAGTGGCTAGGACTGAGTTTACAAGAGAACCTTCTTCTTTCATCAATACTTGTAATGAGATTCTTCTAAACAACAAGTATGATGCCAGAAGATTCATTCCTAGAACCACTTGGGAAAAACCCTCAACTTTTCAACAGAAACCTCTGGAAAAGGTTGGGAAGCCTTCTGCCCCTGTTGCACCTAAAAAGTATGCAAAAAACACTTGTTTCAAGTGCAGCAAACCATGGCAGAAGGGCCATGTTTGTGACAAGAAGATAAATCTTGTAGAACAAACAGAGGAGCATGCTGATGACACAGTGGCACTGGATGATACTTCAAGTCATTGTGCCAGCAATATTTCATATGAATCTCAACAAGAAATCTTGATGCTGGAAGAAGATATCCATTATTTAAATACTATTGATATTCATAATAATGATTTATCTACAGTTGAAGATGCTGAGATCATAAAGAACATTGAGGATAGCTCAATTGTTATTGCCCCTCTAAAGGCACCAGTCTTGATCAATGGAACCAGCATTGAAGTTGTTCTGGATTCTGGAGCTGGAGGAAGCGTAGTATCTGTAAAAGCACTTGCTTCAGTGGATCAAGACTATAAATCAAAACTGATGCCTATAATTTCTGAAAATTGGAGAGGTTATGGCTCTGTTTTGTCCCCCATTGGTAAATACAAAGCCACAGTGTTTTTTAAATATAACCATGGGTTTGTAAGAGCTATTTGTGATTTTGTTGTCATGAAAAATGATAACTTAAGCAATTGGTTTATTGTAGGGAATGATATTTTAACCAAATATGGCATTAAATTGGATCCCTCAAACCAATGTTTCACAATGGGGATGAATGGGAAGAGAAAATTTAAGATTTCCTCCCCTAAAAAATTATTAAAACCAGAATTGAACACATGTAATTCTGTGGTTCAATATAAAGGAAGATCTACAAAAGAAATGCATGCCCTTATGTCTGAAATTGATAATGCCTCTTTTGGAGAACAACTTTCTGGTGAGGATAAAGATTCCTTCATTAACTTGATAAAGTCTTTTCCTATGGCCTTTGCTCATGGTTCACATGAACTGGGATTAGTTAAAGAGGAAATAAAACTTTCATTGTCTTGTCCATTAACTGGTATACCACCTAGTTTAAAGAAGAAGCCTTATCCTGCTTCTCCCACAAAGAGAAAAGATATTGAAGACAATATCTCTACCCTTTTGAAAATGAATATTATTGAAAAGGTAGTTGAAACACCTAAATATTGTGTTATCTCACCTGTCCTTATTTCTTATGAGAAAGATAAAGCCAGGTTATGTGGTGATTATAGAGCACTAAATACTTATACTTTTGATGATATCTACCCTTTACCTAGAATTAGCTCTATACATGCTACTTTAAAAGGAGCTAAATATATCAGCTGTTTAGATGGTAACAAGGGATATCACCAGGTACCTGTTGCGAAAAATTCTCAGAATTTTCTGATGATTGCTACTCATATGGGTATTTATAAGTATATTAGGATGCCATTTGGCCCTAAAAATGCCCCTTCAGTTTTCCAAAAAGTCATGGATAACACATTCCATCAAGAGATTATTGAAGGATGGCTGTTGGTTTACATTGATGATATCATTATATTCTCAAAAACATTTGAGGACCATCTTAGCCACCTGTCTAAAGTATTCCAGAAAATGGATGAAATAAATATGACACTTGCTTTGAAGAAATGTAAATTTGGTTTCCCTTCTTTAAAAGTTCTTGGCCATGTTGTTTCAGGCTTACAGATATGTGTTGACCAAAACAAAGTGGCAGCCATACAACAGGTGAAGGCTCCTACTATGGTTAGAGGGCTCCAGAGTTTTTTGGGAATGTGTGGATACTATAGACAGTATATTAAAAATTACCAAGTCATAGCTTTACCCCTTAACCAATTAACTAGAAAGGATGTTGCTTTTGTCTGGAATACTGAAAGACAAAGAGCTTTTGACACTATGAAACACTGTTTGATGTCAGCACCCATTCTTGCTTTACCTGACTTTACTCAGCCATTTGTTTTATATACTGATGCTAGTTTTATTGGTCTGGGTGCTTCCCTCCATCAAAAACAAGTAATGAATGATAAAGTATCAGAAGTAGTAATTTTTAATATTTCAAGAACCTTAAGGAATAGTGAATTGAAATATGGGGCTACTCAATTGGAATGTTTAGCTGTAGTGTGGGCTCTAGAAAAGCTTCATTATTACCTAGATGACCAGAATTTTGAAATTGTCACTGACTGCAGTGCAGTTAAATCCCGTTTAAACTTGAAAACACCAAACAGACATATGTTCAGATGGCACTTGGCTGTTCAAGAATACAGAGGGAGAATGACAATTATTCATAGGGCTGGTATTGTTCACTCAAATTTGGATATGTTATCTTGGTTACCTCTACCAAATGATGACTCTAATCCTGCGTATGATCCTGAGGATAAAATTATTCATCTCCATGGGATATATGTGGCTGATATGGAGGAAGAGCTATTACAGCTTATTCTGGATTCATATGATAAGGACACTGACTTGAAAAAGTTATGCACCATGTTAAATGATCCAAAGAATGCTTCAATACAAGCATTAATTAAAACCCTTCCACCAAAGTACCAGAAGGCTTTGGAAAAAGGTAAATTTTCAATTGATGAAGGATATCTATATTATAGGAGAAAGTTGAGTAATGTCATTGTTATTCCTCCTTCTATGAGAGAAATCATCTTGAAAATTTGTCATGATGACATATTAGCTGGACATTTTGATCTTGAAAAAACAATGATCAGAATTAAAAACACTGCTTGGTGGGTTAATATGTCTGAGGACACCAAATTATATGTTGAATCTTGTAATTCTTGCCAAAAATCAAAAAGATTAACTGGTAAGAGAGCTGGATTAATGCAACATATTGAACCTCCTGATGCACCATGGCAAATAATAAACATGGACTTTGTAACAGGATTACCTATTGCTGGTAAAGACAGTTATAACTCTTGTTGGGTTATTGTGGATAGATTCACTAAAATGTGTAAATTTATCCCTACTCACAAGGATGTTTCCACTAAAGAGTTAGCTTTCTTATGGTGGTCTCATATGTTTATTACTGCTGGTTTTCCTAAAGCCATAATCTCTGACAGAGACCCTAAATTTACTTCTGAATTTTGGATGTCTCTGATGGATGTTTGTGGTTGTGATCTGAAACTTTCTACTGCCCATCATCCACAGACTGATGGCTTAGCTGAAAGAATGATTCAGACTTTAGAGGACATGATAAGAAGGTATTGTGCCTTTGGCCTTGAGTATAAAGATAATGACAGATTCACTCATGATTGGGTTACCTTACTTCCTGGGTTGGAATTTGCTTATAACAGCACTGTTCATTCTCTTACTCAAAGAAAGCCTTTTGAGCTCTGGCTTGGATATGTTCCAAACACTCCTGCCCAAATTATCAATAACAAAATACCTAAATTGGATATAAATCCTGGTGTAAATTCTTTTCTTCAAATGCAACAACTTTTCAGAAAGCATGCTCAACAATGTATTGAAAAATCATTTGACTATGAGAAGAAGAGATGGGACAAATCCCATAAATAATACACTTTTAAAAAGGGTGATGAAGTGTTGATTTCTACAGTCCACTTTAACTTACAAGGTAATAACAAATTGAAAGATCCATTTGTTGGTCCATTTGTTGTCAGAAGAATGATTGGAGATAATGCAGTTGAGGTTATTTTGTATTCTCCATATGACAGAAAACATTCTGTTTTTCCAATATCTCTTCTGAAACCTTACACATCCAATAGTGATTTATTTCCAAAAAGGAGGGGAAGACCAAAGAAAACCCCAAATGAAACCACTGAAACAGCAGAAATTGAAAAAATTCTAAATGACAGAATAGTCACTACTGAAAAAGGTACAGAATACTTATTGAGATTCAAGAATAAATCATCTGAATATGATTCTTGGATACCTGGGAAGGAGATATCTAATCTTCCTACTCTACTAAAAAAGTATAAAAAGAAAAAATCATAGCATTTTTTTTATTGTTTTTTTAGAGTGAGGGAGTGTTAGCCAGGCTACTAGACTCACCCAGTAAAATAATTGATTATCTTACTGAAGTGAAGCCACGCCTTTTTAATACTTATTAATAAAATAATTAATTATTTAAACTACTTATGTATTACTTAGAAATAACTAGTTAAGTACATTAAGAAAGGTAAATAATTAATAAAAGATAATAAGTACCTGTCCCATACATATTTTATTCCCTAACACCGGTGATCAATCATACAGGGGAGTAGGAATAAAATTAGTATTAAAAAATAATTAAAAATTCTAAAAAATTCAAATTCTTTTATTAAAAATTGTAAATACCGTTGAATCTACATTTTAAAATCAAATGTTTAGTATTAAATGTGAAAATCAAGAGAAACTTTAGTTTTATTTCAAATAATGCTGATATCTTCCTTGACGCTCTATTTAGTATAGATTCTATTATTTCACATACTTTCTTTTATTTAACTTTTCCCTCTCATACTCTTGTATTAGGAGATATTAATCCCGTGTTTTGTTTTCTCACATTTTGCCTATAAAAGGCCCCTCCATTTTGTGCTTTTTCGTCATTCCTTTACCATATTATTTTTATTACAATCACCAATACAAAACTTATTCTCATATTTTATAACATTAGTATTTACAAGAAAGTAACTCTTATCTATAAATTATATTAATATTTTAAGTCTACCACTTTAATTGAGTAAATAAATCATTTTGATAGAAAAATACGTACCACTTTTTGAGAATCCATTATAATCCATAAAACCCTTGTAAAAACCCTGTACCAAATCTTCTAGACCAAAAGGGAACCTTGACACCATTGGCCAGGTAGACTGTGTTTCCTGAACCCCATTAATATTAGTAGACTGTGCCTTTCATTCATCATAAAAATTGGTAGACTGTGCACCCTTTAGATTTCATCACTGGATACATCCCCTGGTTTATTATCTATTTTTTTGAATCCATCCCATAACTCATAATCATCTCTTGATTCACCCTACTGTAAATTCATCATTCTCAGTCACCCCAAGTCTTACAGCCCAAAAGCTAATATAAAATATAAAATTTTTTAACTTTATAAATATTTCAATATAAAAAATTTTAAGTTAATTTATATATAAATTAAATTAATTTATACTATTTAAAAATACTCAAAAAACATATCTACTTTCCTCTTCATTTATTACTTTTAAGTCAAAATCTTATGTCTGTATGAATGTTATTTTCTTTGAAATGTTTCATGATACAAAATTGACAAAATGCAATTGGATCATTTAATATAAATTTTTCACCTTTTAAATTATTTATCACACACCTTTCCTAATTATCTGTTTTCTCTTTAACAACCTTTCCGCTCTTATAACTACTCTAAAGTGTATATGATTGCCAAAACTTAGGTAGCTTATATTCTTTCTAAATTTTCTCTGTATTTTATTATCTCTTGTTGCTTTATGTAACTTAAAGTGTTAATAATTTGTTTTCCTGTTCCAACTTATTACTTTTAACTTTCTATCTATTACTTCCTCTACTTTCTTATACACTTTTTAATCTTGGAATTGAATCCATTCACTATTACTGATTTGTTGATCTGTTTCTTCATGGCTATTTTCACAAAGATTCATTTCAATACAATTTTATTTACTTAGAGATACTGTGTAAATGTAAGCAAGATTTTCCATGAAAATGTTAACACCAGGAAAAATGGCCGAAAATGATGGTAATACTAGTACAATGGCAAAGATAAATTTGGTGCCAGAAAAACAGCTGTTCTTATGGTGATGATGTGAAGGAAAGAGTTCAACTTGATGTGATGTTGCCGGGACAATGACTGGTCTTAATGATGGTTCAGGGAGACTATATTCTGTCTTAAAATGATGATTCCCGGAAAAAAGCTGCGCTTGAATGGTTTAATAAAGCATAAAAAGTCACAACAGATCTCAAAAGTTATAATGATTGGAAAGCAAAAAAAGATGTATTTATTTCAAGTGTTAATAAAATAAGTTTAACAGGTGTGATGAGACTATTGGAAGAAAATTAGCATTACCTAATGATGATTGGTGAGTAACAAAAGATGGTGTTCAATAAGTAAATCTTGCAATCTTATCTTCTTTCCAATCATCACTAGTTTTATGATAGAAGCAAACTAGTTTTAAAATATTTGAAAATACCTTTCAAATATATATATGTGTGTGTAGATTTTATATTTTATGTATGTTTTATGTATGTTTAAGAGAGTATGTACAATAATGAGTATCAGAAAATATTAAATGTTGCACTGATTGCAGAAGCTAATCAATACGAAGAGTTGAAATATAAGAAATAGATTTTATGAATATAAAAGAGAAAAATTTTTTTTGGAAGGAGTCCAACACGACTCTTAAATTCTGACAAAATATATATCTCACATCAAAAAAAAAAAAAAAAAAAAAAAAGGAAGGAATTTTAAAAACTGGCTTAAAATCTTTTACATAGAAAAAGTGAAGAAGAAAAAAAAGAATTAGTATCTGTTTTACTAAACTACGTACTCTTAATCTGCAGTTTTTTTTTAAAAAAATTATCTTAACTGCTTTTCTGGAGATAAAAATGAAGTAAAGTGATGATAAATAAAGTCATTAATTTCTTCTCTGTTGTAAGGATTGTATGAAGGTAGAGTTTTATCAGACTTAGATTGCTCTACTTTTAGAAGGTTCGAAAGAATCATCAAGGAATCATGAAATCAACAAGCAAGTTAACTTCATTCGATTTTTAAAGAAAGTACAATACTGTTGATTAGAAATACTGTCATGATGGTGAGGGTTATCATGAGGTAAAAGGTATTTCGGTCTAGCCCATTTAATTTCAGAATAATGAAAAGAAATTAGAAATTTTTTTTTCTGGAAAAAATGAAGAATCTAATTTGGTTTTATTTGAAAAGAGATTAGGAATAATACCTAGTAATTTTCCCCCTTTTGTTTACTCCTCCTTTTAAAAAAAATTAGTTAATGTATTTTCAAGAATGCAAAAATGCTTGAATTTTCACTATCCCCACCTGCAAAGGTAGTATCCAATGATAAGTCGATCGGGAGGGCCATAACAAGATGAATGAGCAGGAAGAGTATGATTAAGGAAACTGTAGCTGAATCAAACATGATACAAACTGGAGCTTAATATATGTAGTATTGATGTGATTTACTTGTGTGAATAAACTATATCAACTATCAAAGCTGGATAATGCAAAATGTTCAAGGCAAACAGCGACTTTATATCGTGTTTTTCACAAATTTTTCACATTGTCTCCTTAGCCTTTTAGCCCTATTTTTATTTCTCATGAATAAATGAGGAGATGAATCACATGCTATAACCAACTTAGATGCAATAAAACTCTAAACTTATCACATGAGGACTGAAGCGTTGATATTTATATTTCTTTAATACAACATGAAAAACACATCATCACTTTGATTAAAAACATACAAATGATTTCAAGAATTTCCAACATTTAAATGAAATTTTTCACCTTTTTGATAGCTGAAAAATACAGAAGCTTAAAATGTATTTTTAGAAAAGGAGGATCGTTTGACTATTACAGTCATCTCATACATTGGAGGGGGCAGGGGATGAAAATCTGCAGCAATTAATATTTTTTCTCACATGTGTCATGCCCAATTTGGAAGGCCCTTTTATGTCATTAAAGGAAATATGTTTGTATTGTCTTAAATTGTTCTAGATCATCCCTTTTAATTTCATCCATCACCACTCAAACATACTCGACTGCTAAGCTCTTCATTAATACTTGACTTAAAAGTTTTTTCACTTGAATGTTTTTATTGAAAGCTAACCTCTTGAGGACTATAAACAACAATCATTCTTTATCATATTATTCTCTGCGGAGGAAATTTAAATATTAAAATAGGTGACTTGAATGAGTCACATGCAATTTCCTTTAGCCCAACAAATATTGAGAGAAAATGATTTGAGACATTATTTCAAACCATGATAAGCAAATCTCATTGAAAAAGTAGATTTTTTACACATTCCACACCTGAATGTTACGGAAGAAATCAAAGTGCTTGTGTATCGAAGAAAATATACTTATTTTTAGAAAACAAATATATAAATAATAACCAGTATTTTATCATCATCAGCGTGCTCTTATTGTTTCCACTAATTTAGCTTTTACTTTTCACCACATTTATCAGAAAAAATGTGAACAAAATAATGGAAGAATATTTTTTTCAAAAATTTTTTCCTTAATACAAGTAAGTTGCTACTTCTTCAAAAAAAAAGATTAAATTTTTTGTTTGAAAACCCAAACATGAATTTCATGGCCCTAATTTTTACCTTCTCCTTTAGGGGGCAGCTGAAAGGTTCCAGGTGGTAGGTGAGCATCTCTAGGAAATAAATAATGATAAAAATTATGAGCGAATCCTGGATGTGCGGATCTTGAAACCCCAATTTTTTGATGAATTAAATAATCGTAGAATTTTTATAAAATCAATGAAAAACTAATTTTTTTATTTTAAAATGGAGCAATAATACCTGGGAAGGATTTCCCTTTTGTTCATTCCCCCTTGTCCTTGACAAATTAACCCTGGATGAGGAGTTGAATCCTTAACACGAGGATCACAAAAATCTTCAAAAGTTAAGAAAAATAAAATAAAATAAAGAAAAAAAAACATTTAGATTATATATTCTCAAAAATGCAAATATGGCTGATATCACACCATTTCCGCCTACGGAGGTGGCATCCAAAGATGAATCAATCGGGTGGCCTATAGAAAGATGCACGAGAAGACAGAGTAATATTAAAGAGACTATAGCTGAGTGCATCATTATGATGATTGCTCCTTAGACTATGCGGTATTGAGGTAATCAAATTTTGTAAATAAATGATCAAGATTGAATGTTTTATGATTTTATATCTTGCCTGTTATGCACCTCTTAGTCATATTTTACCCTTGGTACTATAGCCTTTATAGGAGATAAAATGATTAAGCTTCAAGAAGATGTTACAGTGGCACAGCTTTACAACACGTGGACTAAGGTGAGATTATATTATGATATTTACGTTACTCGTTGCACCGATCTTAAAATTACATTGATAACCCACATGAAAGTGATTCTAAGACATTCTATCATTCAAATGACTTTTTCCACAATTTTAATCATTTAAAAATATGGAATCTTTCACCAGCAAAAAAACATGGGCACCTGATAGCAGGTGCCAATCCCTATCTTTGACTTAACTCAAATTCTGCTCAGCTGTAATTCTTCTAGAAAGACTGCGCACTGAACAATGAGCACACTAGCTCGTGCAACATCAAATCATATTTACTCTTAAATCAAAACTGAATATAGGGATAGGCACCTGCTAGCAGGTGCCACTTGATTTTTTGCGGTGTTAAAGTAATTGAGAGGATATGTGAGCTTCTCCTCTGGCACCGACATTAGATAAAATGACACTCGTGTTCTCGCTGCTCTTACAGCAAAGTCACAAAAGCACGCGGAACTTTTGATGAGAAAATCAAAGTTGTTCTCACCAAAAAATGATTTGGCTATTCAAAAGGGTCCGGGATAGGTCGGGGGTACCCCTTTTTGAATAGGCATATCATTTTTTTGTGAGTGGAGCTTTAATTTTTTCCTCCGAAATTCCGCCAGCTTGTGTGACTTGACTGTATCCTTCTTTTTCTCATGTTTATTTTGACTCCTGACTGAAACATTTTTATAGTACTGTTCATTATATATCCTTGCTTTTTCTCTATTTTTTCTTACAGCTGAGTTGGAAAAGAATGCGAAAATTCTGACAAAAAAAGTTCCTCACAAAAAAATGATTTATCTGCTTAAAAGGGAGTTCCCCTTACCTATCTGCAGCCCTTTTAAAGAGGAAAATGCACTACGCATCAAGTAAGATATCCCTGATGGGGATATCCAGTGCGAGTTAGGGATATTTTAGGGAGGGACATAAGGTCAGAAAAATAAATGTAAGAAAAGTAAGTGCAAGGAAAATAAGTGCGAGAAAAGTAAGTGTAAGAAAAATCATTTTCGACCATGAGAGTTTTTTTTCAAAAAAAAATTGGGAAAAAATTGAAAAAATAGAAAAATGAAATAAAAAATCATTTTTTTGGAGAAAAAAAAATTAAAAGACAAAATTTCCCATGGTTGCAAGATATTTTTCTTACACTTATTTTTCTCACATATTTTTTTGCATATATTTTCCTTGCACATATTTTTCTATTCTTATGTCCCTCCCTACAATATCCCCAACTTGCGCTGGATATCCCCATCAGGGATATCTTACTTGGTGCATAGTGATGTTTGTTTGTGAAAGCAAAATTAATTTTTTCGTCGAAAATCCCGCAAGCTTTTCTGAATTTGCTTTACAGCTACAGCTATTCCAATAAAACTGTGTTTTTGTGAAAAAAATTGCTACATAATTTTTGTGAATTGAAAAATCCAGAAAAAAAATAATTTAAAAAAGTATTAGACACTGCCACAAATGTTAGTTTTGTCTTGGGACGCAACAATGGCACAACGATTACGCAATAATTATGTAACAATTGTTTTTAGCGCTTAAAGGTCTTAAGTGACTATTAAATGCGAAAACAATTGTTTTGTAACTGTTGCACAATTGTTGCGTAATTGTTGCGCCCCATGGTGAAACAAATGTGCTGTAGTGAGAAATGATGCAGCGGGGCTCTGGATGGTCCGCGTTATCCATTCACACCACCGACAAATCGCCGACGTTCCCAGTGGGAGAGTCACCCTGATGTTCGCACTTTGTCACATTCGATACCGCGAACGCCACAGCAAACGCACCATGCAATTGCGAACGTCGTCGCGAACGCCACACATCTGTTCCAGCTTGACTCCTCTGCCGACCATCTATATTTCTCTTCATCTCCTTTAGTCTTACTTAACTTGTCTTTGAAATCTGATTGTACTTACTTACACTTATAGCAGCTTGAAATAAATAACAAGTGCTAGTGTCTCTTTGCGCCTAGTGTTACTGCAATTGCTGGCCAAATTGTTATGAAATTAGATATGGCAAGTGTATTTCTGTTTGATGCTTCTGAATGAAAGGTTTAAGAAAAAAGGATATAAAGATAAGTAACGGATTAAACTAGGATTGAGGGACAATAGAACCTGAAGGGCAATTTTGGACCATGGCTTTGGACTTAGGACTGTAGAAATAACAATACGCACCAGGTAAGATATCCCTTATGAGGATATTCATGCAAATCTTAGAAATATTCTAGGGAGAGACATAAAAACAGAAAAATAAGTGTAAGAAAAATCAGGAAAAATAAAAAATAAAAGTGTAAATAAAAAACAAATGTAAGAAAAATATTTTGAGACCAAAAGTAATTTTGTTTTATTAATTATATTTCTTTATAAGTTTCTCTTTTTTATACTTAATTTTTGTTAAGATTATGCTATTTAGTAGATTTTATATACCTATACGTTCATACTGATATACTTATATACATAAATATATTTACATACATTTCCCTTAACCTAACATGGTGATATCACACAGAGCATATATGGGTGAGGAAGCTAATACTCGCTTCCTCATCCAATTTCTTTTCCCTTATTTATTTTAACTATCACTATAATTATTAATTAATCTTTTGTCTTGTCTCCTAAGTCTTCTGTCCTCTATTGTCCTTGTCCTCGCTGTCCAATTGTGCCCTAAAAGTCTTACTTACCTGGTGCTGAATCTTATCAGGGTTATGGGCCCAGCGCCCCTGCATCTTTAAATAAAACTGGAAGTCCCCTATACTCCTTTCTCCCTTGGGGAATCCCCTGATCCAGAGTCGTCCTCCACATATAGCAACATTTCAGAATCCTCTGCTGCCCCACAGCCTAACTTCTCTTACCTTCAAGACTCATCCAACTACTCAGAAATAAAAGGTATAGAAAAGTTAAACAACAAAAATTAGAGCTCATGGAAGACAGACCTAAAATATGCACTCACCATTTTTAATCTGGATCGATTCCTTAATGAGGACTGTCCAGTACCCACCAACCAAAAACTGCTCTCAATTTTTAACATTTGCCAACATCAAACTAACACTATCATTAAAATGTTTATGGATTGCCCCAATCAACACAAATTTATTTTAGACAATGACACTGTTGAGCCTGCTGCCTTATGGACCCATATCAAGGATCACTATGCCTCTAAATCAAGCCAAAATTGTTCCTATATTTTGTAAACAAATTATTCAAGATTAAATTGACTGAAAGCAATATACTGGAGGCTATGGATGACTTCTGGAGCACCATGGAGCTCCTTTGAGAAGTTGCTCTGCACCTATTCTAAGAGAATATCCTATCATATATCATGGCAAATTACATACTTAATCTCATCCCCAAATCTTATCAAACTTTCTCTTCTATCATCCTTAGCAAGTACAATATCACTACTTTTCAAGCAACAATCAAGAGTGTTTTTGGAGATATTGAAACTGAAGTTACCAGGCAAAAAACACTTAACTCCACCAATTCCACCTACAGGACAGTTTTAGCTACAGACACAGGAGCTAAAAGTTTCTGCACTAAAGGCAAACACAACCCTCTGGCACCACATTCAGAGGCATCTTGCTTTCAACTATATCCTGAAAACCAAGATGAATTCCTAAAACAAAAAGTGGAAAGAGAGATCAAAGACACTAAAAATTCAAAGGCTTTATCAGTATTTTCTTATAATCCTCTCAATCACACCATCCTGCACAGTGACACTTCCTTTTCCATTTTCAATTCTTTACAATTTTTCTCTAACTATGAATCTTCAAAACTAAGTCTATCTATGGCAAATGGAGACATTCAGTGACAATTGAGGGTATGACCTTCACACTTAGAGATATGTGATGGTCTTTAGATGTAAGAAACAAATGCACAGAGGTGGTATAAACTTAGATAGGAAAAGGCAGTGCTAGAAAAACAAGTGTGCTGATTAGTGGTACTCAACAATAGAAGAAACATAAGTAAGACTTGATGGAAGGGCAGTTACTTAGTGCAAAGAGTTTCACAATTAGTAGATACTCATATGGCAGATGCGGGTTCTTAAAATAGGTAGGGAAGGCAGTACAGTGCCTATTATTTAGTCAGGGATCTCAAGAAGTGTAGGGTATGTACAAAACGTGGAGTGTCAGGTGCAAATAGCTGTACTTGAATAAATTTTTCAGGTAATATTAGGACCAAGACTTATTCTAACAATTGTACTTAGATTATTGAGATACTTAGTTACCATTTGATATTCTTGTAGTAGCACTGATCATGTGTAGGAAAACCAGTAGGGGAAGGGCACTAGACATACAAGGTATATAAAAGAGAACTCACTCTTAAAAAGAGGTGTGGTGAAGAAAGGAAAAAAGAAATAGAAGTAGCTTAATTAGAATATGTGTGTTTAATAGATTATTATTTCATTTAAAATATTTTAGAGATAAAAGAAATATAGATAAATTTTTTTTGTACACAATTGGTGTGCATACCAGAAGTAGTGCTGTGGAGTTATTTTATTGCTACAGTAAGGATAGTATTAGATAGAGTGCTTCAAGAGGGAGTGACTGAGAATACTAGTGCTTACTGAAAATAGATCTAGCCAACAGATAGATTACTTATATTAAAATATATTATACCTTTCTTTAAAAGATCTCTGAAAATTCATTCTACTTTCTTTCCCAAATATATATATATATAACCACACATACAATACATGCTTTCACTCTCTTTGAATAGTAGAGTGGCAGGTTCTTCTTTTTAAATTAGTTCTAGAAAGGAGAGCCAACCCATCTCGGATTGTGTATATAGCTTAGTATTATAGAACTCTCCTTCTACAGTGCTCCTTCAAATATCTAATTATCTAATTACTGAAAATGGAGGAGAGTTCACCAGTAACTCCATGAATAACTTGCTCAAAGATACAGCTATACTTCACCTTCAAACTGCCCCCTACTCACATCAGAAGAATCAAATTTCTGAAAGGGGTAACCAATCCATTGTTCAAAAGGATAAATGTTTTTTGATTGAATCAGGTGTGAATTCCATCTAGTGGGCCAAAGCTGTTAACACATCCACTTTTCTCCTTAATATCCTACCAGCTTCAGCCCTTCCAAACCATAAGACTCCTTGGGAAGCCTGGCACAAAGACAAAGTAAAATTTCTCAAAAACTCTATCCATTTGGGACAGACATAGTTTATTATCAACAAAATTTTAAACGTAATGGAAAATCTGATTCCAGTGGTGAAGATGGGATTTTCCCTGGCTACTGTGAGGGGCATATTAATTACAGAATCTATTCACTCAGTACTGACTCAATATCAATTACTCACTATGTTAAATTTCTGAATAACTTCACTTTAGCTTGTCAAATATCTGAAATTTAAACCACAGAAACTATTGTTTTCCTTGAAATTGAATACATTTCTACACCCACTCAGATCTCCTTCAAAACTATGGCTCCAGAGAGCTTTCCTTTAAACAAGCAATCAGTTTATATTGCACCTGATCTATCAAGTGAAAAAATTCTCTCTGAATAGGACTCCCCTTGTGAGATCCCTATTGAAGCTCCTCCAGCTCCAAAACATTATTCTTATGTTAAAAAAATTTCTAGACCTTCAAAATAAATCAACTCATCCATTGACACATCAAACATACTCACTTCAAAAAGAAGATCAAATCAAGTTAATATGGTTATCACTCCCTTCAATACTCCTAAAGATTTCTATGAAGCTATTAATTCACCTGAGAGTAACAAATGTCTCAAATCTATCAATAATGAATTATTTAGCATTAAAAAACACTGTGTTTGGGAATAATCTCCTTTAACATTGAATAATAATCTCCTAGGCACCTCTTGGACCTTCAAAAGAGAATCTGACTAAAAGGGAAATATTTTCAAATACAAGGTCAGATTGTGCATTCAAGGTTTCTCCCAAATTTAAGAAATCAAATATAATGAAACTTACACTACAACTGGATGATTAAATGCCCTACTTATCCTATAAGGTCTTGCAGCTTATAAAGACTGGTAAATTCATCAAGTGGACATAAAGTCTACTTTTCTACATGGGGAGAACAATGAAGACTTATACCTCATATTTCCTAGTGGTTATACACCTAAAACTTAGGACTACTGCTTATATCCCAAAAAATCATTTTATGGTTTAAAACAGAGTCCCAGGTGTTGGTAACATAAATTATCCTGATTCTTCACAAAAATTTGCTTCAAACAATGTAAGGCTGATCCTTTCCTTGTTATCAACAACAATGACACTCATACATGCTATTTATTTATACATGTAGATGATCTAATTATTTCTAGAACCTCCAATAAAACTTTCAAAAATAAAATACATCAAGTCTTTGATATAGAAGAAAAGGGAGAGATAAATTGGGTCCTCAGTATGAAGGTAGTCAGAAATAAATAAAATAAAACTTTCAGTTTTATGCAAGAATTATATATTATGAAACTACTTACCAAATTCAACTTTTAAGACTTTTGAACTGTTACAACACCCCTAGTACCAAACTCACACTTTACCACTTTTACTTCAAAAAATTTGACTCAACTATTCAATTATTGACATGAAATAGGTCTCCTTAATGATATTTTACCTTTCACGCAACTAGACCTAGCCTAAGCTGCCTCTACTCTTGCACAATTCTTGAATAAGCCTTCATATCTAAAAATCCAGGCCTTTCTCCATGTCCTTTGATACCTCAAGTTGACAAAAAATCTTCATCTGACTCTAGAAAATGTAACTAATTCTGAACTAGGATTGTTGATTGGATTTGATGAAACTGACTACAATAAATCATAAGATTCTAAGTCTACATCTGGTACTCTTGTCTTTCACCTTAGCTTGATTAGTTGGTGATCTTGTAAGAAGCAATCTGTTGCTCTTTCAACCTCCAAATCCAAATACTATGCCATGAATGAATGTGGTCAATATTTTCTTTGGAAAAAAGAATTGTTAAATGATTTTTCAATTCCTCTCAATAAATCAATTCTCATGGGAAATAATTAAGGTGGCATCAACTTAAAACTTAATCCTCCATATACACATTGCACTAGGCACATTAACACCAGAGTTTTTTGATTTCTAGAACAAGTCAACAATGGTGAATTACCCATTAATTATACTCCTTCAACACAAATTATTACCAAAGTTTTGAGCAAATCATTACCTAGACCTAACACCGCGCAATATGGGGGGCAGACTTGCTAGCAAGTCTGCAACCTTGAATCCTAATTCATATCTTTTTCAGCACACATTGAGGTGGTGATGAACCAATCATGAAGAAATATTGAATTTACTTTGAAAACACCTTGAAACTGATTTGAACCTTCATTGAACCACAGTTGATTAATAGTTCAAAAAATATTCACAGAAGGAAAAAAGTGTGCACTAGACGTCTAGTGCTTTTTTTGCTTCCTGAAATAATTCATGGTAGAATTCCAAGTGGGATTTCCATCTGATAACTCTCTCCCCTAATTCTCCCTTATCTTCAATATGCCTTCCTATCCTACCCCCCTTATCTCCTTGCTAACCTTGCCATCTACTTACCATTTCTAACCTATCCTTTCCCTTCACAGTGAGAAAACAACTCTCCTCTCCTTCCACCACTCTCCCTTCTCTTCTCTTTATTTCTCACACCTCTCCCAGAACCTCACTCACCTTTCCCATCCCACTGTCTTTATTTAGTTTTATTTTACTTAGTATTTTTTTTCTTTTTTCATTTTTCTTCCCTACAAATATCTTCCTTTCTCAGCACTTGGCCACATTTTTTTAGCAAACACAAGCAACTCAAATTCTGAAATATGTATTTAGTTACATTTTTTACCACTTTTAATGGGTTATAATTCCTCAAAATTTTATTCATTGTTATTTCTAATTTATACATATTAATTATTCTCAAGTTTATCAAATTTTGACTACTTCCCAAGCCCTTGCATGCCTCCCAACACTTTTTTCACCTCTCCCATCTCATCGCTCACCTCCCCCATAAAAATTGAGGGACTGGGGAAAGCTGAGGAAGGTGAGAGAGGGGCTTTACAGGGCTGGTAGAGGTTATAAAAGCCCCTAAAACACTTCAGGAAGGCTTGCTAAGGTGAGTGAGGGTCCTTAAAGGGCTAGGAGAGGTGATAAAAGCCTCTCACCTACTACTCCCATCCCTACTTAGTCTTTACAGCACCTCACTCACATCTCCAGCAAAATTAAGGGACTGGGAATGCTGGGGGGGGGTAAGATGTCAGGCTTTAAAAGTCTGGGGGAGGTGATAAAAGCCTCTCACTCACTTCTCCAAGCCCTCCTTAGTCTTTAAAGAACCACGTTCACATCTCCAGCAAAAGTAAGGGAGTGGGGGAGGCTGATTGAGGTGAGTAAAGGGCTGGAAAGGGCTTGGTAATGTGAGAAAGGGCTAGAGGAGGTAAGCGAGAGCTGGGGGGTGTGGAAAATAGACTGGGGAGGTGAGTAATAGTTTAAAAATGTGAGAGAAAGGCTGGTGAGGGCTAATGGAGGTGATTGGGGGGAACCAGGGGAATGGGAGGTGAGAGAGAGGTTGCAAAATGGGTGGAGTTGTGTTAAAAGTGAAAATAGAGTGGGGGGGAGTAGTGATGAGGAATTAAACTTAGATTTTGAAGCTTAAAGGATGTAGAAAACATATAAGGAGGGTGATAAAAGGGTAGGGAGTGGTAATAGAGTTAACAGAAATGACAAGGAAGAAAAATTTGTGTGGAGAGATTGAGAGGTTTTCTATTGAGTTAGTGAAAAATGGAGAGTGAACTCTGTTCTTCAGAAAAACATCAGAGTCTACACCCTCAATCTACAGATCTATTCTGCCAATATGTAAAATGATTGGTAATTATTTTTTATTGATATTTTTGAACTTAAACCTATAGTTTATACATCTTTATTTTATGTTTTTGATTTACAATGCACTTTAAGACTAAGAAAGTAATATAGTAAAATAAATAGTAATGAAACACTATTTTGCTTTTTTACACAAGAATTCACAGAATGCTTCTGATAACTATACATAATATATAAAAATATTATTATAGGGAAATTGTAGCAAAAAGTTTAAAACTAGAACAAAAAAATTAAAGAAATTTTAAACTATTGAACTTATATATTTTATGAGCTTATTGTATTTATTTTTAAAATGCAATAGTAAAATATCATGTATAGATTAAAAATAGCTTTGAATTAAATTAAATAATTCAAGTAAAGGTTGAAGAAAAGATTTATCTACATATATAACCGTTTAGGTTGATTTCTTATTTTTTGATTGCTATATATAACTGGATAATTGACTGTAATAACTGCAAAATTAAAAAATTTCAATAAGTTATCTACATCAATATATCTATGATAATATATTCAGTAACAGAAAAAACTTTCTGAGTCCTTTCTTTTACTAATTTTTTTTCATTTCAATTACTATATACATTTTCAAAAACATTATTTATCATGTTTTTGGTGGAAATTAGATTACACTCTCAATTCAATCTTGTTTCCAAGTGTGGTTCAAGCTAATTTAAGCCATGAAAAAATATATAATTTTTTAGAAGTTTTATTACATACTTTTAAATATAAAAATAATTATAGTTTTATATCAAAATATTTTTATTAAATACTTTGAAGTTCTGAAAATAAGTACAAATTAAGAATAATTTTTATAAAATATTATATTAAAAATAGTTTTAAGTTGATTATATATTATTATGATATGACTTCTTTCAATATAACAGATTAAGAAACTACCTAAAAATAAATTTTTTACAACTATATTATATAAAAAAGATATCAGCTCTTCTGATTAGATTTGAAGTACTTCAAAAAACATTATTTTTGCCTTAGGTACACATTATATAGAGTATTCAGAGAATCATATTATTTTTTTAGACTTAAACTTGTAAGTTGAAGGGAAGCCTCACAGGATAAAATTGGTCATTTTGTAAAAAAAAATAAGTAAATATCTTTTAAATCAATATATATTTTTATAAAAAGTTAAATTTTAATATATATGTTAGGCTTTAAATCTATTATGAAGATTTGAAATATTTCTATTTAAATTAATTTTTATAACAATATACTCATTCCAGTATTGCTTTGTGATAAGGCCAATTTCAAGAAAATGTTTAAATTCTTATTTTTCAACAAAATATCAAAGGTATTGCTTTTCATACACTTATAAATTGAATAGAAACATCATATAAGATATACCAATCAGCATAAATATCATAATTCCAATAAATCATTGATAAATCTTGAACCCATAATTTTAATTTTACAATTATGTGTAAGTGTTCAGTTGTGAACTACTCCTATCAAAACTTTAATTCTAATAAATAAAAAAGTGTACCTTCAATGTCTCATTTAATTAATTTTTCAACACCATAGAATTGAAATACTTTTTTTTCATTTAAAACATGGAATAATATTATTTTGATCAAAAGATGATTGCCTTTACATCTGCTTTTCTACATGGGTATAATCTAAATTACCTATTGTGTCTTTTATACAAAATGAATATCATATAATAGTTTTTCAATTTGAAACTAATAGAATTATGAAAAAGTACCACTTTTACCTATTTAATTCAGTTCTTGAACAATAATACAATCAAAATATTAACCTGAAGCACATTTTTTAACATGAGAACACTTAAAGAATTATATGGTGCTTATTCCCAGTTTAAAACTGAAATTATCCCAAAATACAGCATTGAAGCAAAATCAAGCACTAAAATTAAATTTTAAATAAATTTATACTAATTTGTTTTTATTATATTTAAAGGTTTACATCCATCTTGAATTTCAGTCTTTCACATGGAAAACTCACTAAGTGGTGATTAATTATTTCAACTCATGAGATTACTCTACCAAATAAACATATTTACATGGAATTTTGATGAAATACATCATGAAAAGTTCCAGAATATCATATATTTATTACATTGAATAAATTTATATTGTGAAAATTCTTAGTAGTTGAATATTTAATAGAAAAAAAAGAGCCAAAAGATATTTCCTTTTAATTTTAATCATCTTTTTGCACACAAAAATGTGAAAAACTGGATTAAAATTCACTGGTGTAAGAGTTATACTTCTATCTAGACATATAACTAAGCAATTTATCAATTACTAGTGCTTAGTGTAAAGAAGCTATTAGAGGACTTCATTGAAACAGAAATTAGGAAAGCATATTTCTATCTTTTATTTTTTTTAAAATTATGAGTCTTTTCACAGTATTCTAGAATAAAAACTTGAGAATTTTGATGGTTAAATATGTTTCTTAAATAAATCCATTGAATTGAAAATAATTATATTTCATAATCTGAAATAAAAAAATGAAAAAAATAATGTAATATGATTTAAATTAAAAAATAAAAGCTTCAAATTCTTGGTTAAAAGGAGTTATCAATAAAATGAACCAATGATCTTATTTTATATTTTTTCAAAAAAAATAGAATAAAATCATTAGAGAGGTTAAAAGTGATGTTATTGAAATAAATAGTATAATTTTCAGTCTTTTTAATGATCAAGTGAAATTCAAAATGAAAATGAAATTAAGTTTTATGAAAAAAATTCTGTTAATGGATCAGATTATTAATCTTACCATGTTATTATTTCTATAAATTATTCATTAAACTTTAAATATTATTCCAGCACAGACTCATCAATTTTCAGTTAAGAGCTCAAGAAGAGTTCATAATAAAGTTCATTCTAAGATCAGTCTGAGGCCAGTCTGATTTTCATCTGACTTCAAGTTGAGGACTTGCTAACAAGTCCCCCCCAAATATTACGTGGTGTAAGCATCTTGAATTTCTAAACTTACTGAAACTATCCCCATTTCTGTGTAAAGTACAGAAGGATGTTAAGATTATGCTATTTGGTATATGTTATATACCTATACATTCCTACTGATATACTTAAAAACATAAATATATTTAACTAAATTTTACTTAAGCTAATATGATGATATCACACAGAGCGTATATGGTTAAGGAAGCTAATATTTACTTCCTCATTTAATTTATTTTCCCTTATTTATTTTAACTATCATTATGAATATTAATTAATCATTTTCCTTGTCTCCTAAGTCTTCTCACCTCTATAGTCCTTGTCCTTTCCATTCAATTGTGTCCTAAAAGTTGTACTTACAAGGTGCTGAATCTTATCATGTAATCTTGTACATATAATCTACAAAAGCAATATCTCATCCAATTTCTTTTACCTTATTTATTCTCTTATAATTATAATTATTAATTAATCTTTTGTCTTGTCTCCTATTTCTTCAGTCCTCTATTATCCTTGTACTTGCCCTCAAATTGTGCTCTAAAACTCTTACTTACCTGATGCATAATCTTATCTGGTAATCTTTCTTCAGTCCTTCATTGTCATTTTCCATGCCGTCCTATTGTGTCCTGAAAGTCTTACTTACATGGTGCTGAATCTTATCAATTTTCATCTCTTTTCATCTTATATTTTCATTTTCATTTTTTTCATATTTATTTTTTCATTTTTTACCTTTACTTAATAGTTTTAATTATTATTTTATTATATTATCTTGTTAGTTGTCTTGAATTTTTTTTTTTGTATTTTGTTTAATGTAATTTGTTTTTTAATTTTAAATTTTTAATGTTTAATTTAAAAAAAAATTATTTTTAAATTTTAAATTTTGGGTTTTAAATTTTAAATTTTTGATGTTTAATGTTTATTGTTTAATGTTTAATGTTTAATTTTAAATTTTAAATTTTAAATTTATTATCTTTTATTTTTTATTTTTTATTTTTTATTTTTTATTTTTTATTTTTTATTTTTTATTTTTTATTTTTTATTTTTTATTTTTTATTTTTTATTTTTTATTTTTTATTTTTTATTTTTTATTTTTTATTTTTTATTTTTTATTTTTTATTTTTTATTTTTTATTTTTTATTTTTTATTTTTTATTTTTTATTTTTTATTTTTTATTTTTTATTTTTTATTTTTTATTTTTTATTTTTTATTTTTTATTTTTTATTTTTTATTTTT